>VZTZ01040544.1:174816-241609 GCA_013400955.1 Drymodes brunneopygia | reverse complement strand
AAAAAAAATAGAAAGGGTTGCACAGAAAAAACTGCACTGGACATTCTATCTGTATTCTGTATTTTCCTGTCTAAATTTAGTCAATGCCAGAATATATTACGGCAAGGGAATTTGCATAAACATAGGTGTTGTCTGTACAGGCATGTCTGTATAAAACAAATAAATGCAAGTTGTTATTAGCTATTTCTAGATCAAAAATATAGACCTTTTTGTGGTTTTCAGCTGTGCAAAACACAGTTGAAAGGAGATCAGTTTTTGTCAATGTGCATTTACAAACAAATTTAAAGCTGGTTTACTGAACCTCTAAGATCTACACATTTCAGCAGATGGTCTCTTGTGTGACATTTTTCCCAGGAGAGTCCAGGTGCATTCTACTACAGTGTATAGTATCAAATGAACAACTGCTTTCATGGCTGAGTAAGTACTTTCTAAAAAGAAAGACTGCCTTTCTCACAGATCTGATCTGTGTTTGTGAAATATGACACTACTATCAATTTCAGAACAGAGAAAAACCCACAGAAGCACACAAACTCAAACATGATAAATAGCAGATCTTAATCCTAATCCTATTCCCAATCAGTAAAGCACTTCTGACCTGCAGTTGAACTGATATTTTCAGTTGAGGCAGAAAACCCCATTTCCTCAATTCTATTATTTTCTTCTAGAGGCAGGCTGTTTAGAAGGGTTTTTCTACCACTCACAATAACCTGCTATTGAGAAACACAGGTTACAAATCTGTAAAGCTGGAGTGGAAATTTCAATGCCATGTTGTGCCTTTTGGAAAGGAGAGGGGATGAGTTTGGAGAGGTAAGGTGTAGCAATTCATGTCAATCAACAGTTCTGGCATGACTTTGGAGAGAGGTGTTATAGAACCTCTTCACTCTGTAGGTGATGACCTGAGGTGTTATCAGAACTTCTTCACAAGAGAGCAGATATATATATATACATATATATATGTGTGTGTTTGTATGTGTGTGTGTATGAAAAGCTTGTCCTGACACACATACTGTCAAATTTCCCAGGTAAGGGAGGTTCTAATGATCAAAAAAAAAAAAAAGTGTTACTGCTACTGCCATGTAATATCTGAGTGAGAGCTGATGGATGTGTTATGAAGTAACCATGCTAGCAATTAAAAAAACAAAGAGTAACTACTAGCAATGTGAAGATGGGGTTTTTTTCAAATTTGTTATTGCCTTTTATCTGTGCACATAGCAACATTTCTGAAGAAACTTGCCAGGTCCACAGAGAAGGGTGTTCTTAAACTGCTACAGGCACACCATCTCTAAAGCAGCTGCAGGTCTGTGAAGATGGAAATATGGGTAGGGCTGTAGATGCTCTCTTGTGACTGAAATAGCCAAGCAGATTGTCTTCAGTTACACAGGGAACAGGTCTGCTGCTTGGTGAGGGGAAGCACAGCCCAGAGCAAACTGAAAAGAGGGAAAGAAAAAATTGCCATCTGGAGACTGAGCGGCCTATCAGATAAGTGGAGAGCTATTGAGAAATACGGAGAACCCTTGTAAAATTACCCCGCTTGGAAATACCACTGAATAGCTAAATTCTCCCTTGTTCCTGTTCAGACACGCTGAGTAGTTAGTGGTTTTAGAGATCTACAAAAGGCTTGTTTCTTTTGTTCTTGGTTTGTTCCTTATGTTTAAACCAAACAATACTTTGCTTTGAAAAAGTTGATTAATCACAGCTGTTAAATACCATGTATTGAAGAAAGAAATACACCAAAGAACAGCTGAATAGTAGATTTCAAGGGAAAGCCCAACAAAATGGTACTCAGAAAGATCAGCAAGGGTCAAAGATGTAGCTAGGGCAGCTGGTGAGCAACTAAAGCTTTTCAGCAGGATTTAGAGTAAAACAAGGACTCTGGTTGGCAAAAAAGTCCCAATTCATTTTCATTTCTCACAGCTATGTACCTTGTTTTTTCGTTCTTTTTCTTTCTTTTTTTTTTTTAAGTGACAGAGAACTGTGCATGTTTGTGCTGTGCACCCAGATGATCATGTGAAAGATGTGTAACCATGTCCGTTCTCAAATTCAGGCAGAGCCTGAATGGGGCAGACTCAAAATGCACCCCAAATCAAACCATTAACTCCACCTTGTTGTAGAAAGTCTGTTGTAAGCATTAAATCTTTCCTAGAGCTGCAGACACCACACAGAGACAGTATTGCTAAACCAGTGAGTTCCTGGAACCAGTTGTTTGTACTTGCTATTTTCTGAAAAAGGTTTCACTAACAGTTTTCATCTGGGCCAAGCAGTGAACTCCACCAAGGAGGAGTCCTGTGAAAAAGACATGCAATTTCCCTGGGGAGTTCTGCGGGCAGAGGGGAAGACCTTTATTTCTTTCAGAACTAATGTGACTGTGATTTTGCATGTGTGTGTGTGTGAATATAGAGAATTCAAAGCTTTGCCCTTTTTATCAGATTGAAAATGAGCTCCCTTGTATTGAAATCTATTTGTGGTTCCTACATAAATAACATGATGCCTCTTTACTTACAGATGACTTATAGTTATGTGCAGTAAATTGCATTTCTGTGATGATAAAGTGAGTTTGTAACTGTTGGTATACTGCAAAAAGCTCTTTTATTTAAAAAAAATCTAAAATTGTAAATGTTCTGGATTGACTCCATCCTTTTTACCTTTGATTTATTTGGAGAATGAAGTAATGAACCATGAACCTTTTAGCTAACTCTAATTTTTCCTCAGGAATTATTCTGTCCATCATAAATTTGTGGTATTGTACATTAGACACAAATACAGCTCTATCTATTTCAGCCCATTTTACTGTCATCCTTCGCTACAAAAGAAAATGAGATTGAGAATTTCTAGTTTTTACCCATTGCTCCTTCAGTCAATTTTGCTTTTCTTGTTGTCCACAATGCTCACTCTCAAATCAGCGTTTGTGTTGATTTATTGACAAACCGCAGTTTACAGTAAATGTCATCCTAGGGTAACATTATCTGAAGCAGAGGTACGAAGTGACTGAGTAGAAGTTGTCACAATGGATTATTCATACCATACTTTCCAAAACCTGCGTGCATCTCGAAAAGACCAAACCAACAAGGAAGATTTTAATTCTTTTTTTCCGGATATTTATCAGCTATCAGCCAGGCTCAAAAGAAGGAAATTAGAAAGGTTAGTGATACTGTAAATTAATATTTTACTGCACAGAATGCCTTCAGGAATAGACAAGCACAAAGATGATCTTCGCAATTCTTCTCTCTAACCTACATTCTATCCGAATCTGTCTTTGCGTATGCTTGTGCAATTTTATTATACTGTCTTGGCTGGATAATTGAAACATCTAATGTGGATTAGGTCTTGCTTCTGCTTGAGTCCAAATAGTCATACCAACTCCAATCTGCCTAAGCTTCAAATTTCCAGTTATTACTTTCAAATATTGACACATTTATACACCCTTGCAAATGGGGAAGTAAAAGAGTTCCTTATCCCTTAGCACAAGTGATTGCTTTTCTTTATCCTAATACAAAAAGTCTTATGCCTAATAACTGGATTTTTGCACCTCAGCTATTTCTTGACTGTTTTTAGCTACAGATGCATCAGAGAGAGAGAGAGTGCAGCATGAGCTTGTTTTGTAAACCAAGCAACCTTTCTTTTAACCATGGCAGTTATATGAGAGGAATTTTAAACAAAAGCATTTCCAGCAGCTAGATAAGCAAGTGTCTTGCTGAGAAAGATGGAAGGCTAATGGTAATTCTTCTGCCAGAAAGCATTGGAAAATAAGAGCTGTCATCTAGAAAATGACAAAGCCATTTCTAGTCCCTGTAGACTAGCACTCTATCTTTCACTGAACAAATATGCTGTTAAAGTGTTGGCCTGCAAACCAAACACAGAAAAATGTCACAGTGGTATCACAGTGAAACTATTATTCTGTGTTTGAAATGTATTATAATTACTAAATTGTTTGCATTAGGAGTGAGCCTTCCTAGAAACTCTCTTCTTAAAGAGATAGACAAAACACTGAACTGCTATAAACAAAATGCTTCTTTGCCAAGGAGCTTGTGGACAAAAGCATTATAAGGTGGCCTGGGGTGGGGGGTGAAGAATCTTGACCTGGTGTTGATTAGGTCAGTGGCAGAACCCGAGATAAAGCATAAATTTCTCCAGTTCCCCATCTAGTGACCTGTTCACTTGACCACAGAGGCTGCTAAATGATGACAGAGTCCCATGCAAAATTGTTTGAATTATCCTCTCTATTTTCTCTGAATTTTCTCTGGTACAGCTTTTTACCCCTGAAAATCTGCATGCTTCTGACTGGGTAAGACTTTACCACTGCCCTTCTAACAGTGCTTTTTTCCCTCTCTCATTTACCTACTAAGCTGGTTATTAAAGAGAATGTTGTATGTAGCCAGTCCAAGAGATTAGCTGCCTATGTAGTTGTTTTTTTAAGTGATTCCTCTGCTCCTTCCTCCCGTCTTTTGGTCAAATATATTGTTTCTATCTGATTACAGCTGGCCTCTGCTCAACCTTTTGTACAGGGCTGATTTAGATTTTCCAGCTCAGTCACAGCAGGAAAGATAAACTCTGAACCACATGATGATGTTGGCAGTGTCAGACAGTGGAAATGAAGTCTCCAGGGGATACCAATTGACATTTCAACACTTTGCCTGCCAAAGAACAGGCTTGCACACATTAAAAAAAAACTTACAGAGTGGGAAAAAAAAACCCCACCATTAAAAGTCTTGAAAGTCAAAAGCATATTTATGTGTCTTTATATAACAGATGGATACTGAACTTAGATACTTCCTGCCCTCCAAAAATATACCAACCTAAGTTCCAAGGAGTTATAAGTAACTCAGACATACTTTAAGTGGAGAGTTATTACCAGGATTCAGAGCTCCCTTACAAATTTAATTTTTCTGTGTGCTTTAAAATGCAGCAGGCTTACATTTTTTTCTACACTACACCCAACTTACAGCACCACAGCTTGATGGCCTCTGTAAGCTCTAATTCTCACAAGCAGCAAACAAGAATCTTCCTGAATGTTTTTGACAGAGACATGCTTTTTCTCATCTGTCTTCTGCATTTTAATTTTTCTTCAAGTTTTAAGTTACGTTTCTTTTTTCCAATTAGAAACGAAAAAAAAAAAAAGTGTGAGAAAACAGAAGAGCATATTCAAATCATACTAAAACCTCTGTTTGATTTCTCCCACCCCCTTTTCTCTTTCTTCTTTCTTTTCAATGACATTTCCTATGATGAACACTCAGAAAGAATAGCTATTGCCTCTCTTGTCAGTTTTGTTTTGTCAGCTCTGAATGCTAGGTCTTGCTTTGCCATTTTCAAGGTCTCTTTCTATCCCTTGAACACAGCTGGTGCTTCAATCAAGAGCTCACACCGTGAAGAAGCTGGCAGTTGATCCCCAACCAACTATGTGGAAGATACATAATATATTTCACAGTACACAGTGGAATACCCTTTTCATTTCATCATTGAAAGAGTCTGCTTCACTCAGGAGTTCTTCTATACAAAAATATTAATAATGTCCCATTCTCCTCAGGGATGTGAACATTTGAGGGTTGAACTTCAGTGACCCCTGCTTGTCAGGTTGATGTGACTTTAACAAATTCAGTAAAGGAAGCCCTTTTGAGCCTCAGTTTATGGTTTTGTTAACTTCACATTTGAGAATGGATTTTTTAATCATCTCTTGGTAGAAGTTTTGGGAATTGAAGGCTGTGAAGAAAGCCTGTGGATGCCCAAACATCAGAGAATTGCATAACTGAACTGTGCTATAGAAGTAATGCTAAAAGAAATTAATAATCTCCACTTTGTTCTTATTCATTATATTCCCATTATCAAAAACACAACTGAAAACTCCTGCTTTAGCTTTTGTTAATTGTTTACTCTTTAGTGTATTAGCTGATGCAATTAGAAATTGTCACAGACAATCTCCACTAGTTTAAGTAAGGACTGTAGTGTAAGTGCAAAACTAGGAATGTTGTGAGAATTTTTGCACCAAATCCTCCCTTCAGAGGGTAAAAATCGGCTGTCAGTGAAGCATGATGAGCAGGACTCACAGCAAGAAGAGTTTTGTACAAAAATGGCTCATGAACCAGGGCCTTTTGCACACCATTATTCTGATTATGGAAGAGGGGATTGCAAAGGCCAGTGTGTGCACTCCAAACGTGACAACAGGTCTATCTCTTCTTCTAAGATAGAGAGGATCTCTGTGTTACTCCTGCTTGCTGTGTTAGTCTGGTCTTGCAAAACACGTGATTCTCTAAGATGATTGAGAGTCTTTAGCTCCTATTAGCCTTGTTGAACCTTATTGCTTAGCACTCAAGCAAGAGAATTCATTCAGCTCTGTTTTCTTCTTATGCAGTGAGTTAAAGGAGTTTCACAAAGCACGTTCTTTCTTGATTTACACGTACAATCAAAAGTGATGTGCTTATTAGCATATTTGCTTTTAAAACGTGCACATTTTAAAGTAAATTGGAATATTTTAGAAATGCTCCTAAAAGAGAAACATTCACACTCTTTTTACATAGGGTATAAGTGTTCATTGTTGCAATTCTTTATTTTAGGATAGGAGAAAACAAAGACATTGGGGGCTCTTAGAATGTAAAAGACTATTGAAAAGAAAAAAAACCTTCTAAGTGTGAAAAATCTGAAGCCTATTTAGGAATGAGTTTGGGGAACACCATATTTTTGCTTCAAACACAGAAAACCTGCCAGATGGGGTCTATTTCCTGCAATGTCCAAAGTCAGTGAAATGTACAATATTTACAGAAAACAGGTTACTTTAGTGGTTTGATGTTCTTGTAGGACATTTTTTCTTCTTTTTCATTTTTTATATTTCCTCCATTTCTCCACTCCCTTGCTCCCTTGCATGAAATGACAACCATGACTAGTTTAGCAAGTTAAGATGTCAGTGTGGGTTTACTACAAAGGAGACATGCCACTGTTAGCAACTGATTTAACAACAGGCACACTGGCTTGATAGTTGAAAGCTGTTCAAGCTGTCCTTGGGCTTTTCTCTTTCTTCTTCAGCTCTTCAGAATAATCCTACCTTGTCTGGGGAAAGGCTCTCTCCCTAACTTAACACCCTGATGCTTATTGTAAACAAATTACTTTTCTCTTAGACAATTCAATCCGTAAATTTTTCCAAATATTAGTTCAACATTAGGTGAAGCATTCTGCACACACATTACAAAGGCTTAAAATCAGTACTCTAGACAACTTTGTAAGGGTAAGATGCACTATCACCATAGTGAGATTTGGTCAGTCTGGGAATGCTTTCAATAAAGCTAATGAATTGACATGAATAATTTTGCAATTACTTGATCTGAGGGAAGACAGCTCCCATCTTTAATTTCTCTAATTTTATTTTGAACATAACAATTCACCCTGTGTATTCAGTTATGTATTTAGTTAATACAGAAAAAATACACTATGTATATTTAAACAATTTGATATGTTTGCATCAAACAAATATTTTGGTTGTTACAGAAATTTGTGGTGAATCATAATAAATTAAGATAAATGGTCCACTTTTTTCTAATTCTGTACACACATCTGACACAAATGGAAAATTCTGACAGAGTAGGTTAGGAATTGCTGATGCCTCATTTCCAGGCATTTTAAACATCAGTTTTTAAACAGTTAATAGCTGAAACACCTTATCTTAAAAATAATAACTTTCCTAAGAATTTAATTAGGTAATCTACAAGGGTTATCTTTGGCACTCTGAAATTAGCTTTGTTGCAGACACTTGGGAGGACAATTAGGACCCATCTTATTTAGCACTGAAGGCTAAAACTCCAGTACTGTCTTGTATCAGGACAAAATCTTTCATGCTTCTTTCGTGTTTAGTTCTCACAATGAATTGCACTGGAAACAGTAAAGGGGGGAAGTGAAAAAGGCAGACCTGAAAGAGCTAAATAAATATAGAGTTTAAGGAAGAACCTACAGACTTTTTATTCAAGGAACCTAATAAATATGACTCAGAAGAAAAAACAAAGCTGGCAAGGATTGGTGAGCTACAGTTAAATCCAGCAAATTCTCTTAATTGAACTCCTAAAATTATGTGCAAAGAACAGGAGATTTATGTGATATTGAAGTACATACTCTTTTGGGGGGGGGAGGGGAATGTTAACTATAAACTGCATTTAGAATTCCTGAGGTAATCAGATATGTTTGCTCAGAATGAAATAGTTTCATTTTCATGAAATACCATGCTTTGACAGCTGTACTGATATTAAGCATGAAAGTCATGACAGTGAGTTTGTACTCACGTGATAACTGTGGAAAAAATTCACATCTCATAATGCCTACTTTAAAATGCACACTATATTAAGCAGTTGTTGAACACGGCCTCTTTCTAGATTTAACATAATCAAATCTTTGTAAGGATATTTACTTCAGGGAAATAACTATTTTATGAAGCTGCGTTTTTCTCTGATAAAAGGAAGTAGTATCTTGCTTGCTGGCTATGCACAGCCTTTTCATAGGAAACCTTCCCACGTGCATTGTGCAATAACTAGTAAAATGACCCTCCAGGGTCATGGGATAACACTCATGCTTTGCTGCCTGCTTTTTTTTCTTTTTTTTTAGTGGCACCTGCTATGTGGTTCTCAATATAAATAGGGACTGTTTGTAGCAAATCACAGATGTTTTACACACTGGAAAAATGGGCAGGAAGCAACCTCGACAGGAAAAGCAGAGGCAGAGAGGAGGACAAAGGAGGAAAGAAAACCAAGTTTGCTTTACATTTTCTTGGCATTTTATTACTTAGTAGTGATCAGGCACTCTGCTGCTGTTAGCTTTTAGTGAAAAACTTGCTTATTACATGAAGAATGACTTTACTGTTATACTCTTTCTTCATGAACTCTACACAATCAGTAACTGAGATGTGGGAAGCAGGCAATTCTTGTTTGCTTTTATTTTTAATCTATAAATAAATAAAAAGTGCAATAATACAATGAAATTTGCTCATATTTCTAATTTGTTTTGTGGTTCTTAAACCTGTCTTCATACAGTTTTTTCTGATTGAATTATATATGTGTAGCATTTAAAAACACAGCAGGCTGTGGAAATTGATTTGAAAGGCAACTAACAGCCCTGTTGAGAAAGAGAAAATATTCTTTTCCTTTTCAGACACTCTATTGCTTTTATTTTGTGTAAAATCTTCTCCCTAGTCTCTCCATGTTCTTCCATAAAAAAATGCAGTATATTTCAGATTTGGATATGGGACGGTACTGAATAACAGCTGCAAGACTAGAAGGAGAAAGAAAGCCTAAACAGAAAAAAAAAGGATTAAAAGTTTTGGGGTTTATGATCTACTGCAGACACGTGGATATATCTTCTGATACCCTAGGAGAGTACTTTTGTCAAACAGTTTTTCCATTGTTCATAGGATCTTACTAGCTATATTAACTTCATTGAGGAATTCCAGAGACTGGTAATTATGAACAGAAAACCACATACAACAGAAACAGCACCTGAACATGAAACCAACTTTATTTGTCAGTGGGTTTTGTTTACTATGAGAGGCTGCTTATTTATTTGTCTGTAGGTTGGCTTTTTTACTTCATATTCTAAACTTTGCTTTGTCTTTTCAGAATTACTGAACCATAAATTCTCTGAGTCTTTGCAGAGGGCTTGCCCTATTTACATGGGGATCCTGTGCCCTGGTCAAGCCATCAGGACACATTCCATACACAGATATTGTCTCAGCCTCATTGTCAGGACGTACCCCAGAAGGCTGTGAGCACAAGGCTGTGACTACAACCACCTCACAGCAATGACCTCATGGATAGGTCTGGAGGATCATTGTCTCTGGGGTGACTGTTTCAGTTCATTTTTACCAGGAATGTCTTGTGACAGCACAAATCAGTGCTTGCTTGAAAACAAGCTGAGAAGCAAATACAAACTTCAGAATGGTTTAAGGACATGGAGATATAATCAGGTTATCTCACAGCTAGTAAAGAAAACATGCCAGAAGTATCTAATCTCAGGTTCCCAAAGACTAAAGATCTGGAAGATGGATTTACTTCAGTTTTTGCCCCTACAATGTTTGCCATTTATTAGTTTGTAACTCTTCTCTGACTGTTCTATATTCCTATGGCTAAGATTAAGAAAGTGTTTTGCCTTAAGAAGGCCCTGAGGCAATATATGCTTTTCTTCTCCTTTGTCATGTCAGACATCAAACTAAAATGTGTCTGCTTGGCAGGCACGACTGATGCATCTTGCAAGATAAGAGCATCATGGCAGGATAAAGCTAAACAATTTAGGGCAAAATATGGAAAAAAGTTGCCACTGTTTTTGACTTTCAGTGTGGTTTCACGCAGTTAGATATGTTTGGCCACTCACATCAGAGGACTGCCCACCAGAAGATCTAATATCTAATGTGTTGCAGATGTGTAAAATGCTATATCTCCCAGATTTTTCTTAATCCAGATTAGATTATCTGCACTGCTGATTTCATTCAAGGCAAAACTAGGAACTGGGTGCTTTGTACAGCAATAGATAACTATCTTCTGAAGGCTGATCTAATTTACTGGCTGGCTATAGGAGTTTCTGACGGCTGTGGTAAAATGTGTTTCTTTTCTCTGGAATGAGCAGCTTGAAAGAGCAAATCTATGTAATGACCATTCAAGGCTCTTCCCTAATCTACTAGGGGAGATGTGGCCTTCCTTCTCCAGGACCAGTTTACAATGTCCTTCCCATCACATTATTCATTAGCCCTTTCACCAGCAACGTACTTGTGCATAGAGTATCTGTGAGTGTAATTTGCTACTAATGAAGATCACTCCTAAGCATGAAGCAAAAATAAATATCTCTGTGAAGCAAATCTCCACCATCCTATTACCCAGTATATTTACCTTTCACACTGTCTGGTTTCTCCCTTCTCAGAATTCTCCCTGGTTTTCTTCAGCAAAAATAAATCAGATTCCATCAGGTTTCCGAGAACTGAGTTAGTACACAGTCCTCTGTATTTGGAGAAAGTACTGAAAACACAAGGGCAAAATCAGAAAGCACTTTGCTCCAAGTAGCTGAGATGATGGCATTGAAAAATTCTTCTGGGAAGGATGTTTCAGGGAAAAAATGAAAATGTGACATCTTCAGTCCCTTTCAATAGAATGCTCTCATAAAAGAGAATTACTGACTGTGCCCGTACAACTTGCTACATTTCCAAGAATACACACTCAAACCAGTCAAAAGCTCTTCTGTAAGGTTAAGGAGGCAGATGACTGTCTTCTTATTGACTTGCATAACTCTGGCATTTAACAGCACATGTAATAATGAAATAAAACTGCTTCAGCCTCAACAGCATATCTGTCAATATTTTCCCATTTGAACAGTCCAACTGGTTTCAGGTAAATAAATATAAATATAAAGGAGAGGGAGTAATATGATTTTGAACAAAGAATCCTAAAAGGAAGAGGCCTTAAATCTGTAGCCTACTTCAAACACTTTGCTTCATACAGAGGATGTATGTCTTTGCCATATCCTTTAAAACTGCTAATCTTGGATAGGGAGTGCATAAACCGTATATCAGAAATATTGAATTATGCTTTGTCTGAGACTGTAAAACTCTTAACTTTAGTGTGGGAAAAGCATAATTGTGCTTTGATTAAAGAGACTACCTGTCAGTACTTGCATTTTTGTGAAATTTGATGTTGCAATTGAGGTTTTTTTGCTGTAAAACCTTTCTATGCACCTTTTTATATAGTATGACTTGCCAACTTGTTCCCCAGCATTACATAAGTATTTTAATATACTTTGTAAAAAGATTTTCATTCTTATCAATTTTAAGTGAGAATGAGTGGTTTTTGTTTGCTAAGAAGTGACAAAGGGTGTTTTTGTCAGATTGTGTCTGCACAAATGAAAGCAAGCAAAAAAGAGCTCTCTCCAAACCAACTAGACCTGAACTTGGTCCAGACTAGAAGCTGTGTAACCACATTAGCATGGCTGTGAGCCCAAGCTAATAAGCCCTACTAAGAGGCACTAAAGCAGTTACACAATTTTTAGATCAGAGCTGGCTTGCCTCCAGCTATCTTGGAGTGTAACCAGGATGATCTCAGGTTTGTCAGGAAAAGGCAGTAGAGTCTCAGGCCCCTGAAACAAGCAGGCTTAACCTGTTCTCTAAACTCGGTTCATAGTTTAAGGTAAGAAAGAAGTATGGAATAGGCATGTGTGAGAACAGCATAGTTTAGATAGGGATTTAGGGTAGGAAATAAAACAGTACTTGTTACAGTTTTATATGGTTACTATTCTTTCAACTTGTTTCATTAACAGATCAATTTGGCAGATGGTTTTTACATGACACTAGAAGGAAGGGCATAAAGGATATGCTCATAAGATTTAGGCAAAGTTGGTAGAAAAACCCATTTTGTATAGGTCTTTAATTTTCTTTTGTCATATGTATAAAACGCATATTTTTTATTTTTTAACTCTGTTCAAAGCCACTCTGCTTCATTGTCTCCTGACACTTTTCCTGAATGTCAGAATTCATTCCCATATTAAATGCGTCTATTTTTGTGGCTAGGTCTTGGAATCAATTTCTGCTAGTTTCATAAAATAACTTTTTGTAAGCTTGCTTGTCTTTCTTGGCTTCTTTTTTTTTTTTTTTCTGTCTGGCAGAGAGACTCAATTTCTTGAGGCCTCCTTCTCTTCTGACATTGTTGCTGTGTAGTGGTGCTAGAGACAGAGAGTCATCAGACCTAGAAAACCCTAAATCTTGTGAGTGCAATTATGAGTATTCCATCTCCAGACACCTGAATGATGATGTAGTGTTATTCAGATAGCCACAGAAAGGTATTGGAAAGACTGATCCTCTAGAAGGATACCAGCTGAGCAGAGTGTCAAGTTCTTGTGTTTGTCTGTCATCCAGTGTGACTTCCAATGTATTTTAATTTAAGCCCTATTTGGTCTTCCATAAAGCAAATTCTTTAATAACTTGTTCTTTACTTAAATCACTTTAACAATATACCCCTAAAAGTATTCTCCTGAGAAGTCCCATTTTTTAAAAAATGACAGTTTCTCTATAGAGAGGAAAGAGCATTTGAAATAATGTTGGGTATTTTGCCAAGTCTGTCAAAAGAGTAACACTTCCACTTTCTCAGCTCTGTCTCATTAAAATTGTATTCTAATTCTGTCTCAACTTAGTCTCTTTGCTTCATAAGTCATTGCCTGCTCATTACTTGTAGTGTGAGAGATGAAATTTATTCAGACCTGATAGCAGGGATAAAGAATTGAAAGGCAGGCAGCTGGGAGAAATGAAATTAGCTTATTCTAATGCTTTTTTGACAGGATTTTTTTCATTGCCATGGGTTACTATAAGTGTCAGTTTGGATTTGTGGTACTGTCTTTGTTAGGTTTGTGGGGGATTTTTTAAAACAGTCTTAACTGCTAAACTATGCTTTCCTTTGTCACATCCATTGAAATAATGTTCCATGTCTGTGTTGATAACATGGTCCAATATTACTTGCTACAGCAGTCTGTAATTGTTTTATCATTGCAGTTGTCTAATAAAGATTAAATTTTTGCCACTGTTTTATAGCAGCCCAGTATTTAGATAAATAGGATACATTCAGTAAGGTCTGGAAAAAATTATAGACAATGCAATATAACTTACATGCAATTTAATGCAGAATACAGAGGGGAGCTGAGTTTTCTAAACCAAATATTTTTTTCAAGCTTTGAATGTCAAAAGAATACACCTAGGAATTTCTAATTTTGAATATAGAAGAGTATTAGAAGCAAATTGACTTAAAGCACAGCATTTTTCCATTATAAAATTGAGTTGTTAAGAAATTATATGGTCTAATTACTGAACTTGGTATTTTTGACTACTTGGATTATGAACAGATATTTTCATTAACTAGCTAATTAAATTGACTGCAATAAAAAACCATAATTTAGAAATATGTTCTAAATTAGTTTTTATATGAAAGCAAAGTCTTTGTTGATCTGTGCATGTGATTAATGTCAAGTGTCATGAATTATCTCAGGGATCTCTGGTGCAGAAGGGCATTATAAAGAGAAGTATCTGTGCATTTGACAGACACAGATGCAGTCAGAAGAGCGATTTCTATTTGATTAAAAATTTGAATTAGAAAATGTTAATAAGTATGCATACATGTATTTTCTAGAAGCATACAACATAATGGCTCAGTACAGAGTGAATTACATTCTTCTCTCTGTAGGCAGAACATGATTTCAACTGCAGTACAACTTATTCTATTACCCCAGAATCTTTGTGCTTACATTATTTCAAATTTCTGCAACTCAGACAAAAAAAGTATAATATTCTTAATCTTTATATACTTATATACCATAAAAATCTTTAAGAAGTTGGCTGTTAATATCTAAAATGGCCTGTTAATTAGGCATGGTGTCTTAAAAGCTTTTAAGAATATAAACATGAAATGCCCTATGTATTGCATTTGATTTGCAGTTCCATCTTTGTTGGGTTTCTTTATTGTTGCTTTCAAATGCACATGAACTTAAAATGTGCTTTCCTCTAGCACATAATTTGAATTAATGCTCAAAACCTGTGTTCAAAACATTCACTGGGAGTTCCCCAAACATACTTCCAAAGAGAGCATCTTGACCAGACAACTCTGCAGAAAATATATGCTGTTGCTCCTACACGTTAGATCAGTAAGTGGGGAGGTCTTTATTCTAAGTTTTCCTTTCTTTTCCTGTGCAATATTCATGGCACACTGCCTCTGGAATTCTTGTTTCCTGTTTAGATGTTAGCTTCTTCAGACGAAATGGTTTACATAGGGAAGTAATTGTAAAAACACAAAAGTTGCAGTCATAATAGCAGAAAAGAGAGCTGTAACGGATCTTCAGGGCAAAATACACTACAGATGTCCCCATATAATAAGTCACCTGAACTGATTTCTAAACAATATTTGACACCAATGAGATAACAGGAGATGAATCTCAGAGGACTGATGAACTCACTCTGCAGCAATCCAAGCATCACCATTCTCAGTAATCTCAGCTAGGGACAGAAAAAATGTCATCTCAGGTATCAGTCCTCCTTTTAGTAATAAAATCCTGTAGGGAGACATGGGAGTGGTAGGGCTAGATTTTCTTTTTTAGTCACTTATCTTTATAGAAATTGAGAGGTTCTTGGCAGTTTAAGATTTCTAAAGTCAATTAAGGCAGGGTTTGATAGGCAGCTGTAAGCTTTCTCTTTCAAAGATCACCTTAAAATATTTTTTACAGAAAAATTGTAATTCTAAAAATCATTTTATATTATGCAGCTGTGTATGCTCACAATCACATATAATAATTCAGGCAGTGAAATATAATCTTATTTATCTTGCACTGATATATAAGAAACAGATTTTACATTTATCTTATTCAAATGAAATCTCAGTGAACAACTCATTCTTCCATTTGATCATGAAAAATCCAAACATATATACTTCGTCCTAACTAAAATGGAAATAACTTTTTGTAGGAAACAATTTCCTGAAAAATATTTGAGTTGAACAAAATGTTTCACTTCATTGCATGGAAGCAAATCTCACAGCTATCAGAGTGGACTACATATTGACCCTCGTGCTTCTTGAGATAAATAGACTAAATACTCTCCACCATGATTCTTACAGATTCCCACTAGGAAGCTGCAACTCCACTACTAAGTGTTTTTTTTTTAAATATATTAGCCAATTTGAGGGATGGTTACTACACAAAATGCAAATAAAAGACTTATATTTAAGAAGGAAAACATTAAGACAAGAATTAATTTGAAGAACTCGGAGAGTTCTAGAACAAACTCTGGAGGAAGGAATAGATGGAGGGAAAAGAGAGAAGTAAATTCAGATGGAATTTCAAAGTTACTTTCTGCTGGATTAACAAGTGTCTCTTTAAAAAATTGTACGTATTACCAAACGAGGGATAATCTTACCTATCGTGACTATTAGTTTGTCAAGGTGTTATAGCTGTCTAACTCAAGTAATATGAGCAAGAACTTTAAACAGATTGGTAAATTTCAAAGGAAGAAGGCAAGGAAGAGGACAAAGTACAATGGTAGCTGGTTGGATTTAATGACCAACCTCACCACATGTGTTCCTAAGTTGAAGGATTTGAATGAAATTCTAAACAGGTCTCTAACAAACTCAGGGTTTCAGGGGTTTCATGCATGCTGAATTTTTCAGACTACTTATTCAGAGTAGCATTTGTGAACAGGTAGGGTAGCACAAGACAAGTTCTTAAAGAAACTCCGGGGAATTAAACAAGACCATTACAAAGTGCCAGTAAAATAGCTGGATAGTAGCAGGGGATGTCATGTCTGAATCACTTTAGTATTACATGTGTGGGTATCTGTTCTTTTGACAAACTAACTCCAAATGCTTCTTGAACCTTGAGTACAATGCCATAGTACTATACCCTAGCTGAGGGGGAAGGGGATGGCAATTGTTTATGACTGTGAACAACTACATAAATTGCAGACAGAATCAGCTGAGGTGCAAATAGACCAGAAACTTCGGGAATATGTATTACAGAAAATTGCCAGAAAATTGGACAAGTGATTGCTAAAATAGCCAACAGAGAAACTATTCAACATGAAATCATATTTCAATTTTAATGCAGAAGATAGAATTCTTGCATGGGTAGGAACTGACAGCTTTTTGGTCACATTTTTAAAGCTACCTATCCCACTGAAGTGGCAGACAGTACCAAATGATTTTTCTTTTTTTTTCATTATCAAAGCTGATCCAGGTTTTCAGAATTGCACAGAAAAACCCACCAGGATGATTCAGTTTGAGCAGGCCTGGATACTACAAGTGAAGATTCTGAAATTACTCAAATAAATAGAGAACAATGAGTATTTCAGGTCATCCACAAGTCAGATTCAAGATATTTGAAGTGAAGAAGAAAAGTTACTTCTTACCAATAGACTCCTTACAGATATTTTTATATAGTTCATTGAGTAGGCATGAAATAACATTTTCATTCACAGTCAACTCCTCATGAAATATGAGGTGAATTGTTTAATGCAGCATTAATAAATGCCTCCATTCTCTTTGCTATTCTCTTTGCTATTTCAATTCAAATACACAACACCAAGGTTTTACTTGGTACAGAGATTATAAGTTCAGGAAAGCAGCAGTAGGGTCAGATTCAAAGATCCCCTCCCAACATTACTTACCATGACAATATTTTTCCTCAAATTCTTTGGTAAGATTACCCAGCCATTTGATTCTGAGCAGAAAAGTCCACACACTGCTAGTGAAATGGCTTTACTTGAAAGCTGCTATCTTCAGAACAATCNAATTAAAATAGAAGAAATGCTGTTAAAAGCCAGACATCTGGTTCTAGGGAAAGAACATCTTCATGTTTTGCACTAAACCAAAGGACAGATGCATTGATTATGGATCCTACCTGATCTTCTTGAAATCTTGAAATCTGACTAGGGCCATTACCAAGTTTTCTTCATCAGCTGGTAACAGGATCCTGCTAGCAATGTGCAACTCATTATTGTTTAACCCAGGGACTCAGCAGTCAACACCTCACAAGGGAGACAGGATGTAACCTATTATACAACTTGATCCTAGTCTAGAGGGTACAAATGCAAGTACACTGACCCTAAAGCCTTCTTGAGGACAGTTGTCTCATTTCTGTTTGTGCCCACAATGTTGTGCGCGTTTACCCATTCCCTGGTCATGTACGATAAGAAGAGCAATGGAAACAGGTTTCAGGTGACTGAGTAGCTGAGCAGCTGCACAGGTCACTGTGACAAAAGTTGGTCTAAAACAAAGAAGTGCTTCTGCAAGCAGGAAGGTGTTCTAAGCAGGCAGTAATTATTGACAGCCCTGTGTATGGAGGAAAATCTGTCAGGGGAGCAAGGTGTCACCATTTCCTCTCTCTCCTACCTCACCTGTGTCTTTTAAATTGACTGGATTACTTTGTGATTGATGTATTGAGTCATATTTGTTTCAGAAAAGGAAAGAAAAAGAACAAGGGTGCAGGTACTTACTTTACCATATAACTTAGGGGAAACCAAGGTCCCCACCTTGTCCTATGACTCAGAGAAGTGAAGACACGGAGAATTTAAGATACCTCTACATTTCATGCCTGTGCCATAGGCAACACCCATTTCTAGAAAGGTTTGATCCCACTGTACCTTTTTCTGTTACTCAAGGAAATGGTAATCTCTTGCCTTTGCTGAAACATTTGCCTGTCAATCTTCTGGACATCTTGAGAAGGACAAATCGCCTCTCCTCTGAAACCACAGGACTAATGCTTTCTTGGCTTTGCTGACCCCTTCTCAGTTTATCTTGACTAAATGGACTTATATCCTATTGGTTCCTTGCATATTTTTCAAAGGTTCTTGTAGGTGTAAATCTTGCCACAATGCCCCAGCCAAATATTATTCATCTGGAATGACAGCCACACATTTGCCCTAGCTGTCATCCTGCCATTTGATTCAGCTGCTGTTGCACTTAAAGGCCACCAACAACAAGCTGCTACTCCAGCTGCTGAGGAGGTAGGCAAACCTCACTCACTCACTCTTCCTCCCTCTGTGTCCTTCTGCTGGGTCCTTTGCTCCTGTTTTGCATTTCAGTGTCGCAGTATAGCAACACATGTGGTGGAGCTGCTGCTGCCAGCTCCATTTTTTGTTCCTCATTGTCTCTGACTTGGAACATGATCTCTGTGGTTCGGCTTTTACAGAGCATTTTACAACGTCCTTTGAGATCTACAGATGCAACAGATTACTCAGCTACAACCTAGAAATCCTGTGTTTTCAATTAAGATATAAATGACAGACACGCATTCTAATATTATTTCTGGAAACCCTTATAAAATATCTTTGGAATGTAATTTGTGACCCTGTGAAAACTGACACTTGGTTTTAAAAGCAGCTTTTGGTTTTGTCTCTTTAAGTGAAACCCTTTGTGTTGATGCATAGTTATTTAGGGAAATAAATGCAACTTTGTACTAACTGAGCTAATGGAGCTTTAACATGAAATGAAAGAATTATAGCACGTTGGGAATTTTGGTAGGAGCAGAGATACAAAGAAGTTGCCACATTTGCTTAAAGTGTGGTTATAACTCTGGTTTGAGAAAAGACAAAAGGGTAGGATTGGATGGTTACTTTATTAATGTGGATGTAACAGAGAGAGCTCATTGGTTTTGTAGGTCTGTGTTAGATTCCCACAGCCCTGAACAAACAGCTCTCAGCCTTATATTTTCTAAGCTTTTGTCTTCCCACTTTGGAATTCTGACTACGGGCACATTACCAAGCCAACTGGATTCACTACAAAGCTCCAGTGTAGCTCTTTTTATCACAAAGATCAAGACAACAATTGTGTGCCTACAAGAAAAGAACAACTAAAACCATCGAGCAAACATTAAAAGAACAATTCTAGAGATAGTTGTCTTTGAACTGCAATAATGGGCAACATTCAGTCCTGAGATTTGAATTCAGAGTTAAAGGAATTCATTACTAACTGCCTTTCCTTGTAATTATCCAAGCTGCTGGCAACATATATTTTCAGCAGCATTAATTTTGCACAATTTAATATTTTGTAGTTGTGCTGAACCACACACAAAGGCAGCATTGTAAATCTGCTTTATGGAGTTCGTTTTGTTTATTATAGAGTTCATATATGAAAAAGGAAGAAATCTAAATTTTGTGTTGGCTTCTCCCCAAACCACAGAAAATGGAGTATTGTTTTACAAGAGCTTGTTCTGAAATATCACTTCCCGACTGTAAAAGAAGCACGGTGTATTTGCAGATGCATTCCACAAGCATGCAGAATGTCCAGCTGCAAAAATATACTAGGAGCTGACTGTTGTTTTTGGTTTTTTTCCAGAATAGCCATTTCACACTTTTGGGAGAGCTGAGGGGTATGGGGAGATAACTACAATTTTAAAATAGATACTTCATTTTGCAATGCCCTAAAAGTAACTTGAGTTGAAATCTACCAGACACCAGTAATTCAGAATAAACATTCTGTCTGAGGATCCTTGACCACTGTTACTTTAGTTCTGGTACCAAAAACCAAAACCAATAGAAATAGTTTCAGTAAATCATCCCGCACTTGTTTATTATTCTTCTCCCACCTCTGCCCTGCCTTTTTAGTAGATTAGCTTTGGATTCACTGTTAACCGGATGCCTGAACCATTACTTTTTTCTTTGAAGAGTGATACATGACTTTAAAAGTTCTTCCCAGATATTTTAGTCTTAATAGAAATATTACAGAATATGAATGACCTCAAAATCCTGAATTTTAAGTCGGTAATTTTGGCCATTGCATGAGTAGATGATGAAGCATATATGTGATGTGCAATTTAAGCAAATTGAATGTCATTTGTGACCCATAACTGATGAAGAGGACAAAATTTTTCACTTCCACCCTCTGAAGTATTGACAGATGTGCAGTATCTCTTTGGCATCTTCACCTCCACTGGTCTCAAGAGGGATGCAGAGATGCAATGGCAGCAACTTCTATGGTTCTGTGGAGAAACAATTAGCTGAGTGACCATTTCCACACTAAATATGTGTCAGACCACTTGGCTTCTCATTCTCACAGCTAAAAGGATACAGGAATCCAGAATGGCTATACGTTTAAAGAGTTTTCTTTACTGACTAACTTCAGGAAGTTGGTACAAACTCTGTGAAAGTTCCATCTGATTGATCTAGGAAGCTGATGAAGAAATCACTTCCCTTTGACCACTTCTACCACCACGTCAATCTAATATAAGGGAGTCCTTTAATAATTGAATAAAAGAAGCATTAGTGTCCCGGAAAGCTGAGGTACAGAAGGACAAATTGTATATTTCACAATACTGGGTGTTCTAGATTTTGTTGCTCAGCGTGACTCAAGTGAAATTTGAGTTGTATTTTGCAGGTCACACTACGTTATATAAAACATCCTTCTTGGAAAGCATTTATCTTTTTTTTAAATGTATTTTAAAATTGGATTTATTTGTACATGCTTACAAAAAAGAATGTATGCAGTATCTAGAAAATATGAACTACAAATGATTTGTTCATAAGTTTCAAGTGGGAGGCTTGGGAGCGGATATCCTCATTTTCTCAATTCTGCTCTGGCCAGGCCTTGTAAATCATGCTGATGTTTTGAGGCACCAACAGAAAATAGACCTTCCTTTGATCTGATGCTGCAATTGGTCTAGATTTGTGATGTCCTCTCACTTTGGTGCAGCTCACACTTAGCATTGCCAAAAGCCGTGGTACTTTAATTAATACAAGGAAAAAATCTATTCTGATTCTGTAAAGGCTCTCTGGTGCACACTTTTAGCAAGGACTATTCTGCTCTACTTCTACTAAACGGCTCTCTTTCGTAATTGGATTCTTTTCCAGTGCAGTCCAAGAACTACTTTTCTTGGTGTTATACACCTCAGCTCTGTGTTGAGACCTAGTTCATTAGTGTTCACAAAGTTCTGAGAAAAGCTAAAATGAAAAAAGGGTTAAAGGAACAGAAAATTTATTTTTCAAATCTCCTGTCTTAAATTCTACAAATCCCAAGTATCAACAAACAATTGGGAAAAAAACCCTGAAACCAGTGCTTTTCAGGCAGTTGGCACACTGTCCATGAAATCATACTGAGAATTCAGTTATAGCCTGTCCTATTTTTGCATTACCTGAAACAACTGCATCACAAGTTTGTGTTTTATTTCAAATTTTCTCTGAAGGTAAGGTTTTCCTAAGAACTATACCACCTAAAAACTACCCTTTGGGATTTCACTTTAGTCGGAACCTTAGTTCCACCCTGATACGTACCTCCCTGTGATGATGAGGTATCTAGCTTCTAGGAAAACAGAACTGAGACTCACCTCTGTTTTTAAATTTTTTTTCATTGGTAAATTACCACAAGTCCAGCCATTCAGCAAATTATTTGAATATTTTTTGCAAGCACTATGAGACAGTAATGCATGTGCATTAAATGTCCAGCAAGTGCAATGCAGTAAAGGCAAACAAAATTAAATAAGGTAAAATGAAAAGAAGTGGTGAAACCACATTATATCACCACTATTAGATTTTCTGCAATATGTCAAGTTACTTATTTTAAATTATCCGACGTTAATAAGAAGTTGTTAATTTGGGCATGCCTACAAAAGCATCTTAATAATAGTCTAGCAAGCAAATTAAATATTCATATATGTATGTGTGAGAGGAAAAAATCTACTGTGGCTTTAATATGCAGCTGGTAAGAGGGGGAATTACCATCAGAAGGTGATCATATAATCATGCATTATTTATGTAGTTATAAGAGACACATTTGGTATCCTGAGGTTTACAGCATTATTGCATTATTTACCTTAAACTGCAAGTCTTCAGCTTATTAAACATAAAAGCATGGGCTGTCATTTAAAAATAATATTATCTTAAGAATATATATATTTTATAATAGCTTTCAAAGTTTTAAAAACCCAAAAGGCAGATATAATTCCCTCAACATTAATTGCTGTTTTACTAAATGAACTGTTTTCATTGGTTTTAATGCCTCCAATCAGAAACCTCATTAAAATAGTACCCAACCTCCATTTTAAAAGTGAGGAGAGGGTGCTTCTGGGAAATAAAAGGAATAGTTGTCTAAATTTTCCAATAATATTGTAGTTAACTTGTTAATGAAACTATGAGAGCTAAAACGTTACTAATTAGTTTCATTTCCTCTTAATTTTTAATTTGTGTTTATCAAAGTGCTGATAGTACTGGACATTATTAAATATGGGATAAAGTTTAGACTTACGTGTTTCTAATTTGAGAGAAGTTATATCAGATTAGTGGTATAAAAAACAATACCTGTGCATACCAAGCTCTAAAATTTTAGTTTAGAAAGAAAAACAAAAAAAGATTAAAATGTGTAGAAAGTGTAGAACACATTCAGATCATTGATTTGTGCCTTTATGCCTTAAAAACATTTTGTATGTATATACATTGCTGACCTGGAAGTCCTAAACTTAATTACATCAGGCCTTCAGTGGGATCTGTTTAAATAAAAGAATAAGAGGATATCTCTCAACACAGTTTCTGGTGAATGATAATCAGTTTGAAATGGAGGTGCTAGAAAATATTTTTTGCCATGTATGAGAAGAAACAGCTCCTTGTTGATAGTAAACCAAACCAAACTGTCTGCCATTTAATCCATTTGTGTCTTTGGGTGTTTTCTTAATAATATGTGTGAAAATTTTATTTAAAAGCTGAATTGGAAATGGGGGTAATTTTTTTCCTTTTAGAGTGCAGAATAAGAGCCCTGAGAAGTCTCCAGTCTCGGTGCTAGAGAGGACTGAGGGCCAGGGAAGTCTGCACAGAGAAGATGAGGAGACCTGTTCAACAACCTTTACTTCATGACTAGTAAGTAGCAGTAATAGAATAAAAGAGACCTACTGTGAAAACTTCTTCAGCTGCCAATGTGAGGCCCAGGTGCGAGAAGAGGTAAGTGTCATGTAGTGCCCTCCACTCGCTTTCACTCCTGGACGAGCTGTAGTCTGTAGTCAAACAGAGTCAATCGGGAGTCAATCACTGTGAGATACACAGGCACCACCTGCCAAATAGTCGGTGTGTGTTCACACAAGATTGGTGAAGTTTTCTTTCTCCTTTCCATTAAAAAAATGGCTTTCTGTTCATGAGTTTGTGCAAAGTAAGGGGTTAGTAGATCACAGTTAAGAGATGACTAGCAAAGATCATTATAGAATATTTAGTGCGTGTGTATATCTCCTGTTAATTGGAAATCTGCAGCAAGTGGCACCTTCTGGGCTGCTTTAGGAGGAGTTGCCAGCAGGTCCTCCTAAAGGTAGGTGATCCTTCTCCCCTGCTCAGGACTACAGAGAAGCACCTGAAGTGCTGGGCCCAGTCTGGGCTTCCCAGCGCAAAGACACATGGACAGACTGGAGTCAGCCCAGCAAAGGGCAGCAAAGGTGATTAAGGACTCAGAGCATGCAACATGTGAGGAGCAGCTGAGACAGCTGGGATTGGTCATCCTGGAAAAGAAAAGGCTGAGAGGAATCTCATCCATGTGAACAAACACTGGGGAGCAGGGGGAGCTTATGAGGGTGGAGCAATGGTGCCCAGTGGCTCTCTTCTTGATAGTGCCCAGTGACTGGACAAAATAAAAGATGGAAGGCTCAAACTGAAAATTCTAATCAAGTTGTTTGTTTTGTTGTTTTCCCCAATGTGAGAATGATCAAACAGCATAACAGATTGCCTGAAGTAGTTGTGAAGCCTGCATCTTTGGAGATGTCCAAAGCCCTGAGCAACCTGATCTATCTGATCCTGGTTTGAGCAGATACTTTCAACTGGGTGATATCCAGAGGTTCCTTCCAGACTCAAGCCTTCTGTAAATCTGTGACATACCAAGAGTTATTAGACTGTGAAACAATATGTTGGGAGAAATTATTTTTTCTTTTTTTTTTAAATTTAATAATAATATGAAATGTTTTGTTGTTAAACTCAGAAGTATACAAATCTTCATCTTGGTCCTTTTTATGAGCAATATTCTCACAAGACTTCATTTCTACTCCTTAATTTCAGGTTCTTTTTGTTTTATTCCTGCATTTAGTATAGGTGAAAGACTTGGTTCAAGCAGCTGACCTTTCTCCTTTCCAGGAGAGTGTCAATCACAACTGAAAGTAAAATAGAGCAAACTTTTTTCTTCGATTTTTTTAATCCCCGTGTGCGTCTACCATTGTTAAGAAATAGCATGACACGGCTTTGAGGGATGAGAGGCAAAGGATATAAAGTAGTAGACTACTCTGCCTGCACTACATGAGCAAAATTGCCTGGCTAAGTGCAGACTAACTACAGGAGCAGGAGCTGGCACCTTGGGGAGAACAAAAGTCTGCCTTGCTCCCCTCCCAACTTGTAAACCAGTGCATGCCATAGGAACACCGGTATTCAAAACCAACATTGATCACAATGGAATGAACCAACTTTGCCTAAAAGCTTGTTGCATCACTTGGAGTTCAGCCTTCCTACTCAGTGCTAATTGCCAACATCTCCTTTCTAAAAACCAGTAGAAGTGCCTGAAGAGAGTGATTTCTGGAATGCCAGTGTGTATGTACACTGTCTGTACAAATTTATCCAATCTACATGTGGTGAAGTGACATTCTTAATTAGCATAATGTTTTGCTTTACTGTGTGGACCCAGAGAAAGTATCTCATTAATGTTTTTTTGGTTTTTTTAACTTTTTTTCTTTCAAAAATTATCACTCTAAGAAATAATGAAATACTTAGCAGCACTATGGTGATCAGGGGGATGTGGTAGTTTAGCAGCATTTCAAGCAGACTGTCACTGAGCTGGAGCTCTGTGAGGAGCTTTTGGATGACCAGAGCTGGCAAGGGGGCAGCTCTAGGGACACCTCCAAAGGTCTCAGCCTACCAGTATTAAATTCTGACTCTGTGGTTCTAAAACCCTGAGGCTGATAAATAAGAAACCTTTTAGAAGGCAGAAGCAAAAAAAGCCAACATTTGTTTAGCACTGTAAAATCATAATCCATTTTTTTCTACTCTAATGATATCCCATAATAAAGCACATCAGATGGAAAAGGTGCAGTATCATGATTTCAAGCAGACCCAGAAACACAGAAAATTTATGAATTCTTCTTTTACCAACCATTTTTTCATGATTCTTTTTTGAAAAAGAGGTTTCCTGTTCACTTCAGAAAAAAAAGTTTACTTCAGTGATTCTTATGGCCACTGTCCAGCTCTTTGCTTTCAGTTAACATTCCTGAAAATGAAGCAAACAAAAAAAAATCACTTTTTTTGTTTATGGAAAACAAATAAAAATCACTTTTTTTTTTGTTTGTGGAAAACAAAACATCTCTGAACACCATCAAAGTAGATACATTATTTTTATTCCAGCATATGTTTATGAATACTTTCTTGATGTATTCTGCCAGCTCTAGCCCTGAATTTGGACTTTAAAAAGCATTTCCAAAATTCTTTTTCCCTCTGAACCACCACGTTTATTCACTCACACTGGTTTGTGTTTTCCATATGTTGTCTCTAAAAAACAGGATTCCACAAAACTATGAATGCAGTAAATCTTGAGGCAAAGAGGTATTTGACAGGTTTTCCTTATTAAAGTCTTATGATATCCTTCAGATACATAAAACCTAAGCCCAAAAAGCACTGACCAAAACTGCGCTATTACTGGATTGCCGGTTACATAAAACAGCCCACCACCATTCTAATGGTTACCAATATGGTTGCTGAGTACAGAGTCTTAATGTTAACACTGATCTGCCTGGGACTCGTGCTGGTTTTGAAAGGCAGATCCTGGCTCCTGACCACATCAGTGCAGTGTGGTATCTTTTCGTTTTCACAAGAAAAACTAACTAGGTACAGCATTAATAATTTATACTCAGGAAGTAGCAAGGATTATAATGCTCTGACTGTCAGGCTTCCACAACTGTGCAAGTATCTTTGCATGTGCCTTGCTTCTGAAAGGAAACCCTTGGCAGGAACATAGAGACTGGGTGTTAGTACACAAGCACAGGCAGTGAGCCACCTATAGAGACATTTACATTACAAACCCTGCTTTACATGTGCTTCAAAGACAACTGTCTGCCTAAATTGTGTTCATATACTCTTGCTTATACCATCCTATAAGGCCAGATTTAAGCATTTTTCTGAATTATGAAGGTTCTTTTACTTGTGCTGGTACTTGGCTTGTTTGCTTTGAGAATGTAAAAAAAAAAATGTATTAGATGAACTGCTTCATTGTTCTTATTAACCTCATATCTGCTAAGCACTTTTGTTGTGTTTAAATATGTGCTTAAATTATGGTGCTGTTGTTACAGTTGGTGCTGTGGTTGGTAGTGGTACCACTCCAAGCAAAGAGGAGAGCATTTTTACTCTCATATGGTGTACACCAATGTCGTTATCAGGATAAGGCTATCTGTAAAAAGGAGAAACAAAGAATAAAAAAAAATTACCTTAGCCTCAGACATTACTGTATTTAGGAAGACCCACCAAGTACCTGTACAAAATTGTCATTTTCTAAAGGACATATTCTGTTTGTGTTATAATAATATCTAAAAAAATACATTTCTGGGGTTTTTTTTAACTATACTGTAGATAACAATACAACGTTGGTGGTCTTTATTGTGTTTTGGGGGCGGGGGAGGCTATTTGCTTGAAAGCTGTTCTAAAAAAAATAATAGGATTATTCTCATCTTTCATTTAGTTTAATAATACACTACATACATTTGTCAATCAAATTAGAATTACTGTCAGACCATAATAATGCATTTTAGTTTAGCCAATATCAGTCAGACCTGATTTATTTGCTTAATACAAATCTAATTGACTTTCAGGCTGCTCTTCTCTTTTCAGCTGTTAACCGACCAAGTACATCTTTAATTTCCAAGACCGATGGTTTGGTAGCAGTTGAGAGGAAGAATGATTTGCATAAGGCTCCAGAAGGGTGCCAAAACTCTTCACGCTTTAAACAACAGCCTTTATTATTCTGTAAGTGGATGTGTTGAATTTTCATGCTTTTGTTTCCAGTTGAGCCCTGACAGAAAGAATAAAGTAGATTTTGCCAGCACCCCTGCTGTGCCCTGAGGGAGAAATTCAATGTGCCTCATTTGTCTTAATTGGAGAACCGCCCTTAGCACCAGCTTTTTCTATGAATATATTAGCATAACAGACAGAAAAGTCTAAGACCACCTTTTTTTTTTTTTTTGGTAGGAATTTCTTTTTTATTTCTAAGAAAAATAAAAACTGAAAGAAGAAAAATATATGCATCATCTTCCAGTCTTCTTACTATTATTTTTGTTGTAAACCACACTATATGGGAAAAATGCATCCAGCCTCCTTTATCTTCTCAACGTTGTTAGGAGCTGAGTAGAGAGAAATGTGATAAATATCATCCAGGAGAGAGAGCTGAAAGCTGCCCTTTATTCTTCATAATGTACTAATCCTATATATTTGTTCTTTGGCTGCTTGTGTTGCTATTTTTTCTGATGGAGGAGATAGTTTTACACAGAGACGGATGGGCAGTGACTAGGAATGGATGTAAGAAAAAAACCCACAATCTTACAAAAGTGAATTTATTAACACTGAAACAAAATGCAGTCCTCTGTCACAGGAAAATTTCAAGCCCCGTGCCTATTCATTTGAGAAATATTAAATTCATATTCACATTTTTCATTTCATAAAAGAACTCTAAGTCTGGCCAAACAATCTGTGCGGTGTAAATCATTTTTAAATCAGGTCTCTTTCAGGGTCAGATTGAACTAATGAGATTTAAAGTGCAGATTTTAAAGAAGAGGTATTTAGTTTACATGTTTTTATGACTTATATTAATCTTTCTATCTGTTAAATCAACGACCTATTGCTTGTACATGAAAAACATGGGGGAAGGTAATTTTTGCTAGAGTGTGATATATACATTTTCTTGGAAATGTGTCTGCTTTTTAGAAACTGATGAATCCATATTTAGTCTAGATATTTTTCCCTTGAGGCTCCAGTACACTGCATCAGTCACATAGCCACTTAAATAAAAGCTTTCCATGTGTGTTAGAAAACGGGTTTGGCTGTTTGTGGGGGTTTTAGGCATCTCACAGACATTATGAAAAATTAAACTGTTCTTTGGGGCAGGATTTTTTTCAGCCAGTCAACTGGACGAGTTAATGGCTTAGAGGTTTGATTCCAGCGAGAGCTGGGGTGGGGCTGTTTTCACAGCCTCTGGAGGAACAAGAGACTCTTAATTCTGGTACTTACTCTTGCCTGTTCTATGTGGCAATTTATCAAAGCCAGCCACCACTGTAGCATTAGAAGTCTTTCACACATCTTCCTTTTCCTATTACTCATTGCTGAACCATTTTTCTCCTACGTGCACACCCTCCCTGAAGCATGCTCAGCGACTCTTGGCTCGAATGTTCTTATGTCTTTAAGAGTGGTAATAGAAATGCTTTTTGCATTCTTGTGGAAATGGATATGAAGAATAACAATTTAGCCTGATGTATTTTTGAAAGCATGTAGTTGTCTTGTTTCGATTGGAATAATAGTTAATTTGTTTAGAAGAAAATAGTGGTTAGACCAATGACAGTAGGCATCCCATTCTGACTGGTTTCATTTATGTTAGCAAAATGGCAATGATTTATAGTAGTTCATCTGAGAATTCAAACTGTTCCACTGAGCAAACAACCCAGCAAATCAGAAAGACAAGCTTGTACTCATCATGTCTCTTTGCTTGCTCCCTCTCTATCTCTAGTGCTCTTTGCTTTCGTTTCCAACTGGAGGCTGATCAGACCTGCCTAGGTTAGAAGGGAGAACTTTCTAGGATATTCCTCAAAATAATTAAAGGGAGTGTTCTCTTTATCTATGCATTTCCAGGAAACTTCCTGGGGTATTTATTTCTAATATGGCTTGTTTCATAGCAGAGAATTTAAAATCTCCCAATGCAACATAAACAGGTTGACAGTAATATGTGCCACTTCTAAGTAATGAGATGGTGAAAGAAAATGCCTTATCTCCACACTGTGATCTGTAAATTTCCTGGTTTAAGCAAATTGCTACAAATAATTTGCATGAAAAAAAAAATTCTCATATAGGTAGAAGGAGACATTGCAGGGTTATATCATTGTTATTTGTTATGGTGTTCGGAAGTTTCTATGAATAGAACCCTTTTGATGGATCAAAGCATCCTCTCACTTTTCACAGCACTAAGCCCTCTTCCAGTGCTGAACAAACAGATGGCCACAAACTAAAGAATGTACACTTTAAATAACTCTCTGCTGATTATTTGCATGTGTACCACACTGCACATTCACAACAAATCCTTGTTGTGTCATGTCTGTCTGTAATTTGAAAAGACTTTGATTTCTAGAGTTTTGTAGCATTATGTGGTCCCCAGAGATTCAGATTGATTGTCAGACAGGTTCTGGAGAGCAGCAGTGGGTCCTTTACAACTAATTTTTTTCAAGCCTCTGAGTGACTGACTCTTAACCTAAGGACTCTGCTGTCATATTTATCCATACTGTTCCTGTAGATAGGTGCACTTTCCATCCTCCTTCTTGAACAATATCATGTGGAATAGCACCCGCCTCCTCTAAGAGTCCTTGGGATGGAGTCCATACATGACAGCACTTGAAAAGCTTTCCATGGAGGAACAGTCACTGGGTTCTGTACAAAGTGAGACCATCTGAGGAATGGTTAACTGCTTTCCACAGATGGCAAATATATGATGGAGGACTATGTGGATTTATGTGGGAAAAGTAAGTGGTGTTTGATGGAGACAAGAAAATATCCACAGCTGGCTGATAAAAGGGAGCCTATACAGAGTTAAAAAATATTTCCTCTTGTAAGTAATCCTTTGCTTGGGAGCCCTAAGCTCAGCTCAGTATTAATGGATAGGTTCTGCATGTGTTTATTTATACAACCACCCAGGTGGGTGAACAACTGTAAAAAGGAACATGTATTTAGCTCAGATTTTTTCTTCTCCTAATTCAAAAAGGTACCCACTTTAAAAAAATATCTCTCTCCTAAGTTTTAGTGTGCACAAGCACCTAATCATCTGTTTCCAGTTATACCACTCCATTTATGAACTTTTGTGGATTCATGAGGCTGTCTGCATGTGCAGTGGCTTTAAACATTCTCTATTCATTATGGAAATGAATAAAAGTCCCATTTGTGATGTTCACAAGGCTATCCCACACTGGTAGCCTTTAAGTTCAATATTACCCTTGCAGAGTACTGAAGGAGGTAAGGAGGTAAGGGTATGTTATGTGTTCCAGTGGGTGCACAACCAAAAAGAAGCATTCACATCTTAAACACACAAACTGTAACTATTCATATGTAACATAAATAATGTTCTTTTCCAGAAGTATGGTTTTCAAGACATACCTGACTGAGGGTAAGATGGTGTCATTTTCACTGTTTATGAATAGGGCAGTGTGCAAATCCACAAGCCACATGCCTTATGTGTAGCATCTGTGTCCTAAGAAAAGTTCTCTCTGTCTCCATGTCACACAAGGGTTACCATCATAAGTACTTATTCCTAGGCAAACTGTTGAGTAAATAGGCAAATAAAATGCATACAGTGTTTTGTCATATTCTGAGCTGTTTATTCCATAGATCTGTAGTTAACAGAACATGAGATTTTACTAAAATGTCTGATATATTTGAAACTCCTGATTTAATCCTATTTTATATCTTTTTTTCACTGATGCTTGTTGGTGGTTTTGTGGGAGTTTTTTCAGTTTGGTTTGGTTTGCTTTTTCTTAAAGAAGTATATGTTTCAATGGGACCAAACAAAGAGTTTTAATGTATGATTGCGCTGGGTCTGTGGCAATGAATTACATAAATAAATTCTACATGGAGAGATAAAAGTCCTTTCTAAATATTTTTGAAAGATTAAAGGCTAGAAGATTTGCATTGGCACGTGCATAACATAATTAACTCCTGTGAACATATTCCTAATGTTCAAAGGATGATTTAGTGGAGAAAAGGTTATGCTTTCTTTCATACTGCTTTCATTATTCAGGAGGTGGAGAGATATCAGTGCCCACCTGATGTCTGTTTTTCAATGGTACACAAACAGAGGACTGAATTGAAAGCTTAGTGTAAGATTAATTTTTAAACACTGATTGAATTACATGGAAGAAGCTACAGTGATTGCATATTCTTCATTTATTAACAGAATTACAGGAGTATGTATAAATATTGCTGCCACATAGTAGACTGAAAAGAGAACTCTCTGCAGATGTGTTCTGTGACCAAATTACTGCTCTTATCAAAAAGGATCTGGAACTCAGATCCCTCTATAGTGACTCACATGTTCAGCTTTCTCGCTGATACTTAATCCAACAAGTTATTGGCCTGCCAGAAAGCCATCAAAAGACATGTGTCACTGGATCAAAATCAAGTATGTATCCTGGCTGTTAAGAAGGGCTTTGTTGGACTACATGACTGTACCATTTTAGACAGTGCTGCAAGATTAATGATGACACTGGTTGTCCAATTTTCACCCTTGAGGCAGTATTACAGAGATGTGCCCTTTCTGTGCATATCAAGTGCATCATTCCTTCTGCTGTGAGTCTTAGTAATGGTCCATGTTTCCTGCTCCCCCTCCACAGAGGAAGATTAACATAGTGTGGGTGTAATTTATCTTGGGGAGAGGGTTGCTGCGTAGAAGTGTACTGGCTGAACTTTTATTATAAGGGTTAATCACCTAATCACAGAGAACACTTAACAAGTGCATGTCTGACAGAATGAGGCCTCTGGCATATACTTTTGAGCCAATGCAAATGAACTGTTCCTCCCCATCATCATTCTTCTGTTGTAAAAGGTATTAGTGAGCAACTTGTCTTCTATAAGCCTTACATTCTTTGACCTAATCCAAAGCCCTTGCCTCCTGTCTTTATTTTGTTGGGTCCTAATTGTAACTGTAAGCATAATTTCACAAAAGAAGACAGAAAGTAACATGCTTTATGAGGGCGTTTTGCCCCATGCATACATCAGAAGACTGGTGAATAAGCAGCATGGCTGGCACCACTCAGTATTTGTGCAGGGTTTTTCCCCTAGGCTGTACTCTAAGGCACTCTCCAGTGTTTCCATTTGCCCTGATAATGACTTTACATGCAACTTCCAGCTTCACAATTTTCTTTTCACACGATTCTGAGCTGTTTGTTATCTCCTGCTGCTCATGTCAGAGACAGTTGAACTTGGAGGTCAGCATGAAGAGAAAAGAGCAATATAATTGCATTCCACAGAGGCCAGATGTTTAGTAAAATCATGGGGAATCTTGTCAGGAAGCAGCATTGAAGTTCCTGGGAGATTCACCACTTTCCCAAAGGACACTGGAAAATTGTATTCCAAAGGACAGTTGTTTCTTAACAATGAAATGCCGAGGGAAAGAACATGTCCCTATTTTTCCTATTTATTCTATTATATACCTTCTCTCTCCTTTCTCCTTCTTAATTCCTTTCTATTTCTTTGTGATCCATCTATAGTACAAATTATACCTGACAAACCAGTAAATGCTCTTAATCTGTGGAATGGTCTTGTTTCTCTCTGCTGTTATGACACATAAAGAAAATTTCATAAGGTTCTTAGACATTTATTACACAAACATATAGGAAGCCTCTCTTTTAGGCATGGTCCTCCAACAGTTTAATACAACTGGTCAGAAAGTTTGGTAAGTTTTCTGGCATATTATGCTGTTTGGTGCACAGTAGCTAACAGAAGTTGTGAGTTCTGAGTTTGAAAAACCTCTACAAAATATAAAGTTAATAAAGCTAGACATCAACTTCTTGGATATCTGAACTTAACATTCATTTTTTATCATGTCAAAAGAAGCACCATAATTAGGAATGAAAATGTGTTTGAATAAATCCAAGTTAACAACAGATAAGCAGTGACCAAACTGATGATATCATAGAAAAGGATTAATATCAAATGTAATTTTTAGGTGTTTTCAATCAGAAATACAAAAATCTCTCTATGTATATGCATGTATATGATCCCAATACTTTTGCCATCAAAATCCGTTAAGAAAGAAGGTACTCACACTTATAATTTTACAGACTCAGATTTAACAGCTGCTGAAGCAGAAAGCCTGAGGTCAACACACACATTTGGTACTTCATTAGTGAACTGGCCAAGTTCAACTTGTGAGATGGGAATTACAGTCTAGTAAGCACTAGCTGTCATCTTCATTGTTACAAAGGTACAAAAAGCAGGAACAGATTTTTGGTGCTGACCACTTAAGTTTCTGTGATAGACATTAAGAGTAATTAAATGAAGCTAGGCTGGATGAAAGCTGATATTTTTCTTGCCTTTCCCACCCTGGTATAATTTTTTACTCTCTTTTCCCTGTTTTCTATTAACATTATTACTATAGCAGTTGTAGTATGAAGGAGAGCTGAGTTTTTCAAATAACTTCAGTATCTTATTTTCTTCCATTTTCATGGTTGTGAAAACTTCTAGTGGGAGAAACTTGGAGGACAAGCTTGCATGGATAACTTCTTCTAATTCAGGCAGCATTTAATTACTACTGGATGAAAATCTCTTAAGTAGATGGTTGCCACAAAACCTGCATCTGCAAAACTTTTTTTTTTTTTCACTGTAATGACAAACTCAGACATGCTTTTAAAGATTTCTCTTTTGAAATAATGCTAAAGCTGGTATTCCTTGAGAGTCATCAATCAGGTTTTTGCTCCTACCTTTACAAATTAATTAAAACTAATTTCTTGTTTGGTCTGACCAGTCTCCAGTATAACATCAGAATAGCTCATTGCATGAAAGCTAAATAGTAACATACAAAACTTAGAAGTTTCTTTGTCTTGAAAAAACATCGGTGGAAGTGTTGACTTTTCTAAAAATGTGTGCCAGCCAGGAATTTCTTTTATGGAATAAAAGCTATTCAGAAGAAAAAAAAAATGCTGCAGAGTGGTATCTATCAGAACTCAGGTATCTTCCTTGACACTATTGAATATGAAACTACTTTATCTTCCTGACCCCAGCACTCAGATTAAGTAAATTCAGCTTTATGTTGTTGATTCCAGTAACAAATTAATCAATGGCAATCTCATCTCTATATCAGCTTATTTTGTCAAGCTCAAATTTCACTCATTTTGCTGACAGAACAAAGTTGTCCATTTCAAGGGGAGACAGAACTGAACTGTACTATTCACCCAAGAAGCCATTCCTCACCAAAGTTTGGATGTGTCATAATATGCTACTAGCACAATAGTGTCTACTGCATGTATTTGAGTAGCTCTTTGCACTAAAATGTCCTTGTAATAGCTTTTGTCAGTGATGTTCAGTTGCCACAAAAAGCTACTGGCAATATTAAGCTCTTCCTCAGTTGTCAGCTGCTGATAAGTTGGGCAGTTTCTTATTCACTGATTCTGAGTATGGGAGGATGTATCATTAGATTTTCTATGTAATGGAGATATGACAAGACTTTTCAAATCATTTTAGCCTCAACATAATTTAATATAATTTAAGTCTCTCATTTCCCACCTTGTAATTAGAATATATTAAACTGTTTCAGTGATCCTGAATATGAAAATGCACAGGCACTAAAGTATTTCTCACCCTAATGTTATCAAGTCTGTAATATTTTAACAGGGAAAAAAATCCTAAATGTAAATTCCCATTCTCTTTGTATAACATTTATGCAGTAAAGAATGAGTTGAGTGTATGATTTTACATTTCTAGATAGCTAGGAATAGTAATGCATGAGCTGCAGAAGAGAACATTAATCTCTCAAGATGCAAAGAAATGAAATGTCATATAGAGTGACTTGTTCTTCACTGGTGATTTCTCAGCATTGAGATTTTTGGTTTTTTTCCTTATAACATTCTTCATCAAAAGAAAAAAAAATCACACTTCTGATTATATTAGATTAGAGGAACACCATAATGTCTCATAAATTGATTCAGATAATGTTTGTGAAGTTCTCATGTGTCATTCCTTTCTTCTCATGGGTAAGTAATTTAAATTTGTAGTTCCCAAAGGCAAACGTTGGACAAGTGGAAGAGGAAGGATTTGACAGTTTTTTACATTTATTTTATTATGTGACAATAGTGCTAATTTCTAAGCAAGGCAAATTTTTTTAATGTTTTCTATGCTTCTGTTTTTAATTCAAACTAGCAACAATAGTTATGTGAAGTTTTGGTTTATTTGCAGGCATGAGTACACACAGATGCATGTCTATGTAGGCTCATTTGAGTGAGCCTGAGAACAAAAATTTCTGTGAGAAATCATTTGTTTAGATCACCTTCCTCACTTTCCTGGCCTAATGTTCCCAGGGGATCAAATCCTCCTCTGTTTAGTGGTTCTGTGCCACTTTTTTGATGCTGTTCAGCACTGTTTTTGCCTTTCTCAGAGGATCTAATTGGAACTTGAGAGATGTGGATACCTTGACTGAATTTCTTGCAAGGAAGGATGAAATTCACTCCTGGAAAATAATTAGTTTCCTTTAAAATGGGGACTTTTTTATCAGAAGTCATGGGGTTTCACGAGCTCCCTGCAATGCTAACATCCTCAGAGATGTAATCCTGTCAAGTACTGACACAAAGCTCCAAATGAGTTGTGGAACCAGTTTTGGATCAGATTATATTATTGTTATATAGTAGTATTATATACTGGTCTGACCCCAAATATATATAATGATGATGAAGTAAGAAGTCTGTCATATGATGATGTGTCATATTTTATCTAATGAATCACTTTTGCTAAACTGCATAAATTTAAGATACCACAGGCACTTTTTAAACTGAATTTCATTTATTTCTGCACATATTCTCTACCCCTTACATAGCTCAATTGTAAGAACTCAGGGTGGCCTCTTCTGTTTAATTTTCTGCTCTGTTACTCAGAGACAACTCCAGAAATCTCTGTTCAGTTTAGAACATTCAATAATAGTTTTGGAAATCTTGCCAGTCAGGAAGTCTCAAATGTCATGGCAACAGAGAAACTGACCTGATTTCACAGAAGAAATTATAGAAGCATTCATGTGCACATTAACTCCTCATGCGTGGCTCAGTGACCCCCAGCAGAAAAACCAAGGCCTTAGAGAAACTGGGCCTTCTATCATATAGTTCTGCCTTTAAAATAGAATTAGCTCTTGCAGAAATTCACTATGAAAAGACAGAACATTGACAAGTATTGTAGTACATCATGAGAAGAGTAAAAGGCAAAATAAGGTGTGTAAAAGAGCAATTGCCCAAAGCAAAAAAATCTGAGATTTTTTATGTGAAAGAGGAAAACAAGCTTGTTTATCAAGCTGCTGAAACTTCTTCATCTACACAGTGCCATTGCCTTATGTTTGCTTTTTTCTCTGTTTTTACACTATATTACTAAGTCACTGTGGGTGTCTTCTTCAACACCCACAATGGTGTTACAAGCTGTAAGATAGATGACAATTTAAGGATGTGTCAGAAGAGAACAAGATCCTGAGCAGGATATCAGACTTCACCTTGGAAAATTGTATCTACCATTACTGAAATAGATGGAACTGCAGTGATGTGCTTATCAATGTAACTGTTATGCTTTTTGCAATCCATTCTACCTCTGAATTTAAAAAATTATCACTATGTTTGCCCATTAGACTTGGATAAAGAAATATTCCTCTACAATAAATTGTTCTTGCTTGTTCCTACAATAGTCAACTTGATGCCACATCACCTCCCTTCATATCAACAAATGCCATATCTCAGATTTGCTTTGTTTCCTAGCTAGTGACAAGCAATGGGGAAATTTATAATGCAATTCTGACTTTTCAACTGTTGCTTTAATTTAACTATTGCTTCTTCTAACACACTGTAAAGAACTGAAAGAGACAAAGCTTATTTCAGCATTGTGTTGTCTTCGTGGGTGATAATAGCAACATAATTTCATATCTATTCACATAGCATTCATCCTGCTCTCCCTTTTGCTCTAAATGAAAATATCTTAGCCATGCTACAAAACTTTCATCAAGATACATTCTAAATCCCTAAATTTAGAGCCTTTTCATTGATTGCTCAGGATTCTATGTTAGTTTTCAAAGACCAAAGAACAGAGTTCTATTGAAGAAGAGAGGCAGGTGTAAATTACCACATTCTTTTCTAATGCCTTTCAAGAAATTTCTCTACATGTTTGTCAGTGGATGAAAACACCCATAGAGATCATCATACACCTATGAGTTGTTTGATGTTTTGTAAGAAATTATCCTAGATGATGAACAAAAGAAAATTCACTTATCAGCTGCATGATGCTGGTGAATTCCTGTAGAGTTAGACAGTTCATTGCTTTTATGGATGCTATTTTATGTCTTGTCATTTGTCTTTGAACAGCGATTCATTCTGTGGGAGACAAATTTGTATACTCCTCTTTTATGCTTCTTAATATTATCACTTTCTAGAAAACCAGTAAGTATGTGGGGGTGGTATCACTCATCTATTTGCATCTTCTTTCCACTGCTATTTGTTTGCTGCATGGTGTAAAATGTAAGACATACTTGTGGATTTCTTTATACTTTGTGACTGTGATGTGACAGTATTGTCATAACGAATAGAGTTAAAACAAAGACCCACATTTTCTATGTGATGTGGGTGTAAGGAGATTTTGAAGAAAATTAAATCAGTTTTATAAGAGAAAGTACTTAGTTCTGACATTAATTTCACAGTATGTAAAAGCTGTTCACTGCACTTGACCATGACATCCTGCTTTACCCTTCCTTTCTTGTAGTACTTGTGGCTCCTACATTGGTGTTCTGGAATTACTGTTCTGTCTTCTTTCCCAAAAAGAATTCTGTCTTGCACCTGTTTGTCAAAAGGGTAAGGTTGTAAGCCCTTCTATGTTACTACCAGCTGTTAAAAATACATCAGTTCCTCTAGAAGAGGGACTTCTTCTTATCATTACCAGCTCATTTTTATACTCTGTTAACTACAATACCAAAAAAAATTACTGGCAACAAGCTAGTCATGTCTACATGTATGAATGGTTGGAACTTTGGAATTTAATTTTTTTTAACTATTTTATTTTGTGCTCCTAGTACATTTGTTTTTTTGAGAAATTATGAGTTGAAATTTTGCTTGAGATGCTGCTGTGTTCAGAACACCATTGTGAAAGATAGAGGACTCTACCACGTGGAAGATTTCAACAGCTGTAAAACTGTTGTACTCCTGGTTCTTAACAAGGCCAAGAAGGGAAAATGTAGTTTCAACAAGCTCTGGAACAGAGCAGCTTGGAAGAGCAGAGGGAATTTATCTCCTAATTCATAAGCTAAAACACATGACAAAGCAAAACATTCTACTGTAGTTCCTGAGGGTATGCAGGGGTTGAAGAGGGATGAAAAGGAATTAGGGGGGATTTTCAGAGACGAAAAATGCTTATTCACACTGTGCAAGGAAAATAGATTGCAAACAGTTTTTGAGACAAAGGAACGTGTCATCAATTAAATGGCAGTCTCACTGTGATTGTTATGTACATGTATGTATATCCATGCATTCATACATGATATAGATACACATAAATATACATACACACATGTATGCACCAATGTAGGGGTAGAATGTGACAGGATATCATAAATGCATTAAGATATATCTGTAGTTCTGACCACTCAGAAATCTCGAAGTATCACGCAAATGTTAACCACTATATTCTCAGAGTAATCCTGTAAAATCGTTTTATCAACAAGGAAATTAAGATACAAAGAGATTAACAACCTTCTCCATGTCATCACAAATCAAGTGTGTTTATTCCCTGTTATTACTAAACATAACAAATCTATTGTCCTCTATTGCTGGTGAAGAATTGTGCGGTAGGAATGAAAGGAGAGAGGGAACCTACTTCAGGATGGGAATGCCCACAGAACAAAAGCTTTATTCTAAAATAGTTTTAGGAATGGAAAATAAAGTGAGCAGAGACATATGGAGCAGAAATTACTTAGTTCCAAAAGACAGAAAAAAATAAGAGAGAAAAAAAAGAAAATTAAAAACAAGAAAACGTGGTGAAAAAATTCTTCACATTCAACAGGGTCACTGTATCTTTACTCTCTTTTTACGTAGTCACAGTTTTTTAATGTTGTGGTGTCGCTCTGCTTTTGCAGGGTTCCGTGATTGTAATTTTGTTGCAGTTTCCCATGCTTTTTCTGTAAACATGGTCCTTGTTTTTCTTAACTGACCAGGATTGTTTTGCACTTGTGGAATTGTTTTTCATTCCTTTCTCCTGGGGTGGAGAAAGATGATTGACCATGTCTTTGTCCTGTAAACTTTCAGAGGTATTAACCCCTCTCACCAATCCTTGATTGTCTTTGGTAACATATAAAAATAAGAGAATAAAGAAGGGCAGCCTTTTTGGTGGGTCCTGCCTGGAGATTCAACTACTGCTCTGAGACCCACGTGTTTCTTCTGTTGCCAGCTGTGCAACATTGTGGTAAATTACCTTTTTGATATATGCATCTAAAGTGATCAGGACAAATAATATGCCACCAAACGGTGTCACTGGACTTTTCTATTCACCTGCTTTTCTGCATCAACTCTTCATACAAAAGTGAGGCGTCTGTCATGCTAAGGGTGAGATGGATCCAAGGCTGGGAATTATTTGGCCTTGAAATATTAATTGCAATCACAACACAACATCACAGCCTTTCATTTTCTGAGCTGTGTTTGTATGAGGCCTCTAGAACATAATTTCTATGCACAGTGACATGTATTTTTGTTTAAGGCAGATACTTGTCTGGCCTTGCTTGCACCTTTGCATGGAAGGAATATCAGGTAGAGGAATGCTGTGCAGCTCCATCACACAGTTAAGGGTTTGACCATGTTACACTTTCAGCTGCTTGAGTTTAGGGTAGATGAATGAGACAGGATTATAAACAGGATTTGTATTGGACTTTCTTCCTTAAAAGGCACCTATAGAACATATTGAAGTTTATGTCTGTACCTTTGCCAGAAGACTGAGTCAGTTCAATCCAGTTTAGCTGCCAGCAGTCCCACTGCCAGGTTAAAGTGCTCTTTTTCTGTGCTGTGATGACACTGTGATTCTTATTTTGCCATTTCTTTTTCCTGAGCTAAATGGAACTGCTCTATAATTTCCTGATCTATGAAAGAGTGGGAGGAACCAGGGGATTATATGAGTCCTTGGTGAAACTTGGGAGAAAGATTTTTGCAAGCATATGAGAAGAACAGAGAAGGGATTGAGTTTTCTTTGCCATGGACTTTGAGTTCTTTAGAACATTGATTCAAAATCCAAGTTAATCTATTAAATTAAGCTCTTCTTGAGACAGTGATTGGTAAACATATGTTTTCCAAATCTATTGTCTATAATTTCTTCTGTTTCTTTCTAAATTGAACAATGGAACTTTAAACTGAAAACTTCAGCTTCTTAGACTATTTGTCTTTCTTTGTATCTTTCTTTGGGCATAGATCCAAACACATAAAATAAACTCTCTGCTATTTCTCTCTTTCATATTATCTGCATTTGAAGGAGCAGAGTAGACTTTCTACCCTTATGTGCAGAAATGGGGCGGTTTATGACATAAAATCAGGAGTTCCTAGCAATCATATTAATTACTTTCTGACCTAGCATGGGTTCTGTCTTTTCAGATTGTGTTTGCTTTGACTGCTTCTGAATTTCTTTGTGTTTCTAACAATAATATTTTCAATGTTATTATTGTCCTTTAATACATACGTTTGGTGCTTGATTATATGCTCACTTACCACTTCCTTTTTTAGGATATTATGTCACAGTCTCTGAGCTTTCGTGTCCCAGACCTAAAAAAGCCTTGTGCTCTTGTTTAGGTTTAAATTATGTGAGACAATTTAGGATTATAGGATAATTGTGAGGGACCTCAGGAGGTCTCTGGTCCAGTGTGATGTACACAGCAGGGTCAGCTCTGTGGTCAGAGCAGGATGCTCAAGGCTTCATTCAGTTAGGTTTGAAACCCACCAGGGACTGAGACAGTACAACTTCAAAACCTGACAGCATACAAGGCAAATCAGAAGTGTACATTTTTGCAAGACTACTGTTATAGACTGAGGTGCATGGTATTTTGGGATACTATGTCATCAAAACTACCTAAACAAAATCATACTTGGAAGTTTTGTGTTGAAAATGCTCACTGAAATGTATGAATGACTAAAAACTAATTATGATTTCAGATTATCTTTAACAGAAAGGCCTTATAAAAAAGAAGGTTTTTTTGATAACACATGCATTTACCACATCCATTTTTTTTCAACACTGCCTCTCTCTCTGAGGCAGCTGAGTTGTTCTAACATCTCACTACCATTGCAATGAGTAAGTCTCATCCTCCCACCCTTCTTTCATTTCCTTTCACTTTTCTGCATCTGGCTGTGTAATCCCAACACTCTCACATACCCACTCCAGGACATTCCAACAAGTTAATTTAGTTAATGATAAACTCCCTCACCCCCACTACGTCAGTTTTCTACACATTTAGCTAGCTGAACTTACTCATGCACATGGACAGCAAAAAGAAGAATAAGGTACAGATAGGATGAGGCTGCTCATTTCCACAACACCATGATATTAGACTGCTCATCTGGTGGCAATCTGTACCTCTACAACCTTCTATTTTTATTTTTTAATGAGTTTTTAATAAAACTTTTTATATAATTGAAAACACTATTTAAATTAGATTAAGTGGAGTAAGGTCTACAAGTACTCATTTTGAATCAAGTGCTGTCAACAGTGTGATTTTCAGTAAAATTCAGGTTTTGTTTTTGCTCAGTTTTAAAAATGTCACTGGTATGTGTGTGTGCACATGTGCACACCTTTGTGTGTGTCATGCCCATATACAGAAGCATACATGAATGAATAGTCTGTGGAATTTTCCAAATACTTTGGTGTTGTGATTGTGCCCTGATCCACCTCTACAGAGTGTATGGAGCAATAGCTATGGAGTATGTCTTAGAAACCTTATAAACTTTCTGAAATACCATTGGATGATAGACCTTGTATTCTGGAATTCAACTCAGTTCAATACAGAGAATTGTTATAATTTTAAAACAAATGGACTGTAAAATACTGGGGGGTGCAGGAGGGGAATTTAACATATGTTGTACACAAACTGAAGGAAAAATTGCTCAGTAATTCTGAAGAGTAATTCTGTGATTAAGGACTATTATAATTTAAAATGTTCATGGCACAGAGCTAAGATTGTGCATTGTGACATTGAATACTTAACCATGGTACCATAATATTCTCCTAAGTAAAGATTTTAAGCTGAATAAAGTGAAAATCCTCAATGCTGCAAAATAGTTACCTCAAATATTTATCAGTTGAGAGATGCACGCTCTTAGTTAGAAATTCCATTCAGATTGTACAGCCAAATAGGAGAGATCTTCATGTTAGAATCAGAAACAGAACAGAAAACAGTGTCAACTGGAAATGCTTTTTACTGTGTAAAAAGCATTTCCTTTTCTGCTCTCTTTATTTTTCTCAGAAAATCAACTAACTTATTTACCTCTCTGTCAAGAACCAAAAGCCTAGAATCTCTGAAATTACATATTTTAATACTGAAATACTTGAGGTCTACTTCAGCTATGTCCAAACCAATTGTAAAACTATCAACAATGGTAGATAATTAATGAATTATGAAGCAGCTCTATCTCATTTATTGGTTCCAGATGCAGGGAGTCCATTGTGATTTTTTAAGTTCAATGAGACACTTATTTAATTATGTTTTTAACTAGATCATTAATTGCAATTTGTTTCATTGTTGTTGAAAATTGTTCTCATACAATATCATTAAGAGTTAGAAAAAAAATGTTTGATTTCCTAACTGACAGTAGGAAAGCATGTTTAAAGATTCTTATTTTTTTAGACTTCAGTCCATTTCCAATCAAAAATGGAAATATAAATAGAAATATTTACTTCTCTTGTCATCCAGTATTCTTTTCCCATATTTAAAGGTACCAAGTGAGAGATATCAGACAGCTGAAGATGAATATATGATTATCTTCTTCTATCATTGTTTCCCTGATGGAAAATAAAATCTCTTCATGACAGTGCACAATTACAGTAAGAATAGAAATGGATTTAAGCTGGTTTTGCCCATTTTGGTCTCGTTAGTTTATTTCCTTGAGCCAATGGGAAAGCGGAGATTTGTAGCCAGGTGATAATGTTGGGGAGATGGCATCAGTAGACAGCAAAACCTATTCAAGACCATCGAATATATGCGTGCATTTATCAGCTGCCGTCTCATCAGAGACAGGTCCAGGTGAGCAGTAGCCCGAACCAGGACAGTCCAGGGCAGCTCCTGTCGCCTGGGCTGTGCTAGGAGCCCGCACCACCCTCCCGCTGAGCCCTGCCCTGCCCTGCCAGGTGCTACCCTGGCCAGGACACCCTCAGCTTGTGCTCACGGTGCTCTGGGGCAGCCTGGGGCACCCCATCCGAGCCAGCTGCAGAGCTGCCTTACATGATTGAAAGAGGACACGTGGGCCAAGGATGTTTTTTCTTTTCTCTCATTTAAACTGAAAAACGTCTTCACAGCTCTATTTGCAGGGCAGGCCTAGCACAGGTGCGGTTTTTTGAGGGCCCCCAAATGATGCCACAGTGCTCTCATGCAGGAGGCCAAAGCGGTGGTGAGAGCTCGGAGCCACATGGCAGAGCAGTGCTGTGCACAAAGCAGTGATTTAGGAAGAGGGAGATGTGTGCAGACACATCATCCAGCATAATCTGCTCCAGTACAAAATTATTCCTGATCCAAACAGAACTCAAATGCCCACATTTGCACAAGGCGCTGTAGCCAGTTTGCTCCAGGGTAAATTGCCTGTAGAGGTGAATCCCCAGCTCAGGGATTTCGTGAGAGTCTGCTGCTCGCTGTGCCTAAATTCACAGTGTCAGCAGCTTTTAATCATATTAGCTGAGGAATTAGTGCACGTCTCAATGCAATCTGCATCATCCACCGTAAAGAAATCATCATGAATGTGTAGTTTATTCTTTAAGGGAAAGATGGAGCAACAGAAGGGATCAGTCCGCTGCAACTTAGAGTCCCGTGTCATTTCATCACAAAGTCAATAGCTCTCTTCATCTGAGGGTGAGAATGCTGCAAAAACAAACTGCTTTCTGTTCTGTAGGGACGCCTGAAAGAGCTTGCGCTGCAGTAATCCCAAATCCAGGGGCAATCTATTAAGAACTCAGCACCACCGACCCTGAGAATCAACTGATAAGCACATTCTACCCCCCTCCCCCGCTTTTTTTTTTTTTAAACTAATCCTCTTAAAGATTGTGCTAAGTAATGAAAGGATGGGATGAAAGAGGCCTTTTTCATTACTACCACATAAACCGCTTGTGTAAATGTTTCATTAACACACTGCTTGACCAGTGTTTGGTCCTCCCCGCCCCCACCGCCGCTATGGTTCTGCCGCAGCCTCCGAGGCGAAATGTGTGATTTACACATGTTTAAGAGAAACATTCCCACACTTGAATGCCGCACTATTCTTTAGAGAAGGAGAGACCTACAAAAAAAGCATTGTGGAGGACATTTTAATTTACAATTCTTTTTTTCATACGTGCTTAAAAAGATCTGTTACTTGCAACTACACAGGGATTGTGTTTTATAGTTTGGTGAGGTTCCTCTAATATACTTTAGTCTCTTGCAAGCACCCTCAGGCAAGATGACATTTATTAAACATGATGGGTTTGAAGAGATATTTATAAGTTTTTATTTTCTTGGACAAAAAGGCAAAGAATTTCAAAGGAGGTTTACCCTTTTGTATGCTGAAATACAGGCAATACTTTACCTTTTAACCCCATGGATACAGACAACTTCTTCAGAACAGTGTAGAGAGAGAAAAAGGTTTTAAATTGTCAGGTTAAGGCATACAGCATTTATTTGAACCATGTATTTGAGGCAATTTTGCAGTATTTCCAGCTCATCTTATGAGTACATATAAGGTTCTCTGTCCTGCAGCTAATCCTGTATACTGGCCATTTTTATTATTTTATTGAAACAGAAATAAGGTATTATTTTTCACACAGTTCTTATTTCTGTAGAAATAAACAGCACCTACAGCATGCACTGCTTTCATACTAACAATGTCCGAGACATGGGGCCAGCTGGACCTGGCACATCAATATCAATGTCAAGTAATGCTGTTGAAACCAATGCTGCTGCTCAGGGAAAGCTTTGCTGGAATTTCACTAGGTTTACACAGATGCCATCAGTAGTGGATCTGGCACATGTTGAGTAACATTCACATTAAAAAAAAAAAAAAGAACAAAGAAGGAAAACAACCAACAGAAACAATTTCTTTTTTAAACCAGACTTTACTTACTAAGAAAAATGAGAAAATAACAGATCTGTTATCACAATCATCCCTCTTTTTTTCCGATGGAATATGTGAAAAAGGTATTATAATTGCATTCTACTGCTACTACCTTTACCTGAAATTACATAAATAAATGGAAAATGGAACTAAAATACAGCAATCTTGTTTATTTTCAACCCTATCTTGTTGCATTAAAAATAACACTTGCATTGCTATGAATTTGACATTCACTATGGTTAGCATAAGTTCCACCTTTAGTTTGGTATATGTAAGCTTGTTTGCCACCATGACCATGATCTGGTTTCAAAGTGAATAGATTCATTTGGATCAACAGTCCCTCCAGGGGTAAATGCTTAAATGTATTCAACCTTTGCAAGAGCTGAAAACATCAATGCCTTCATAAAGCCACTTTGATTTTTATTGACTAAAGTTGTGATGCTAATTCACATACATCATTGTATACTTCACTGAGCTTTTAACATGGTGCTTGATTTATAGAAAGAGTGATTCAATTTCTATAAAGAAATGGTAGGGTAAGTTGTCCCTCAGATTCTTTCTTTAGCACAGAAATGGAGGAAGTCAAAGGAAGGCTACTATTGCAATACAAAAATTGCTCAATAAATGTTCATGTGCACTACATATTTTACTTGCTTGGTTACAGCTAATAGCAATGTAGATATGTCAGATAAGGGACAATCAATTATCTAATCACCTTGCTAACAAGACTGCAACAAAACCATTGGATAACTTCTCATCAGAAAGCGTCTCTGAAATGCATTTCTCCTGCTGTACTTGGTATATAAGGAGGAAACATTTTTTTAAATTTTTCTTTTTTGCTATTGTTTTTTCATTAAGAAACTATAATCATTTACCCCTACAGGGAACCTTTAAAGGTAAACCCCCATACAAACAACTGGAGTGCTTACATTTGTTATGAGTTTGCTATGTTTGTTTGATGTTACACCAAACACAGGCTTAAAAATGTCTTCTGTAGGTCATTAACTTTAAGCAGCTACAAACTGATAGTAATAAGCAAAAGTATAGTACAAGAAAGCGAATGGAGAATCTCAATTACTTTGTATGTATTCTTATCTGTATTTTTTCACAATGAGAACAGTCAGCATCAGAATGATCTCCTCAAGGAAATGGAGAATTACCCAGTGCTGGATACTTTTAAAGATTCAGCTGGACAGATTTCTTGTCTAGAGCATGCTTTTGCAAAGTAAGATTGAAGCATAAGGTCCTAGAGGTCCCCTTACAACCTGATATTCTGTGATTCTCTAACTTTATGACTGTACATCTCAGTAAAGTTTGCTGAACTATACTCTTTCAAATATTTCCTGGTTTGAAGCCAGGTCTAACAAATGCATATACACACTGTCTCACAGAAACAGTTCTGTTGAATGAAGCGCAATCAAAACTACAAGCAAAAGTTCCCAGGAGTTTGAAAAATCTTGTTTGGATTCATTACTTGGGCCTCCGTGAGGGTAGGAATTTTCTCCTCGCCATTGCTCTTGGTAGTGTACTACCCTGGTGCAACCCTTAGCATAAAAAAGCCCAAGTGCTGCAAAGCTACCCTGTGCTCCTGGGGGATCTGAGGACATGCCTTGGGAATAGCACATTCATCACCAGTGAATTTCCTGTCCATCATTTTCAGGAGAGAAAGAGTGTTGAATAATGAAGCTATGAGACAATCTTCTGTAGAATTTATAAGCTGTCTAACTTTTGCAGGGGACAGCTGAGCTTATTTAGGGGTTGAAATTGAAGGCTTGGGTCATAGTGATGGTACTGACACAGAAGCAAAGCAAAAAATTAAAGAGCTGTAGAGCAGTTACTTTGTCAGGATGGTATTTGCTGGATTAAGCCGTTCATAAACACGTTTTTGCAGCTACAAGAGAATTCACTTTTACAGGGAGATAAACTTAGAAAGCTTAGGCATACTACAGGGCCCATCAGCATCTCACAGTTAATTAAAGGAGTGAGTGGAAAGCATCCAGGCTTGCCCCCCTCTACATGAATAATTCACTGCCTGTATCCTTTATTAAAGCCAGTTACTTCACCACAATGATTTCCAGCCTGCGATGCACTGATCTCAGAAATGAGAGATAAATTGCAACAAGGCCTGCAGCTATATTAATAAATTGAAATGAACACTTATTTGCTCATCTAATTAGAATTGTAGTTTTTTCCAAATGGTGTAGTAATGCATTACCTTGGCAGCCAATACCTGCTGCAAGAAATAATTAACGGAAACACTTCCTTAGGAAATTCTCTTTCACTGAAGGCAAAAGTTTTACTTCTGATTTATTTTTTCTTTAAACTATTTGTTTTTTACTATTTTGCACACAGAGATCACAACAGAGATCTGTTGTGGATTTTGCACTGCCAAAGAGGAGGAAATTTTTGTGTTTGAAGTGCCTGTAAGTATTCATAAATTTGCAAATAAAGTAAGAATACATAAAACTACCTTCACCAACTCTCTTTTGAAGGTGTAATGGCAGGATGCACACTTTGAACAGTACTTGGAGAATGCGATAATTTTTTCAAAGCTTTGGTTAATGTCACAGCCAAATAAAGTACTTCAAATCTAATAATTTACTGGTTTTCCAGCTGAATTTGCGTTATAAAATCTATTACCTCTGTCTGCAAATCTCATGTTCAACTCAGTAATTTTGCCCCTTTTTACTTTCAAATGTATTTGCTTATGTTACCAGTTAGAAAATTGTACTGTCAAATTTTTACATCAGTGTGGAGTTAGCTGTGAAAGTAACAGAGCTACAGTATCTCCTTCCATGCAGATGCAGTTTGAATTATCAAAATTTTAACATTTCCACTCGTCAGTCACTCACAGAGTCCAGAGAACAGTGTCCAGGTGTCTGCATTAGGTTTGCAGATTTGTGCTTGTCAGTCCCATCTTCTGTTATCACTGGTGCCAACGTGCAAATTTAGTCCTCTCATCTTCTCCTTCCCGGAGCAGTACAGCCACAAGAACTTTCCTGAGTTTGGCTGGAAAATGGCAGTTGAACCACAGGGTTCTGATAATGTGTGTCACTGTGTGCATGTAGGTATTGACAAGGGTTTCCCTATAGTTTCCACAGATGTCTCGATAGATATAAAAGAGAGAAGTATATGTGGAAATAAGCTAAATGATATGAAGCCCAGCTATTACGCAGAAAGACATCATCACGAGGAAAGATGTCCCAGAGCAGCAGAGTCCTCAGCAGTTCCAGCAATGCTTGGCAGTGGTGCATAGCCATCATAGGTCAACACTGGGAATGGCTTAGACTGTAGAATAGGGAGAAAATGGAGATTACTGATCAAAGGAGGGATCTTTTCAAACAGAATAATTGTGTTTTCTTTCTTATTTTTTAAAAGAACATTGAATTTCTCAGCTATATATGACCACTTGAAAGGTTATTTAAAAAAAAAAGCTGAAATTTTCTGTAGTAAATTTGATAGATTTTTTGAATAATCATTAAATGATTTTAGGGCAATAATTAATCCATGGATATGGAATTAGAGAGCATGGCTGAATTTGAGCTTGCAATTGTTTTTATTTGGGAATTCAAGCACATAAAGAGATTTGAATGTGCAGTCTGCTTCCTCCTGGCATGCATTCATCTAGCATGGGAATGCAAAGCTTGTGTGTTTAAAGAAGCATGTCAAAACTCCTTTGTAAAGAAGGGGGTAAAAAGCCCCAGTCCAAGTGACAGGCCTAAGTTTAGTCTGCTAATCATATTCATTCTTCTTGTAACTGAAGGAGTTCCACTGTAGAACTTAAATGAAATGAATGGTGTTTCAGACACGCGGTTAGTGATTTTATATGGTCAGTGTCATTTTTCTTCTTCTGGGAATTCAATTTGTTCCTATTATGCCAAGGTCACAGATTGGGAAATCTCAGACAACATTAGTTCTCTGCCTTTGATGCAAAGGGTCAGTGGATTAGCACAAAGGAGCATTAATCCAGTGTGCTGGATCACCAAATTATATTTAAGTCATTTTTAATGAATGACTAGGAGTTCCTATTAGTTTTCTTGAAGAAAATAGAAGCAAGCCTACAAACAACTGCTTCATAAATGAATATTCAAGGAAAAGTATGACTTCAATGTCAGTTCTAATTGCTAGTTTTACCTTATTAGTAGAAGTTTTTTGTCGCTAAATTTGACATACATTTGTTTGCACACTGTTATTAGTCAAGACTCAGTGAAGTCGTGTAATTAACACCTCCACATTATCTCATGCAGTGAAAGCAAAGAGTAAAACAGATGATTCACTTTGTTTCAGCTTTGCTCTTGTTTTCTGATACAGAAGTACTTAAGAAGTGTGAGCTCATCAGAATGCCATACAGAGTCAACAGAAAGCAGAAAAGCGTTTTCAGGAAGGAGTTTATCAAAACCCATTAAAAGCTAAGCAGTGAGACCTCATCTAGTCTCAAGTCGTGGTGCTACTGCACACAGGTGGGGTAACAATTCACCAGTCTGGGTAACACCCAAAGGTATCAACCTTTGAGTCTGACTCCTCTGATGTCAGTCAAAAGATATTGTATCTGCTTGTGTAGTTAATTCTCTACCCAAAGCAGGGAAATGATATATTCATACAGTCATTCTCTCCTGTGCATCAAGGAAATTGTACATTTTAAGCCATTGATTGCATAGCATATGCATGTTGTGAAGTCATGTTATGAGTATCAGCAAAAACTATTACATGGAAAATGCCTAAGTTTTACACAAGAATTTTTCCATGCTTATCATTCATGTATTATTTGGGGTTAGAACACTTCACCATTTTCAGATGTAAGCTCCTCACCAAAAGTCTAATATTCTTAAATACTATTTCACAAACAGTCACAGGACAAATTCATCAGATTGCAGGAATATGCACTTTAAATGAAGACATGATTTTCTAAGCATCTGGTTTTCAGGAAAATCATCTTTTTAGGTGACATTTATCTCATGTAATTTGTCTGCTGAAATTTGATGCTATGTATGAAGAATGACTGCTTTTTTTTCGTCTTTCTTGCAACATTATAATCAATGGTGGAAAACAAAAAAGACAACCCTCAAAATGAGGAAAAACCCCACAATCCAAGATGACTACAAGAATATTTTATTTCAACCTCTCAGTGCAGCCATTCTCTTAACAAGTATTCCCAAAGCAATATGAAATCCAGTCATTATATTATTATTGAGAGCTCGGCTGACTTAAATACTCAGATAATAGCAAAGCTTGTTTACTGGATGGAAGCTGGCCAAGAACATTTGAAGAATTAACATGCATGTGAAATTTCCCACAATTGTGAACTAGCCATTAGAAAAGGAAATGACTGAGTGCAATTGAACCCCTCAGAGCTGCTGTCTTTGGTTTTAAGTATTTGCAGCGCCGATAATAGAGCCCCACAATTTGCTACCGTTTGCATCATTACCACCTCTATTGATTTAGCCACCCCACGTGCTCCTGCTTTATTATTTTGCTACTCAAGAGTTGCTATCTTAAGTGACTGGGTCACAAACGTTATCGTATTACTGTGATTTGGAAAATTATTAAAGATGGGTCACTTCATTACTGAGATCCCAGAGGTGCTGTGTGTAGCAGAGTTGCATTAGTTAAGTTCAGCGGAAGCTGGCAGGGGCTGCGACTATCTGTCCTTTACCTCAAGACTAACAATGCTGCTACTGATGCATTTTTAGGCACATGCTGCCGTGCATGTTCAGCAAAGCTAAAAACGGTTTATAAAATAACATCAGTGGGCCACCACAGGTTCTTCAGCTCTGTTTGCAATAGGTCACAGCACAGTGTAGCTTGCCCTGAAATAGCATCCTGCAATGGTTTGTAAACTTCAAACAGGATTTCTAATAATAGTGTTGCTGCTCACTCTGGACACTGTCCCAATGACTACAGACATCCAGAATGAAGCTATAAACTAATCTAATCAGAACATTTCTAGAGGGTATGGGTAGTAATCTGGGACACACTCATATTCTAGAAATACTCCTGAGAGAAATGTTGCTGAACAGGTTTCAGAGTAAGTACATTCCCTTGTCTGACTTTTCCAAGACTGAAAAGAACTGAGTATAAATCCCAGCCAAAGGAATTACTCACACAGGCATTTTTCTCTCTCTCTCTTAGACTCAATGTACTAGTGGACTCCAGAAAATCTGCAGTGAGGGAAAAATAACGAGTGCAGCTGCCTCAGCAGAAGACTAAGGGATGGATAAATTCATTTACACTTGGTGGAAACCATCTTGGCTTGATTAGGAAATTACCACCAGGGCAAACTCCAGTTTAGTTTTATATTCTCTGTGTTTGTACTGGCTGATATGCCATTTCCTGCTACTCCCTACAGGAACAAAGATTAGCCTTTCAGGTGAAGCAAGTCTGTTTTTGTATCATAGGTAAGACAGATGGAGGGCAAGTTCCTCCTCTCATCACCATGAAGTGATGTAACCAGTTGTTACAGTCACAGAGGATCCCTGACCCCTCTCCATCATAAGGACCCCTTATATTTATGTGCTCCACCAGCTCTCAGTACTTCTGTGGAAAGGGCTGAGGCTGTATGGCATATGCACTAGCTGAAGGGCTATGCCAGTTAAAAACCAAATTATACCTTTGTATTTACAATATCATGCTGTGTCTGGAATGGAAGCCCTTTCATATTTGGTGCTATTAACACACAAGTTATTATAGACTATATGCTAAGAAGCTTTGACATTTAAAACACCTGAGTAATAATATTGGTTGTTACAAACAGCTTACACCCATTTGGTTGGTTAACCTGCAAAAGAAGGTGAATGGTTTAAAACTTGGTAATTAATATGGTAACAAATATTTTTCAGTGAGATTATTGCTACCATAAACTTTAATCAATGGTTTGTAAGCAGCAGCCTCTGTTTTCAGGTTCTGACTAATGACAAATTAACTATTTCTTAGTATTTAATAAAGACTTTTCACCAATCTGTATACAGAACATGATTTCATCTGTTGGTAATTAACATAGTCCCCTGGGTGCTAAGTCCATTTATCCATACCAAAATCCTTACTGGCAGAGAAGAAAAGCAGCAAATTTAGCACCATTTCACTAGAGATTTATGTTTTTGTTCTTTTAAGCTGGCTACTTATAGCAACGAAAACAAGTTTTAAAGAATACAAAGTGTGGCTATTTAACGGCCTACTGTTTGCTGAATTATATCAATTATAATTCAACTTCACTCCTTTTTTCATTTTTTTTTTCTTTTTTTAAGTACACTCACATCTCAAAAACAAGAGTCTGGAAGTAGTTAATGATCTACAAAAGTGAAAAGAATAGGAATGAAGGTGGGATTTGTTTGATTTTTCTAAAAGTTAACTGGAGCTGGTTGGAAAAAAACACTAGAGAGCACTAATAAATATATGCCTTGTAATAGTTAAAGGAAAAAGGTACACCTAACCTTTCTAAATAGCCTAAGGGCAGAGGTTTGCTTTTCAATGAAAAGGTCATCTCGAATGGATTAAAGTCATTTTCCTGCTGTGGTCAAAGCATGTGGCTTCACTTTGAAGGTTAGAATGAAGTTGTTCTCGCAGATGTAGTTTTAAAAAGTGTATTGCAAAAAGCTGTCATAATTTTTCAGTCTGTCCAGGGAAACAAAAATTATGATAATTAATATCTTGCCTCCCAAGATGAAACTTCTAATTTGCTATTAAAGGTAAAATACTTTTATGAGTTAGTTATTTTGTGCTCTTTCAGGGACACTCCTCTGTCAATACCCTTTATGTTTAGCATTTTTCATAATTTTTCTATGCTTTAGTTGATATCTCTGCCTGAATGGAATCACCCCAGAAATTATAACAACAAGAATTTTGTGCTACCAGCATGACAAGTATAGACAGTGGGACAGCACACGTGAGAGAGAAGACTTCTATACATCAAACTAAAATGTACTCAGACAAATTACAGAATGCACTGTTCACATTGTAAGAATTTGTTTTCAAAAATGTTATTTTTCCAAAGGTCTTACCCAAAAGGCTGTATCCACAAGGAAATATACACAAAAAACTAAACCAACAAAACATAAAAGAATAGTACTTTGCATTTCACATGCTTAGCGACATCATAAAAATTTCCCAAAGAGCTATCAGTGTCATCAAAGATAATGAGAAAAAAGGGTTAGAAGAGGAATCAACTAGCATCAAAATTTCTCCAGTAGAGATCTTTACAAAGCATTCCAACAGCCTTTATCCTTCATCCTCTATTACTTGCTGTGGCATCAACTGAATGGTTACCAAAAGTTTGTATTGTATTGGTCAACATTTTCATAAGGAAAATGACCACGTTTTTCTTTCTCAAGCAGCATCAAAGGAATGCTAGAAGCACGCACCCATGGCTGAGGCAACATGGGTTCTTGAGGGCTCAAGAAAATAATGCCCATGGCTCAGTTCAAGGCTTGAAGTGTAAGGATGGGAGGGCAGTAATTCCCCCTCTCCTAAAATCTTTTATGACAGATATTCTCAGATACAAATCCGGATGCCTGGAGTCTCTCATGGCATGCCTTTCAGGTGTACAAGGGAGGAACACTGATGGAGAGGTGGGAACCCACTGTCTGACTGACTGAGCATGGCACCTGTATTCACTGTGATTTTGGTGGAATGCATAATGTTAAGATTGTACTGATAATAGCAGCTTTGTGACTAGACTTCTTAATACGTGTGGAATATGAGAAGTGTGACAAGTACATATCACAACAATAGGTAATTAACTATTTGGAAAATTATTAACTGCCTCTCTCCAAAATAATTTCTCTTTCACCCTTTATAATTATTTCTTTTCTCCTTCTTTTTTGGTAATTTGCCCTTTCATAAAATATATGTCTGTGTGTTTTCATTCCAAAGCATTCCTCTGTTGTGGTTAGCTTCCACAGGAGGGGTCCAGCTTGTAAAGGTTAACTGTGCAGAAATCAAGGCTTTGTGCATTTTTGCAAAAGTCACACTCATCAGTAGTTCTGGGAGGACTGCTGGGAAGGGCTGTAGTAAGTACCCAGTGATTGAACCACGGCTCCAGGTTTCTTTTCCCTTAGAAATACTGTTACAGTCACTGGTTGTGTCACTAACAGATAAAGAGACTGCTCAGTCACTTGAAATTCAATTTGTACATTACTCAAATCTGCTCCACCTCCTTCCTTCACGGTGCCTGGCAGCTGCTTGCTGGCACTCTGCATTTCAAATGCCTGACCTGCAGGAAGCAGTTTAATAAACGGGATAGGTTTTGATTAATGTAACAAGCTGAAAATAGACAATGATGCAATGCATATCAGCAAGAATCACAGACTCGGATCAAATCTTTGTGTGCTGAGGAAGGCTGCAGTGGCAGAGTTCACCCAGAGATGAATATTTATGTTTCGATAACACCTTGAAGGTTCAAAAACTACCAATATATAAGATTTAGATCTGTAATCCTGTGAAGTCTCAAGCATCTCCTACAGGTGACTGCACAGCCATGGAGTTCAAGTCTAGATTAAGTATTTGTCACTGACTGGGTTCCAGCAAGGGCACTGTGCACTTTACCACAACATTCTTGTTTTATCTGGAAGACAGAAATGCTGTATTTCTTTCAGTATTAGGAATGTAGGCAATCATTTGCTGTGCTGTATACAAAACAATGACTTACATTTGTCAAGATTCATTAGTAATTCACCATCCTACAAAGAGCTGACATGCTTTGACATGGTTTCAGACAAGCACTCAGTACAAAGTTTACACTCATCCAGTGCTGACCTGTGGCTTTAATGCTAGAAAACCTATTCTTTCCCAGTGCCTGCTCCCCCAAGCCACAGACATTCAGAGCATTCAGAACTAGCACTACGTTAAAATTCCTCTTCAAAAACTTGCAGAATCACAGTTTTACACCATAGTATTTCATCAAGGTAATAGGCAATGGTGCCTCACAAATGGAAGGAGCTGAAGTCTCTGAAGATTATTTCCACTGTCTTATGTACCAAGAAAGTATAAAATAATATCTATTTACTGGAAAGATCCAAATTATGAATCTTTGACCCTGCTCATTTTTTCTTGAGGTCTTTCAATGAGATACAGCAAGAGGTTGAACCTGGAGAGGCAGGTTGCTTCCAAAGGTGACAGCGGCTGAATGTCAGGTCTTTGGGTTTGAGCACCATTTCCTTTGTAATTCCCCACTTTTCTCTGAAAATATATTCTATGTTATGATTAATCATATTTATTTGATTTATTTTTGGTTTCATTTTCTTATTTTGAAAATCTAATTATGCTCTCAGTTGCTTAATATAATGTTATGCAAGTTTAAATCTACATTTGTTTCATTAACATGTCCAGAGAGTAAATTTTGTGTGAATAGTTCTGTAATACTACATGAGGTACAATTGAAAGCAGATTGATTAGTTAATTGAACACTATTGAAAAATTTTAGAAAATTGTTGAAAATTGAAAGATCTTACAAAATTTTATGGGATAGTTCTGTTCTCATAATTATGTATTGTATGTTCATCTCAATGATATAATTTTTTTTTAATCACTGCTTGTGAATAATTAAATAAACACTAGTTCTGTAATGACAGCTTCTGAACCCCAAACCAGAGAATTTAATATTTCAGTGCATATAGGACATTATCTTGAAAATCTGTACTGGAAGTAGCATTGATGGCATATTCTGGCACACTGGGTTGTGGATTAACAATGCTGTTGGTTTTTTAAAAAAGGTTATTGCATTTAAAATGTCTTTCAGTGTTTATTTACCTTCATTCCCAAAGTCAAATATACTATGATCCTATAGTCTAATTTCATACATGTATTGTTATCCTTGCTTCAGTTTTATCTGGGTTATCTGTGCTTCTCCTCCTCCTATCCATTGAAACCACTTCCCATGGACTTCTGAGTCTATTGTTGCTTGTTTAAAATCTAAAAACCATGAGGATTATAAATCAATAAAATGTTAACTCTCTGATAAGTCTTATGTCATGAATAGCAAACATTTTCAGTTGGCAGTTTGCAAACAAGCCATAGACTAATATTTGTTTACACAAAGCATTCAGCACAGAGGCATAAAAGATAGTTTGTAAAAATCAGGATTAGTATGCAAATTATTCCTATGCAGGAGAAAAAGCTGAAATAATTATCTGTTTTATGCACAATTAATAACTAACCCAGCTCTTGTAAGGGTGCCGAGAATATCAAGACGCTATACTTTCCAGTGTTTGGGTTTTGGGTTTCTTTTGTTTGTTGGGGGTTTCTTGTTTATTTTGTTTTGGGTTTTTTTAATAATTAAAAACAGGGGTGAAAAATCCCAGAAAATTAAGTTGTCCTGTGACATGAGTCAATAGTGTTATGGGTAAAAAATGGAAGAGCAAAGCAATTCTGGTGAACACATTTGGACTTGAACATCAGTTTCAGGGCTGTTCAGGGGAAAATAAAAAGGTGCATTCTGGTCTTGCCAGAATTTCTACGGAAGTTGTTGTTGTCTTGAGATAATTTTTAGGGGTTTATTGAGAGAAAATGAGGGAAAGGATAGATCTGTTTTCATCTCATTTGATGTATCTTTGTTGTCAGTGTGACACACATTTCTCAGAGAAGCAAACAATGTTTCCCATGTCTGTGGGAGAAACATGCTTTATCTAGGAGCCCATGTGGGAAAATAAATGGAAAATAAGAGCATGGCTGTGGCCTGTTTTTCAAAGTTCAGGAAGTAATTTCTTTCTGTTGGTGTACAAACAAGAATAGTAGACAGAAAAGAAAAAGGATTTATGAGAAGGAGGAAAAAGGCAGGAAGAGAAATGTAAATGAAAGGCAAGGTGTCCTCGAAAAAAAGCATCAACAGCTTCAATTTCGGGTTGTATTTCTGTGCAAATTTGATCCTGGTAGTTGAAACATTGATCTAAAGATTTATTTATGTATGTATTTATGTATCTATATTTAACTTTCAGTGAAATGTAAATAATGAGGAAGCATTCTTTGCAATTTTCACAGGGAAAGGTAGTAGGCATCTACATGGAAGTTTTGATTGTAGAAAAAAAATCATTGGATTTTAGAGATATTGGGAAAGGATTCCCAGCAGACTCTTGAAATGATATGCATGAATATAGGGGGTGAGGTGGGGAAGTGCAGAAACTAAATTCACAATTTAGAAGTCCTAAAGGAAAGAAGCAAAATGAATAATTGAGTCGCCAGCAGTAACAGACTAGGGAGGATGAAAAGTGCTGATGTGTTTCACTTTGCCATGTGAAGGCTGTCCTAGTTTACAGCTTTCCTGTTCCTGGAAGTCACAGGAGGAGGTTTAAGAGTGCAAAAAGTAGTGTGGGCATGGACGTCATCCAGCTGAAAGAGGCTGGATTGGATTTGGCCTCAGTCTCTTTTGGAATCTTCTGTTTATGAAGGTCCCATCTTTTTTTGAGGTCAAGTTTTACATTACTGGATGCACACAATTACATCATTGAGCATAAAAGAAAACTTTTATTTAATCTGGCTGCTTGTAAAAATTTTTCAGAGTTTCCTTTTTACTAAGTTGTGTACTTTATTCCTTTCTATTATAACTCAATATTTTTTGGTATGTGCTTTGAGGGCACTGCTCTATCCATGACAGGAATTATATTTATTATACACACCCCCCCTATTGTGATAAAATATGTTAATATGAAATATCAAAATTTCTTAAAGAGTTCACATTTTAAAGTGTTCACATTTAATCCACTGATATAACTGACAGATGAAAAGTTCAGCTGTTAATTGCATTTTGCTGTTTGACTGGTATAGAATGTTTCACCACCAATTGAATTCTATATGATTCTTTTGGTGATTTTTTGCATTTGTTTCAGATATAAAGCAGCTCTTTGCTGAAACACAGAAAGCTTTGCTGTCCTGTGAACTTCAACTGCTCTTGGTGTGACACTGAATAGCCAGAGGAAATGTTACATTTGAAACACTTCTATTTTGTTTATTTTTTCACTGTAATTATGCCAAATATGTCACCATAATAACCAAAGAGTAATATGTATTAGTCTCTTACATAACACTTGTTTGCAGTACATCCATTTTTTCTACTGTACTTCCTATATTATTTCAAATAATATTTCATCTTTCCAAAAGTTGAGTACTCAAACAACAACAAAGCCTGAGTGGTTCTAATACTAGAACTGCTGTCTGATCTTCATATGCTTTAAAGCAGAATTCATTATCTTAATCTTGTTAGTGTTCTGAGGAACTTCTTTATATAGCTGCAGTTTAATGTTGATTTGCAAGCGTTATGTCTTAATACAAATGACATCTGGTTCAGCTACATATATTTGTATAACGGCAAAACCATGGAAAATCCTAATTCAGAGTAAATGCATTAAATAAGATCAGAGGACTTCAGCAGGTCAGGGTCCTGCCTGTTGTCAAGCACCAGCCAGTGTTTACCACAGAAGGTATCAGTTCTCTTGCATCATTCTGTACAAGTTTATTTAACTGAGTTTTATTCCAGGAGAAATAATATAAATTTTCATTAAAGAAAACACTGTATTATGACAGCACTAAATGAATCATCTTCAATCACTTTTAAAATAGTTGATTTATTGTCTGCAGTTGGAAGGCTGTAAGTTAGGAAAATATTTTTGCTGTCAAGAATGAAATATAGTCCATATATAAATAAAAAATAAGTCCATGTCTCTATCTAGGGAGAATGTGTATGTGTGCATGCATGCATTTGTCATACCTGTAGATATGTAGGTATCTGTGTACAAGAACACATGCATGTTTTGGCCCCATCAAGAAATACTCAAGGAAAATTGCTCCTCTAAAGTAAAAGGAAAACAAATTGACTAACCAGTACATCCTGAAATAAAATCTGTTGTAACAGAAGAGAATATTTTCTTGGAATGATTCGTATTCACACATCCTTCAGTGAGACTTTCATATATTTGGTGACATTGTGAAATGTCATTGAAGAAAAGGCATTTCAGTTTAGCCTTGAGCAAACATACACATACTAGAAGAACTGTGCGTATATAAAGGCTTTTTCTTCTTCCAAAAGGGACCTGGTTTTGCTGTATTCATAATGGAAGGTAAGCTTAGGCTGGTGAGGTGCTGCATGATAAGAACTTGGTTAACAAACACATTGAGCGGTCGAATGACTTGAATAACAAAATCCCCAGCCATGTGTTTCAGTGCAAACTGCATTTGTACTCTGCAAGGAGATCAATGCTTCACCCTCATTGATTTTTGTCAGTGGCAGAACCAGGATTATGCACGATGTGAAACCGTATCCCCAGACATATTCAATCTGATTTCCTAGTCAGTGCTAAAAAGGCATAGTGTTGTCCTGAAAACATAAGGTTAGAGAAGTGTAACATATCAAATTTGCACTTCTGGCAAGCCTGCATGTTAAATAGATTCATCATCATATATTCTGGGTGTCACTCAATCCATTCTATAAAAATATTAGATTGATATTATAGACTACATATGCATATGTATACATATGTGTTCAAAAAATTGTGCAAAGATGCCAAAGAGAGAATTTGAAATGCATTTCATAAACATCACTTTAAAATGTAGTATAGTTTTTCTCTGGTAGACATGAGCTTTATTGTAAACACATAAAAGGAAATAATTTCTTCAAAAACCTCATAGCAGGAATGTAGTACATCTTCAGAGCTTAAATAACCTTGTAATTTACAATGTATGCCAGTTTTCAAAAACTAATAATTACAGTAAAATATATCAGTGGGAAATGACAGCTGACAGGAGCTTTGTTCTGAGCTGCAATTTCCCTGTTTGTAGCTTCTCAGAGAAGCCATGGGAGCACTGTCAAATGCTACTCGGCTTTACTTCAGTTTGAACACAGGGATGAATTACCTCAGCTCAGACCTTCCCTAAGCTATTTGTTGGTGGACAAAGGCAAAAAAAAGAAACAGAGGAGCAAGAAAGAGCAGTGATGCCTCGAACAAGAAAATTTTCTGTCCTCAGTTTCTGCCATTCCAGTCTTTGGAGAAGCAAACACCACTCCCAGAAACTGTAAGCTGCTTATGGAAAAGGATCAAAATAACACATGTCCTAAAGAGGCATGTGTGTACTTTATAGATGTTTACCTGGAAAATGAGCACTGCCTACATTTCGTAATTTAAGATCACAGTAATTTCTTTCTGTCTGTGTTCATCCAGTGTTACCACCCAGATAGGCAGGTATGCACACCTACATCAGGTCTTACATCATGCAAATTTAGTAAGTGGCTATTAGGAAGCTTGACATTACTGCAAAATAGAAATTGGGGCTGATGAATCCATGAGGTTAATAATTCTTGGCTGAGCAAGTGCACAGGGTTTTTTAACTTAGTTAGACAGGACCATGTGAGTGGATAAATAGAGAAACTCTTGAAGGCATTACAGAAAAAACCCTGATATCCTTAAATTGGTGAAAAGAGCTGTATGTTACTTGTGAGCTAAAGGGTAGCAAGTAATACACTGGAATACTTCTATCAAGTGCTGAAGATCTGAATAAATATGGCAAAAGTAAACATTATCTTGGAAGCAATGTGTTCTCCTAAACTTGGGGAAATATTCCTTTGTTTTAATGTAGCATAGACAAAAGTCTAGACATAGACCTCATTGTTTGTTGTTTTTTTTTCTGTACTCAGTCCTGGATATTTTAGTTAATATTGAATATTTGATCAGGAAAGCACTTATTAGTCTACTTGGCCTCCAATCATGGAACAAAATCCACTGTCTTATGCTCTTAAATGCTTTTGTAAGGGGGCAGATATATGCACATAATTAAGTACTTCAAAAAAACGAGACCTTAGTTTTGATACAAAACTCTTTGGAACAACTGAAAGACTTTCCACTGTTCTCCATTCATCAGGCTTGGTACTTCATTCTTGAAAAAACACTTTAAAAGCCTAAGGTGACTCTAGTTCCCTGCTGAAGGTAGACACTAAATAGGTTCACTGGAAATTATCTTGTTCCTGGGGAAATTGCATATTTAGGAGCTAGTACCCTTGAACTAGATTATATCAGTCTAAACAAACAATGTAAAGTAATTTGATAATGAATAAGTAAGAGGATGCACAGAGAAAACTAATATCATTGTTTAACCTCAAAACTATGTTAATAAGTAGGGTGATAGACATGAAACTCCGAATAATGGAGCTGTTATTCTAGCCCACCAGGCTGTCTCAGGGGACTCTTAAGTGGATTTCCTATGCCATGACTAAATGTAGCTCCAGTCCAGTACTGTGCATAGCCTAAAGTATCTTGTTGCAGTATATTCTCACACTTATCTAACAAGATCAGTTTTAGAAGAAAATATATTCTTCCAGTTAGAAAGGAGGCATATGTGCTTGTTATTACATACTATTTATTTGCTTGCATGTAAAATGGAAGGCTCTTCCAGAAATAACCTCTTTGTGAAAAAGACTGCCAGTACAAGAATATCACTGTGTCTGTTAAAAATTAATAGGATCCTTTTGAAAACAAAAGACAGAAAATGAAAAATATCATGAACTAATGAACGTATGCATATGCACATGTGTTTGTCTGAACCAAAGCTGATGGTAATGCAGAGCATACTCCAAGAATTATCTGAACCCAGTTTAGGTTGGATTCATCTACAGTTACTTGGCATTGACTGGTTACTGTATTTCATTTATTTTTACAACAGCCACATTCTGCCAATAAAAGATCAAACAATTTTGGTTGCTGGGTTGAAGTTTTTAAAAGTACTTGATGTTACTCTTGAATCTGCTCTTAGTTACAGCTCACTAAAGGGTCTGGCCCAGTGGTGGATCTATAAATGCATACATAAGCTGAAAAAGCTGCTCCTAAAGCAGAATGCACAAATCTGAGGTCAAGTGATTTTCATTCCACTCTATCTTGTTTATGCAGTTTTCAGTTCTGAAAGTGGGTGGTTATGCAGAACGAAAAAAAATTAAAAATCTTGTTTGTGTACTGTCCAATTTTCTGTTGGCCTTTTACAGCAGAGAAACATACAATTACACTGCACTTAAAAAGCACTTAGATGAACTCGTTCCAGTTTCCCACACATACAAAGTAATGCGTTTTTAGATAAATTATGTTAAAATGAAGACAGACAAGCAGGAGATTGTATGTTGTCATTTTATTTTGACTACTGCAAGGTAACTTTTGATCTACTTTTTTATTTCTCCTTAAAAATACTTAAATGCAGAGGACAAGAAGAGCTAAACAAACCACACACCTTCTTTGGAAAAAAATGAAAATAAATGTTCAGCTTTTATCATCTTCTCATACCTATTATTGCAGTATCATTTTTGTTGGATAGAAACCTGATCTTCCAGACATTCATAATCATTAAAATCCCTTTGTTTATTCTAAGAACATGGGGCTCCTTGGTCAGTGCCTGGCATAATTTCAAGTTAAGCACAGTGAAAACCCTTGTAACAGCCATAAGCCAGCCTAGCCCTAGCTCAGCTGCTATAGCAGGTGCCCACTCAGTGAAAGTTTCACTGTCCTTTTTTTTTTAATTCCAGATACATTACCACCACCATTTACCTAACAGGCTGTATACGGAGGCCTTTATATTGGAAAGCTATACAAGAGTGTGGTCCCATGAAGTGGCTATTGGGAAGAGCTTTATTCTACTCCTGTCCTATGTCCTGGAGGAAAATTTCTTCCTCTTCTGCTTTTTTATTCTGTGACTGGTTTTTTGCCCTGTTTACTGTCATGCTTCTCTGTATTAATTCTCTCAAAGACTCTTGCTCAGTCACATGGTCTCTTACCCTTTATATTTCCCTCATCCCTTTATTCATAACATATCCTGACCATCTTCATGGTGGCACCACCGCTTCTTCTCCTGCAAGACCTTGATTCCTTACCACCCTCAGCTTTTCATCACACTCTCCTTGTTCCTACACCTTCTGCAGCTCCTCCTCTTCATGTTTCATATTCAGGTTCACTTCCATGTCCTTTGGACACCAGAGGCATGGGCTTTGCATGCCCTTCAGACCAGGTTCTATTCAGACAGTCCTAGAGGTATTACTTGCCTCATGGTGTATTGGGTATTCATCTCTCCTAAAAGCAGTCTCAGTGTGGTGACAGAAGCCTGCACATGAAGTGTTGTGGCTCACAGAGGGCCACAAGGACAGGTTGGAGGGCAGTTACATTTGCTCTGACTGCATTTACCCTGTCATTTCCTCACATGCAACATTCTTCATTTTAGTGTACTGAACCTGACATCGCAGACAGAGAGTATTCATTAATGTTCCAAATATTAGCTAAAAATTGCTACATATGGTTTTGCCACAGTTTCACTTTTTATCTGATCAAAGCAGATGATGGAAGGAGCAGTCCGCACAGACCGCAGGTGGCTTAGAGATTCAAAGACACAAAGCCAAAGTCTGTACGAAAAATGTGAGCACAATTGCTCAAGTGGTTATTTTATTCATATATATGACCACCTCAATTGCACCTGCACAGCAGGTGCAATTCACATGTGCAGGATAAGAAAATATGACTCTAACAACCGAAAAACCACCAGCTACCTGGCGTGTCCTGCTCAATATGTACTGCATTAATGAGGGGAAATTTCCCTTTACACAAATTGCCTTTGGCTGAAGCAACTTTCTCCATTCTGCCTTCACTCTATCTACTTAAGCTCTTCTGTTTTATAACACTGCAAGAAAATCCTATCAAATTTTGCCAAAAAAGTCTTTCTGAATTACAGCTCAATTAACAGCCTGTATTTCCAATCAGTAATGTACAGGTGTTCTAGAGGTTGGTTTTGGTGATTTACAGTCATAGGAATTATATAAGAAAAGTCTTAAGCATATGGTAACAGTAAGGATCTCTGACTCTAGTGCATTTAAATCAAACAACATCCTCATTAGCATCCAGGAAACAGAGCCCTCCTTTAATGTTCAACAATGCACCACATAGTGAAAGGAAAGTTATTATGTCCCAGATGCAAATCATTTCTTTCACTTAATTTTTTAGCTCAGTATGCAGTTAAGCATAGCCAGGCAAATGAGAGAAAAACTAAAAATGCACATAAATAACCACACATGTCAAATGACACCAAGATCCTCTGGTTCTTTAATTCCATAGTACTCAGTTACATTAATTATTCCCTAAACCCAAGTTGAAGTGTATTTAAATCCCAATTCTAATGTATTTAGCCTTATATTTCTACCATTCCAGAATGTATCATAAAGTCTTTACAAGCCCAGTATAAATAAAGAAATTCTGGGTACGGAAGACATAAGTTGAGATGGATTAGTTAATTGTTTTCCTTGGGTTTTTTTCTCTTCTTCATTAAATCAATATCTGTTCTAGGTGGCAGGAAGAATTTGTACAGTACTTAGGTCAACACAATGAATTTAACTCATAGGAATTTGACTGCATTTCTTAGGCCTTCAGTGATATCTCCTTACAAAATCAGTGGCCACAGAACAAAAACTGGAACAGAACGTGAAAACACTGCATAGCCTATAATTCACATTTCTGTAAGTGGAAGACTTTCCAATAAAATTCAGACACTTGATAGGTATGGAAACTGCTGTGGCTCAATAAAGTTGATTGAGTGCCCTCACCCCCTTCATATAGTACTGGTTGAAGGTGGGGGTTGGGGGGGATAGGAGGGGAGGAGAGATAGAGAGGAAATATAAAACAAAACAAAACAAACCACCCTAAAGATAAAAAAGATTTAACTGTTAAGTCTCCAGATTTAATCTTCTGGAAATTCCCAAAAAAATGCAATTCTCATCATACTGCAAACAATTAGAGGCAGCACTAAGTGTAGTGAATGAATAATGTACTAAACTGAAATAGAGTGGTTGATTGATTTGATATATGACTGAAGGCTTCTCTTTTCTGCAATCAATAACATAAACCTTTTCACTTTCTTGTCTCTCCTGCAGCTCCCTAATATTGCCTCTCTGCTGGGTGCTACACTGTTCTGGGAAAAGTTGCCCAATGTATTGTTCTGAGACCAGTTTCCTCTGGGAGTTTGATTCTGCAAATAATTGCTACCAATCTTAGTGCCAGACTGAATGAAATTACCCTTCATGGAATTTAAGAAAACCATTTTGTTCAAATTATTTTCATGATCTGACTCTTAATTTTCCTTAACATAACATTAGGAATGCTGCACCATAAGTTATAAAAAATTTGCATGGCAGGACTTTTACATTTTATATTAAGGCATTGTGACAGATTGCGAAGAAAAATGAGGGACAGATGCCTGAATACAACATCATACAAAAATCTTCATTTGTGCCTAAATCTCTGCAATGACTTGATACTTGTTTTGCCACTCTGGCTATTTGTTCATCTGATAGCAGAACAAAGTAACTGTGGATTGCAGAGAGGAAACCAAAGGGGCCCTTCTGGAGAATGCAGCCTGTTGAGAGACAGAATGAGCATCAACAGGCAAATTAAAACAAACAAGACATATATGAGGCAAGAAAAGATTATGGGACAAGGTGACACAACCCAGTCCTGTGATGCTTGAACTGTGCCCAAAAATGCCTTCTCTTGAATAACCACAACAGTGGAGAAAGAAGGTGATAAAAAGATACATTTTAAGAAGATGGTAAGTGTTGGAAAAGGAGGATTTGGTATGTGATTTTCAGGGATGCAAAATCATTCTATTTGAGCTCTGTGTCCTCTCATGGATAAGTGAATGTAATTTTTGTTGTATGTTGGTGTTGAGGAAGGAAATCAGCTATGTCATCAGACTCAACAAGTCTTGCTATGAGAAAAAAAAGCAAAAACAAAAAAACTTTCAGGTCTGCCATCTGTATTGGAGGAAAAATACTTTATCTTACAACAGCATTATTTTGCTCTGCTCAGTTATTCCAAAACGTTGCTGCAGGGGAAGCTAAAAGAATTGTGCTGGGTTTGGCTGGGGTGTAGCTAGTTTTCTTCACAGTGGCTGGTATGGGGTTATGTTTTGGATTTGTGCTGAATGCAGGGTTGATAACGCAGAAATGTTTTTGTTATTGCTGAGCAGGGCTTACACAGAGCTAGGGTCTTTTCTGCTGTTTGTGCTTCCACACTGGTGAGGAAGTTGGTGGTGTGTGGGAGGTTGGGAGGAGGCACAGCTGGGACAGGTGACTCCAACTGACCAAAGGGGTATTCCAGACCATGTG
>VZTZ01040544.1:160420-173393 GCA_013400955.1 Drymodes brunneopygia | reverse complement strand
TTAATTCATCCCGCCTACCTTTGCAGGGTAGCTCTTTGTTTGCTCTGAGCTCATATGTGTTTCAAAACAGCATTCACTTGGACCTGTCTTCTGCTAGCATTGTTTTTCCTTTCAACACTGAGCTCCTGTTGTTGTGCTGCTGTTGCCACCTGTTTTTTGGCTTTTCCTGTCTTCCTATCAGTGTCTTCTGCTAGAACATAAGAGCTAAGCCTGCATTTGTATTTATAGCTTGCATTTAATTGAAAGTTTTGGATATTTGCAATGAGAAACTGAAAATTAAACAGCTGTGTCTTGACAGCTTGGGAAATGCTGCTCACTGAACTCCTGGAGCAATTCAGAAAACATCTCTGCTGAAGAACAAAACATGGCTTATGTGGCTGTGTTATGGCAGTTGGAGAGGAGTACTAATACGATGAAGGTTTTATATTACTTTGCATAACTGGCATCACAATCTTTGTTTAATATTCAAACAAGATTATGCAGATAAAGAAGGAAGGCAAGAGGGAGGAAAACTTAAGCAAGCTATGGTTAAGGCAGTCTAAAGGTCAAAATTGTAATATTAAATAAATCTTACATGCTTTTATAAACTTTAATTTATTGTCTACGTGCAACTGACATTTTAGCTTTGCTTTTAATACCAAGTACTTCAAAGTATTCTTGTAGAATAGTCGATAACCCTCTTACACAGTATGATTGGAATTCTGCATGTTAGAACATTTGGTTTCTGAAAGATTTTTGTAAATGTTAATAGCTGTCTTTTAAAATGGTGTAAGTGTGAAACACTATGAAAAGCAAAGGTTTAAATGTCACCATGCTTATAATTTTCATATTGTAAAAACTAAATAAGCTTTTACAATATGAAAAACCTAAAGGCCTGCTGCAAGTTTGAAGATAAAAGCTAGCTCATTATTAGTTTTTGAAACTGATATGACAGACAAATTTTTGTAAAACTGTGCATTTTATTCTAAAATGTAAAGTTGAACATTCAATTGTCTGGAGGTGTTACTACTGCCAAGTCTTCCTATTTACTATCCATGATCTGAGGATGTCAATAAAAGGACTTACCCAGGAATCATCCTAGAGTGTCACCAGAAGTATTCCCCTCATGTGGACCTACTGGCACTCAGACTGCAAATCTACTCATATTTGTCTTGGTTGAGCATTATGATTTGTACCTGCTAACAGGGTGCTCTGGTACATCAGTAGGATGGGAATGGAAAACACAGATGTTTTAAAGTAAAGTGTGCAAGCTTTTGCATTCCCTTGGGTGAAGCATGGTGCCATGAATTTTGCAGAACTAAAACCTGAAAAAAAAAGTTTTTCATAGTCTAACTCCCTACATTGTTCATTAATAAAGTCAATAGCACAGTAGTGAACATGCCACAAAAAAAGAGAGACAATTATTTATGATTTATTTAGCCTGCCATATTTCAATATATCTTAACAATAAAGAGGTCTCTCAAGACAGTCACAGTCTCAACACTTTTTGAGTGTTACCAAAGGTATCAGTTTATCTTCTACCCTGCCTAAATCAAAAGGACAATACCATTCAGGAAAGAAAAAACCCAACACATTATAAAGAGCAGATAACATACAGAAATTACATGAAGAACACCTTGTCCTCTCATGTGGGTTTTAGGAAACCAAACAATCTTTTCCCAACACACTGTAATCATAAGTATTTAGTCTAAGCAAAACAAGATAAGATAATCTCTGTGAGTTGAAAGAAAGAACTCTTTAAAGTCTCATTGCAAACTACGTGATTCCTCACTCCCTAAGCTGACTTCTTTAAGTAAACTTATTTGCAAGTTTTTTAATCAAAAGAGCGCATGAAGAGTTTCCAAAACTTTGGAACTCACATCCAGGAATAAAACATAACAGGGACAGAGAGCACATCCTACAGCAAACAGCTACAGTGTAGTCTCTGTCAGCAGAGACTCTCACAACTGGTAGTAGATTTGTCATAGCAGAAAAACTCCTGTAACTTGAGTTGCTGAAGGTTGTTAGGTACCTCCAGATCAGAAAAGAGATGTGACATTTCGCCATGATTTTTATTATACTGTGTGGATCTCAGGTCTGAAAATTCTGAGAATGGAGGGGGAGGCAGGAAGAAATCTGGGAATGGGTGGCAGGGAGCAGAAGAGAGAGCTTGTCAACCTTCATGTAGATAATGTCACCAAGAAGGGTTGGACAAAAAAGGATGTTCTACAAGACTGGAATTAGTATAACATCATAAGATCTACAGCTTAGAAGAATAGCTTTTCTGATATTCTTTTTCATGGTTTCTTATTGCTGACTGCCATGTTGCTTCTATGGAACACAAGAGTCTGGATCTATTTTTGTATTCTTCTCATTATCCTGAAAATTAGCAAGAAATAATACAAGGAGAAATAGGTTATAATTTTGCAAGGTATCTTGTGCCTAGCTGCTCTAGAAAAGTGAAACTCAGTCAGACAAAAACTAAAGCATGGTTATGTTAGTTTAGATTTTATAATTGATATTGACTAGACAATAAGCAAAAATCTGAGAGTTTTGTTTTTCCATCAAAGAATGTTTAGGACACCAGAGCTCTCAGCTGTTACCTTTACATATATATTATTGTTAAAATGGATTTATGGTATACTCATTTATATTTTGTAGGTTTTTAATTCTCCTTTTCTCTACTTATATTATCATTTTAGGAATTTACAGCACTTGCAAATACATTACGTGTCCTGAAAACCAAGCCACTGACCTTGTATAATGGTCCATTTTCTCCTGTAAGTAAATATTTTCTATTAATTATAGGGGCAACATAAAAGACTACTGGCACCAAGTTTCTTATTTCCAATAACAAGGGAAACCCTCATCACATGTAGAATCCAGTAGGCTAATATGTACATGCAATAAATGTTAGATAAAGTATATTATGTTAGAAAAGGACATTTGTTCATTTCACATCCGGAATGATGCATGATTTTATGATGCCATTTCTCAGTCTTTGCATTTTCCTTTTTTTTTTCCAACTTCCATCTTTTCAGTCAAAGGAAATCATCAAGTGACCTTGAAATCTGCACTGGTATTTTCCTGGCAGAGAAAGAAGCTCACTTTTCTCATTTGCAAAAATGAATAACAATTTGATCATTCTTAAAACTTCTAAAAGGTTAATTATGCTCTCTCCATGAGCACTGAATAAAAACCTGCTTTATCTCTGCCCAAATGAAACCCACAGGGCTCTCATTCTCTCTAACTCTGCCTGGAGACGAAATCCTGCAAGCTGTCAATTAACTCCTATCAGCTCATAGATCTGTGTGAGCTGCAGATGATTTTTTCATCCAAAAACTATGACAGCTCTCATTTGCCAGAGCTGTTGGGTGACTTTAAAAAATTCACAGCAGGAAAGTGTTATCTGGCTTTAGGTTTGCTGGAGCGAAAGAGTGAGAAAATGAGAGGCAGAAAGGTCCTGGGTTATAGGGAGTTCATTTCTAGCTCTAAGATTTTCATCTGGTTGCAAAACCTCACTTGAACTTGAATTGCATGTTTTAAACAATAATAGAAACTGAACATGGACATGTACCACCGAGATGTTTCCTTTTTTAGTTAATGATTTTTAGTTAATTAGTGAATGTGAAAGGAAAAAAATAGAGTAATATGAGAAAAACATCAAATACCTCAATGAGATAAGTGTTTAAAAGTTTCATCTGCCAGAGGTACATAGCTCATCACTATGGTAAATGCAGCTCGTTCATTAATGGTGTGATTTTGGGACCCATCAAGTAAACAAAATCAAAGGTAGTATGATCGGGACAGATCAGTCAACTGAAACAGGAGGCTTTAATCAGTTTGGGAGCAAATGGACTGGCTGAGTGTCCAAATGGTTCATGGCAGACTCACAGGACTGTTCATGCCATGGGTTAAGCTGTGTCCTCCAAGAGAAGGCTTGACTTCTTCCTCATGTTTTAAATGCCAAAAAGAAAAAATGGGTACAGGGGAGATGCTTTTGTGTATAGACCAATACTCCTTGCTGTGTTACAGATATCAAAATTCTCCTCATTACATATGAACCAGTGTCAGTCTGGAGTTCTCAGTGTGATGTGTGTGGACAGAAAGACACCAAAAGCCCATATCTGGGAATGGCAGCTCCTCCTCCCTTTTCACCAGTGTGCCTCATTCCTCTGTTTAGTTACTGGACTTGCAGGTAGATTCAGCTGTTATTTCCAGGCACTTGTAGGACATTTCATCAATATCAAATGAAGTAAGAGCTTTTGTAGGCAAAAAAAAAAGCTCTGGGGAGCCAAAAGTAATATCGACCCATTACATACCTTGTCCTATGAAATCAACATTTTCATGTGCTTTTACCCTGAAAGATGGGGCAGAATTTGGAAATAGGGGCTTATATTCAAAGTTTGCTGTAACAGGAGATGCAGTGCATCTGCAAAGCCCTGCACTTTTATATGACTGCCAGGTGCAAATGTGGACCCATGTGAGAAGGTTTCAAATTTTCCTAATATTTGCCAGTTCAGTGTTTTTAGCTATATGCCAGTGCAAAACCACCCTTTATGTAGAGCTCAAAAATGCTGGTGTATATTCAAGTTTTTATTTTGAATGTGCCTACAGTTTTTTTCTAAATGCAAAGTAGGAATATATGTATTCCTAGAACATTTCTGCAAGTGCTCATAAATGAACTAGTAAGTACACTCAGCTCTTCTGCCAATGACAAACTGGTTTCTTAATTTCCCATTTTTCTTGTTATTGTGGGGGTTTTTTTGCATAAAGGCATTTTGAATTCCAAATAATAGTTTATCCAGATAATTATTTATGTAGTATTCCATGTTTCTAATAAATAGCTAAATTTGTGGAATGTATTAAGGATGTAATCATGTTGGTATTCATATTACACTTCTGTCCAGTTTCCATTATAATCAGGAAAAAAATCCCTTTGATTTCAAGGACAGTTATATCAGAGCAGGAGCACTTAATTTTTTTAAGCAATGTTAAGTGCTGCTGTTCGCTGACATTGTTTCCCAAACACCAGTGATTGTTCATTGACCCAGATGTGAACTTGGTTTTTTTTTCCTGCCTCTGTTTATAGACACCCTTTCTCTGTTGTTCTTATCTACCCTACTCAGAGACCTATTTGACTTGCTGGGAAGTTGTGATGGACCAAATTAGAAAGCCTGTGAAAATTGTTTATAGCTGAGTATGTCAAAATCAGTGTTAAAAAAGCACAAAATTAATATTTACATAGATCAGAGATCTCTACTTTACATTCCTGCCTTTACGCAACTGTTGGAAAGAAGCATGGTACTTGAAAGGAGAAAAAAAAAGTCGCTCACACTGTAATGCCTAGACTTGGGAATGGATGCTATTCTCTGCAGCTCAGTACTTCAACGTGATGAGGCAAGGCACTAAGTTTCAGGAAATTCACAGTCTTTTCCAAATGCCCGTCCATAACTGTGAGCAAAGCTCGCTCTTGCAGGACACAGAGACCCTTCTGCCTAGCAAATGCATCCTTTTATTTTCTTTTTTTTTTTTTTTCTTTTTTTTCTTCCCCCAAGCTGACTGGCCTGTGAAAGCTGGAAAGAGAACAGAAACAAAATAGAAAGAGAGGTATTCCTATCTGCTTCAGATGTAATGATTATGATTATAATCAACAATGACTTTTCACAGTACAGTATATTTGACCACAATTGGGTTCTACCTGAACTTGCTCTTATACACATAAACACTGTTAATGTGTCACAGGAAAGCTGCATGACGTTTCAAACTTTCCACACTAGATGTGTTCCCAACACTAAAAAAAGTTAGGCATACAATGATACTAAAGACCTGTTGACTTCAGTAGAGTTATTTTGCCTGTGTAAATGAGTGCATGTTTTTTTCTTCTCTCTTACTCATTTCATGCATGTTCAGAATAATTACGGACAAATAACACTCTCAGGAAATACATCAGTTCAGAAATTAAAGAACCTTCCCATTTCTTTTGTTCACATTGTAACTATTTTAAAATGATCTCTGAGCTTTCTAACTAAGTGAAAATTTCAGAAAAGTCAGAGCTCACTACCAGATAAGCACTTTTCAGTCCAAACTCAGCACATTTTATCACAAATGAGATAAAAGACAAAAAAAATGAAGTATATGCTCCCTAGTGACAGATGATATGGTATCACCCTTGAGATCTGTCTTGTTTTCAGAATACCATAAAACTGATTATCATTGTCATCAAAGTTCAACAGTTGTCTTGAATTTTTGAAGGGTTATCTTCAATTATAAGTGTTTTCCTGTGACACAACGGACCAGAAACAGGCTCTGTGTGGGGAAGCATCTAAATCCTCCAGTACTGCCTGTAGGGTAGCAGTGTAAACCAAATCAGTGAAGAGTTTAATGATAAATGTATGGATGAACATTTAGGGTTTCTTTTTTTCCCTAACAATCTTTAGACCAGATCAGTGCACACCTGTCCCTGTGTGCTCACCAAAATGTATTGAGGAACAGATCTGGTGACTGCGCCCTGTGCTGGTTCTGGGAAATTACCACGCTCATCCAAAATATATTTGCTGGGCAGATATATTTTAAAACACATTGAGCAAATAATTGAGCTGACACATTTGGGTGGTAATCTCCAGCAGGAGAAAGGAGCAGAGTAGAGGTGAACATTGAGATAAGACACTGTCTTGAATTGGATCTGCCTTTACATCACTGCTCTTTCGCAAATATCAAATCACATCTGTTCTGGTGACCGATGTATGTGACTGGCTTGGAAGAATGAAAACTACAAAATGTTAAAAATAAACCTTGTCATTGAACTGGTGCTTTCACTGACACTGAAATCTGTGCATTTAGAAACTGCACACTTGAAGGTACATGGCAGCTTGTGAACTTCATAGATTTGTGTCCCACACTCACTCCATTTTCTATAGACTGGTATTTATAACCTCAAATATCAAGGAAAAATATTTCAAGAAAACATTTGAGGGATAAATGTCTAAAATAACTGGAATAATTTTTGTCCTGAAGTGCATCAGACTGAACAATTTTCAGCTTGAATGTCAGTAGATTCTTTGCTGAAGTGTTCAATGCCTGATCAGTAGTTGCTTCTGTAGTTAGCTTACTGATAACAGCAGATTAATATCTGACTGATTTGGCCTGACTTTGTGCTCAATTTATTATACTCATTGCCTGCTTCTTCCATCTTTTTGAGACAACTTCAGGCAGATCTACTGCCTGAAAAATACAGGCTGATATCACTGCCCAGACTGTGGGGATAGGGACAACTTAGAAAGTTACAGTACTCTGTCTTCATGCTCAGTAAAGTCAGTTACAGAGAGTTTACAGTTTCATATCACAACCATTAAAGCTGTAGTGGATAGTCCTTCTCTTTTCTGTATAGCATAAAGTATTTGAATACCACAGGGGTTGCATCTCCCTGTCTTGTCTTTTTTGCACCCCAGTTTAGGATTCTATTTGTTGAAAGGCTGATCACTGACCGCAGAGAGCACCTTTCCCCTCTGCTGAGAAGTACATAGATGATTTTACTGGACAGCATCCCCCTTGCCCATCAGATATGTATTAATACACTTGTAGGCAGTCACTGCATGATATACAAGGTTTGTCATTATAAAGAGCTATCTGGAAGGGATTTTTAGCCAGCAAAAAATGTTGTAATGGATTTCCATAGCAACTTTCTTTCACAAAGGCTATTCCATCTGTGAAAGTGTTGTCTTTAAAGAATAGGGAGGCTTACATTATATTTAGACTGGGACAAAGATAAATGCACCAGAGAGGCAGCATGGCCTCTTGGAAATTGTTTCTGTGTAGGCAAGAGGAGAATGTCATGCAGAGTTGTGCAACTGGACATAGGCTGTGTTTTGTGCTGCGCAGAAAATTGATTGCAGTCTTCTGAGTACATTTACAATAACATTTGCTGGCAAAACCATTAATCTGACTGTACTGACTATTGTGCAACATCTACCTCTTCAACATCTGTGAACAACACATATCATTAAATTACTGTGCTGCAAGAAATACTGTTAAAAGCAAATTTTAATGGTTATTCCTTAGCAGCTCTGAGGGAGCACTGGCAATCATATTGCTTCTTCACGGGAGCTAGATGGCTTGAATCACTCAGAGAGACTTTGCAGCAGTGGAAGATAGGTTACTGAATTTAAACGATCCAGTACAATCATTAGAATTCCTGAAAATGCCCCCAAGTCATTGCACACAGGTATTTTCAGATTACCCCTTGAATACAGGAAGATTGGCAATGAAAAAAAGAGATGGATATGAAAAGACTGCTAGGCAGCCTTTCTCTGTTTCAATAATAGACCCAATTCTGGAGTTGCTAACTACTTTTTGCTGCTGTTTAGCAGTTACAGCTTCAAGAGAAATAAACAGCACATACTAAGAAAAGCAAACTATTGTTGCATTCATGACTTTATACCAAACATCCTTCATACTGAGCTTGACTGACTGGCATGCAGATTTGTTTCATAAACAAAAAGTAGTGTTTTCTCTCTAAACAATTCATTGTGAGCAATTTGTCATTGCAAACAGCTTCTGGCAGTTGACCAACTCCTTTCAGATAACCCTTCTTTAAAGCAACTGGCCATTAAAATCTTGCCTCCCAACAATGGCACCAATTCATTCCTAATGAATAATTTGTCTGGATTACTGTATTTGCTGGATAAGATGGAATGAAGCTTGTATGTCATAAGCAAAATTGTTAACACTAATTTATAATTTAATTGCCTTTCTTCTCATCTAAATAATCCTGGGTCATTTTTAATTCTTTTTCATGGGCAGCAACTGAACCCATAGCATTTATAAGGTCAGAGGAATGTGGTTATTGATTAGGTCCTAAATACACATATTTCAGATTCTAGGTCATTATTTTCCTTTTATTGTGTAGAAAAAACATAGTCCACAATAAAATAAGTTCACAGAAGCAGTGAATGATTATGATTTAAATTTAGCACAAAATTAGGGAAAGAACGTGAAAGCCTCACAATAAATGTAATGTAATGAATGTTTGAAAACAGGTAAATAGACATAATGAGTCCACTAATTTCATATTTGTGGAATGTGGAATTACTAATTATAACTTGGAACAGAAGAATATGAATATTCACATTTACACTACATTCTTAAAAATCTTAAAATATGGCTTATATTTTTTCTTTTTTTTCCCTCTTAATCAGCAGATTTTTATTTTTCTGTTAATGGCTGTAGGTGTGTTGAGTGAATCAATATATATTAGCTGTACGTGTCAACTATCTCTGAAAAAAGACTGTTAAAAAGAAGGAGCTGGATTGAAAAATAGAACAACCGAAATTCAACTCATATTGTCATGGTGATCAATTTTTGTTCAGCTTCCTGTGTTCTGAAAGAGGTCATGTCTGCAAGGTGTGAGTCCATTTTCTCATCTGAAAAATGAAGACACTAATCTTTCTGATCTCCCAGGTGATGTCTGATGCTAACCTCATTGGTATCTGTGAAAGCCACAGGTAATTTGGAGATGAGGGCAACAGAAAGGTCTATAAATAACATAAAATAAAATTCGTGAAGGAAGCATTGATTTTAGTCAAGACTGATAATATTTCTTGTCAATACTGACATATTAGTTTCATTTTCCATTATTTCTAGATATTTTAGTTAAGCTAAAAAAGCATAGCCTCTCAAGCAGAGTTTGAGAGGTCTTATTTATTGGACTATAACCAAGTTCCAGTGGCTATAAAACTCCAGGGTAAATAATAAAATATTATATTATATACATATACACAAGAGTTGTCTTTTTCTGTTTCAGCCTTCTAGACTACAGAATCAAAAACACAAACATCATAACTAGTAGACGATGTGGACCAGAGATCTCCCCTTGTAGAGAAACATTCACCTCTCATTTGTTGTCCATTCCCTTCCCTGTGGTTTATGACACTACAGCTTTCTTTATGCACTTTTAAAGAAACAGAAGTTGCTCCTATGCATGAAAGGTATGATGCCTAAAATAATTAAGGCTGTTGTAATTTTCAGACTTCTCTTGCATTGAAAATTAACTAGTCAATAAGATTTTGGAAGGCCAAAGGGCTGGAGATGTTAACATAGTCCAATGTTAACATAGTGTTTCTTTGTTCTTCTGGTCCCATCACTGGTTAATAATTACTATGATAGGGACCAAAATACCTGACAAGAATTGCATTCTCACTGCCAAATACTACAGCAGTGACGCCCAAAAAAAAAAAAATTAGACAGTATGGAAATGGAAAATGTTGATCTAACAATTTCTCTTTCGTATTACAAGCTTGATCCTTGATACATTAGGGTACCTGTACCACAGTGACTATATTTTTTTTTCCATGTCCTTAATCCTTTGTAGCAATTCCACAAGGTATCTGTAATAGACCGGTCAACCAAAAAAGATCCAGAGAAAAACATAGCTTTAAAGTGCAAGACAGCCTTAATGCACTTTCAACAAGTGCTAATTCTCAGACCAAATGGCAGCCACAGATCTGCTGGAACTGGCAACAGGGTTCACCAGGAAACCAGTCGGCATGGTTAAAAACAGGTTAGCTACAGTCTCATAACTAGGTCCTGAGGAAAACAGAGGCATTACAACTTCTTGGATCAAGCAGCACTAATGTATCTTCATATGTAAGCAGTCTCAAAATCATTTCCACTAAAGTCAGCAAAATCTACTGTGTGACAAAACTAGTTGAGAGCATTTGATCCCAGAGGAATTGCACAGGATTCTCACCAGAATGAATATGAGAAAAGAAACATACAGTCTTGATGCATGTGTTCTACTTTTCAATTTTTTTTTACATATTCCTGAAATTAAAGTCTTTGTGATTACATAGATGTAATGTCTGTGGATATGGATGCAAAAATGCATATATATTACATGTATTATATGTATATATACATATATATGTACATAAGTATATGCATACCCATACACATATACATAATTTATATTAATGCTTAACTACATATGTGGCTTTTTTCTGTTATCCAGATACCAATCCCAGAAAGATACTACAAGAATAATTCTCTAAGAAAAAATATCCAGGAGACATATCCAGGACTAATTTCTTTCCTTTTTTCCTGAGAGTAGGAGCTCTATGATTCTGTAAATTATGTAGAGAGTTTTCTCTTATTTACCTATGTTGTTAATCTTGATTCAAGGATAAAAAGTATGCACTTTTAGTCATATTTATGCAATGTCATTGAAGGTGACGGTTTACTTAAATGTTAAGGACAATTGAAAACTTTTTATGAGCGCAGTCTCTTTTAAAATAGAATGCACTTATAACTTTTATATCCAAACACAGTCAACTGACAATTCAGAAGCAATTAGTAATAAAAGCTGATTATCATATGGTTTGCATCACATCTCTGTGTGTTTTAAATCTCCTACTTCCTTCAGTAAGATCAGTCTTCAGGGCTAATCTCTCCCACATGAGTAATGCTATAAAATTGCCTTCACTACAGAGCAAAAGAGAAATTGTTTAAGTAAAGGTAGAGACTGTATAAATCATAAACCACTCTCCCAGATAAAGGCCATTAGGTAGGTCTGTGTACAAATTTGACACTGTGTTTCCTTGCCTTTGACAGCCGTTTAGAAAGGCTTAAATATACAAGATCTGACTAAAGCTTTGAAAAATTCATCACAGGATATTTGTTAACCTTGTTGTCCATGATAGCTGTAGAACAAAGATAATACTCTTCAAATGGAGATAAATTACAGTCTTTCAAAAGATTATCACCAGTCTTAATCGAGTTTGCTCTTACAGCTGAACGGTCAGTGACCTTGTTACTCCCACAATAAACATACCTGCTGCTTCACGCTCACAGGGAGCAGGTTTACTCCAGCCAGGCTGCTGAGAACAGCTCCACAGGTTTGTTATGGTTCTGACTTCAGCAGATAAGAGGAAATTCAGCTGGTTGAAGGACAATCTTTCAATTACTTAAATACCATAATTCGTGAGACTTAGTCAGATTTCTAATGGAGCTTGTGTACACAGATCAACTGTTCTACAGACATGCTGAACACTCAGCAGATGTAAATCAGCATGGCCCTGGAGATTTCCAGGGTGCATACCACACCCACTCCCACTTCAGCTGAGACGCTACCCAGGCAGCTGGCTGTCCTCTCCTTCAGCAAGAAAGGAGCTCTGAACAGATAGTGAGCGATCTTAACATGCAGCTATGTGCCTTCTAAATGACCTCTTTTTGGTTTTGTTTTATTTCAGCTAAGAGTACTCCTACACCTCCTTATTTGACATAAACATTTCAGCACCCATTTTTCATATTATAACACATTGGCTTGACAGGAACTGCACTGCAGGGAGTTGGCACGTGAGCCAGTTATGCCCTGGCTCTCTTTCTTTGCAGAGATGTTGGGGTGGAGATTAGATTTTCATTATCTCCTAATGGCATTAAATCCTGCACTGTATGAGTTTGGGACTGTCCATACCAGCCCATATTCAGCAGAATCAAATTAAACATCTAAGGTTTAATATGCAGTTTTTGCAGAGAGAGCACTTTTCTTTCTTTCCCGCCCCTATTAGCAACGTGACCTTTATTGGAATCAGCACCTCTTGATGTTGCACAATGGCACAGCATGGTAAAGGATGAGGCTGGGGTGAAGGAAAAGCTCTGTCTTCTCTGAAGCAGCCTGCACTACTGGGCAGAGCTGTCTGAGCACAGTTCAGTCAGTCCTGACATGAAAGTTAAGCCAAGGCCACTGTAAGATAAAGCATTTAGCATTACAACCACTACATATCTTGGACCTATGAGACTCTCTGCTTTCTTCTCCTATTTTTAGTTTAGCAGCTATTGGGTTTACTGAGAATTTTTTTCCATACGTTTGGGGGAGAAAAAAGGCCCACTGTGAATGCTGCTGAATGCTCCTATGTCTCAGTGACACTGGAGGTCACCCAGCACCACACAGAATCAGGGCATTAGGAAAGACATCTTCAAGAATTGAAGAAAAACTCCA
>VZTZ01040544.1:147380-160407 GCA_013400955.1 Drymodes brunneopygia | reverse complement strand
AAAATTTAAAAAAAAAAAATTCTTTTTGAACTTTTCTTAAAATTGCAGCCATAGAAATGATAATATTTTGCCCTCACCCTAGAATTTAAAAAATATTTCAAGGGCAATAACAATAAGAATAACAATAAAAGTTAACTTGTCACATAGCCTGACAATGAACTGAAATAGTGTTTTTTCTGTTTGACATTCCTCTGCCCTCTTTCATATCTAATTGGTCTCCCCCTTCTCATGATTTCTTCTGCTTCTGCTATTATTAAACTGTTCCTGCTACTTTTCCTTATACACTTCCACAGCAGGCTTTGGATAAAAGAAATAAAAAGTTCTTTGAGGCCTTTCACTCATTTACTTACCCTGCTGCTGCATGAGTCGGTTATCCCAGGAAACAGTTAATGGTGCTAAGTGTTTTTATACACTACAGCAAACCCCAGGATTTGACTGTTGCTTTTGTAAGTGAGCTCATGTGATTTTATTTTTTTAGGGGAGAGGAAAGAGTCTGTTTTAATCATATGGCTATGAACTGAGCTTCATTTTCTAAGAAAACAGCACATGAGACTTCCTTCACAAAAACAACAGTAAAACCTTAGATCCACAGGGTGGATTTTTTGTGGGTTTGACACAAAATTATTTTGCATAACCTCAAAATTATGCTTACAATGCATAAATATGACAAAGCTAAGCAGATTCCAGTATCTATCTTTTTTTTTTTTAGCTATGCCTTTGGGTCAGCTAGGTTCTGCTTTATGAAGAGATAGTTGTGAATAATCTCTGCACCCTCATTCCCTTGCTTGATCTGTAACACAGCGTAGGGCCCTTGGCAGGACTGCTGTACTTACAGAGGTCACCATTACTTGACTTGTTTTGGTTTGTGATTACAAGCAAACCCTACTAAGCTCTCTGGGTCTGAGGATTAGACTGGATTGCAAGGCACCCATGCAGGCACAACAACTTCATGCCATCAAGGTACACAGAGCCACGGCATCAGTCACAGGCCCCTCATTCAGCTGCTTTCCTGAAATCACAGCCCCATTCCCTGGGGTAAAAATCACTCACCTGCAACACTCTCGCTCAGGAACTGCAGTGGAGTCAAGCAGTCCATCCACAGCCAGCCTTTGCTGACACTTCCAGGCTAGTGACAAATCTCTGATGTGCTACTTGAGGGCTACAAAGCTGTCTTAACACAGGACTTCTGAGGGCATCTTTGCTGTAGATTTTGGATAGCAGATTTACCCTGGTGAGGCACATTAACCTGTGCAAACAGGAAATTGCAGACCCTACCTAGGTGTACAAACACAAATTCTGCAGGTATCTACAGGTGCATGCATACTTTAGATATGCATCGAAGTCAGCTATGCTGACTGCTCCTTTAAATTTACTTACAAAGGTCTTGTGACATTAAGTAAATTAATTAAAATTATTTTACAGAGTAAAAAAGCTGAGTGTTCTCAATTTTCAACTGAAACCTTCAGCTTGAAGAGAAGCTCACATTAACAAGGAGCTGCTAGAGAAGAAAGCTTTGTTTTCTTTGCAGAGATAACTCTGAGGACTTCATCAGAGTACATCTGGGCACTATGATAGAACACTATTGAATATAAGTGGATAAACTAGCAGAGGGAGCCAGAAGAAATTGTGAAATCTTGTGCAGTGGCAAGGCTTTTATTATGCTGCACATCTATTGCTTGTGGCTCCTGAGTTTCTGCAGGTTTCCAACCAGTACATTCTCTTAATCAGTAACCATAATAGCGCTATTTGTTTGCATTTCCATATAAGAAATTAAAATAGCGACTAGAATTGTCTTTGATCTCCTTTACTCTTTTCCTGCAATTTATTCTCCCACTGTTATTCCCTATGAAGGGCTTGCTACCTTGCTACAGCAAAGTGTTTTGGGGCAGGTAATATGCATGGAGGGTAGGACTCAGTGCTTTTCTGTCACCCATGATCCCATGAAGAGCGGGTGATAGCCCAGGCTTCAAGTTCCTGACACTTTCTAGACAAGTACTTCCATCGCAAAATACAGGCTGAGCACTCTGATTGTTTTAAAGAGTCAGAAATACATTGCACGTGTATTCATAAGCGCATATGTTCTCTAAAAAAAAAACTGAGCATGTGAATTTGATATTTGCAGGTGGGGAAGTTATGTAATTGTCTAAGAGACAATTGTCAGTCCTGCATACAGCAAGACTGATCCACTCTCAGCTATGGCAACTCACAACAGGTTAGACAAGCTACCACACGCTACGTTTTTCTGCATGATTGCACATTTGACCTTTCAAATTCTAGCCTGAAATGTCAGTGATAAATATTTTTGTTTGTTATACAACTCTAGTGGTGTAACTGTTTTTACTGCTTTTGGCTTTTTTTATTATTATTTGTGGTTAACCCCAGGATTCTTTGCTTGTTGTATTACACATGTTAATTTTGCTTATCATGCACATTTTTCCTTTTGCATGACACAGAGATAAGGCACAGTGAATCTGTGGCAAGTAGCCACAGTTAAGAAGGAGTCTATGGCTCCACAGAGTTGTTTGTTCAAAGGATAGCCAGGACAAAATTGGTTTGCGGAGCATTTTCTTTGATAAGAAAGCATTCTTCTACAGATGCATTCTTGAAACCTGGACTGTAAACTTCCTCATGGAGAATGCTTGCTTGTTTGTTTGTTGGTTGGTTTTGTTTCCTTCTCTGCAACTGTCTTCATTTGTTCATCTCTTTCCTGACTGTGTCTCTTTCCTCCCTGTGCAGGTAACATCGCCCCTTCTTGTTGGGAGAATGGGAGCAAACCCCCTTTCCTTCACTGATCTTTCCATACCAGGACATCTGGACCACACTAGCTTTTGTGTAGCATCCAAGTGGTTAAATTAAAATTGAGCTGGAACTTGAGAGAAGTTATGTAGAAATGTTATGGATTGCCCCTAGAACTTGGATAATATTTATTACAATTGTCTATTGTCAAAAGATATTTTAGGCCTTTCCCAGTCCTTCCAAAAGTCTGCAAGGCAAAATAAAATCCTCTCACTACTTGTGTGGCAAAATTTGACTACTGTTCATGGGTTTCCTCTTGAACCAAAAAAATAAAATGACCATATCATGATCCTAAAGGACAGGTTCCCTCTGCAATTAACATACCTAACTAAACACAGTTTTACATGAAGACACACCTTCAACATTCTCTGAATCATTGCAAATGTAAATGATAAATTTTTTACCTAACTAGCCAATAAAGTGTTGGAAACCTTAATTTATATTTATAACACAAGAATTCCTGTATGATTTTCAGCACGGAGAATTTATAGGAAATGCATAAATTGCATTTGGGATAGCTTCATCGGTCATATTATATAAAACCTCCATATACTTAACGCAGTGATTGAGCCAGTAAATTTTTCCTGGGAAAATACTTACATTAGGGCTTCCTTTTTTCCTCCAGTGTCAGCGGTGTTCACCCCTATCTGCATTTGCTCATATTTTAAACTATTTTAACTATTGCTCATATTTTCAACTATTTTAAATGTTGCAGAAGAGAAGATAGCTCTAATAACAAAGAGAACTTGTCTCCTACTTTGGTGCTACTGCAGCATCATATTAACACACTTCCTAAACAAAACATACATTTTCATAACTATGACTACCACTCTAAGATCAGCAGGTCAAGCATTTTATCAACAAAGTGACAATGGAATATCAGTAGAATCTAATTCCCCAAGGTGGCAGAGTTTAAGGGCAGTATTTTTTATATATCATGTTGTATTTCTACCAAAACTGGAAAGTTGGACATCAGTGGGTTACGTGCTTTACATGTTTAAGTACGTGCTTTGCCAGGCATAACCTAATTTTCTTTGTTAGTTTGGTAAGAAATGTAGAGAAAATAGCCTTCCAAAACTAAGTGCTTTAATTCAAGTTTTTTTTCCAAATTTTATCAGGCCACCTCTTCCCCAGATAACTTAGGGCCAGATTTTCCTAACAGCTCTAGCCACAGCAGACAGCTTGAAATTGCCTGGGCTCCTAGAGTAGGATCCTTGAGTGAGCTGCATGCTGTGCATCTGGAGGGCTTGGGGGAGCTAGGCACATCACAAAAGGATGCAGCACAGCCAGCACACAGAGCACTGCAGTTACCATCCTGGCCAGACAATTGGAACAATAGCCTTGTTCTGAATCTCCAGACTGGAACACCCTCCTGTGGAAGGCTATCTGAAACCTTTCCTTTGAGGATCATTTCTCTCTCCTTTAAATAAGAAGTGTAAAACTTGCATAGAAAGTAATCTCATCAAGTGTCTCTCCAGACAGAGGGAAATTAAACCATCACCTCCCCCTTCTTTTTCACCACCCAAATCACCAAATGGTAGGGCATTTATGGTCTGAAGCACTCATAAGCCATTTTGCTGCAGCTATTTTATTTAAAAGAAAATAAGATAAGATTACCAAGACCACAAAGTGGGAATGGATTGTCTAGAATTTTTTCTGATTCTTGCTTCAGGTGCTGTGCATATTGGAATGGAAGGGGTCAAAGACAGACATGATTCATCTTATTAAACTGACAATTTTGTTATATGAATCCACAAAGGCAGAGTTAGAAGACAGTGGGACTAGGTAAGTGCATGAAATACTAATGATCAAAAGGAGAAATATAACCAGGCAAAGCTAATTGCAAACTGATGTGAGTACCAGGGAGCATCAGAAGACATATAGCGAGAAAGAAAGGCGGACAAAGAAAAAGTAGAAAACTGAAAAGAATATAGACAAGCAAAGCTATAAAGGCCAGAAGCTGTAACAGCAAGAAAGGTGTTAAAGAGAACAGGAGAGCAATTTAAAAAATTATGAAAAATTATCAGGCCATTAGTGATTTCACTGTTAAAAGTGAGATTGGCTTTGTCTGATTAAATGAGGCCACTTATTAAGCAAAAGAGCAAATGTGGATCATAACAAAAATTACACCACCTACTCTGTGGATAATGATTCTGTTTTTTTCAAAAGTTACAAGAAAATTATTGAAGGAAATTGAAGAAATACCTTTTCACTCAGAGATTGTTAAAATTCACCTGAAGAAATTATCCTGAAATTTCTTTTCTTGTCTTTCTGTCTCTTATATACTGAAAGCGGAGAGAAATTATCATCCCAAGTCCTTAGACTGAATAGTATCCATCATAGGCAAGTCTGTCCATGATGCCATTGAATCCAGGAGGTAAGGAAATCATGACACAAACTTGAATTTCTAAATGAGCAGAACAAGGTCCATTGCCCATTGTTTGGTGAATTTTCTATTCTACTTTTCTTCATGAGCAAAGCATAGAAAATTTGAAGATGGCAGATACACCAGATTGTTGTTTCAATTGCTTCTTGTTCAAGATGTTTCAATAATAGTCTTGTAAACAGCAACGTGGAACAAAAATACAATTCTGGACATTTTATTGGAAAAAAATGGACCAAATCAACTCCATATATTCTACTGCAGTATTTTTAATCTCGAGAAATGCTTTTAAGAACCCCTGAGACTTTCTCCAGATGATATCTCCAGCACAGATTTGTTTTCCAATAAGAAAAATCCCCCAAATTGTATTAACTAGTTTAACTATTGTTAATTATTTACATTTATATTAAAATAAGTCAGCTAATACTGAAAATAACTAATAAATAATAAATTATATATAGTTATATCAAAATAATATCTACAAATAAACAGTAAAATAAAATATATTAGTATTTATGTCAATTTTATCTTTGTGCTATTCATTCATTGGCTTAGGGATTAGATGAATGGCCATTGAGTCTGAGAAAACCTCCCCCTTACATTCTGGAAAGCTCAGGATTCAATGCCCAGCAGGATACTCTTGCCTGACATCCAAGTCACACTTTTGAGGAGCCATGCTGAGAGGCACCTCTGGCCTTTGCACATAAAAAGTGAATTACATTATTCCTAGATTTTTATAAAGTCTTCAGAGGGATTTCATTTGGGACTAAAGAATGCTGACTGAGAGAAACCAGGACAAAGAAGAAGCTGCAGAAGTTTCAGCAACCATATAAGGAGTCACTGAAAAGATTTTAGCATCCTTGCTCACCCCCTCTGAAGCATTTGCATGCCTACATTTATTGAGAAAAATATAACAGTGTCTGTTCTCATGCATATATGGTGTTCATCTGGACACTCTACTCTTTTATGGCTTTTTCATTTTCCCCAAGACTTTGCTGATTCACTGCTTTTATTTCTAATAAATTAAAATCTTTGGTTCTGACAGATATTTGAGGTAACTGCACTTCATGGTGTAAGAAATGGGCTGTCACTTATTTCTGTGGACTTCCTAGTAGCCATAATAGCTCCTGCAGAATTCAAAACAATCTTTTACTCTACAATTTGGGGAAAACAACACTATATAGAAACATATTTTTGAAAGGTCATAACTGTCTATTAAGCTGGACAACACCACCACAGACAATTAGTCACAACTTCCCTTGATACACTATTTGTGAATTAATTTATTTAAAATGTATATTGCTTTTCATCAAACAGCCTTTAATTAATAGAAATTTTACAAAATATGCTGGGACATAATATGCAGATTTTCCCTACATACATTTTCTTTTAGGTTTATATGGCCCTTTTCCTGAGCAGTTCTCCAGGTCCTTCATCCCAAATGTAACCACTGCTTCTTTTACAGCAATGAATCTGAAAGCAATTTTTTCATCTAAATATTGGAGATGTCCTCTAAACAATAATGCCTAGTTTTTTTGTGGTTTTTTCAGTTGTTTGGGGTTTTTTGTTTGTTTGTTTCTTTGCTTGGTTTTTTTTCGTGATGATGATGATGATGATGATGATGATGATGATGATGATGATGATGATGATGATGATGATGATGATGATGATGATGATGATGATGATGATGATGATGATGATGATGATGATGATGATGATGATGATGATGATGATGATGATGATGATGATGATGATGATGATGATGATGATGATGATGATGATGATGATGATGATGATGATGATGATGATGATGATGATGATGATGATGATGATGATGATGATGATGATGATGATGATGATGATGATGATGATGATGATGATGATGATGATGATGATGATGATGATGATGATGATGATGATGATGATGATGATGATGATGATGATGATGATGATGATGATGATGATGATGATGATGATGATGATGATGATGATGATGATGATGATGATGATGATGATGATGATGATGATGATGATGATGATGATGATGATGATGATGATGATGATGATGATGATGATGATGATGATGATGATGATGATGATGATGATGATGATGATGATGATGATGATGATGATGATGATGATGATGATGATGATGATGATGATGATGATGGAATTTCCTGCTTGTGTGAAAGCACAAGCAAGCAGCCACGGACAGAGGGAGGAAAGAAATTCTCAGCTTGTTTCACCATCAAACATGCATTGTAATTACAAGCTGTGATACATGCAGGTTACCCTGTCATTTAACTTCAGTGAGGCAAACATGAGATGACATGAAGTTGTGACTTGAAGCACTGAAATAAATGTTGTGGCAGCAGAAGCTGGACCACTTTCTATCTCAGTCTGTCTGGTAAAGTTGGCACTTTGTCTCCTGACAATATGCACTTGAAATGGCAGAGAAGGATCAGTGTGAGCATATGCTGTTTATTATAGTGCTTCCAGATGTGTGCTCTTAGAAGCTACATTGTCTTCCACGTGATCAGAGGTCAGGAATCCCTTCAAATGACAGCAGTGGAAACCAGCACTGGCAACTGGCACTGTAAAGCAAGTCTTAATGGAATTTATGTAGATTGAGATACTGTTGGAAAGACACCACTGCAGATTTAGGGATTGCCCACACAGAGATGTTTTGGAGTCATCCTCAAGGAGAATCTCACATCCTAGTATTCTGTAGGTTGTCATAGTCAGGTAGCAATCAATCTGAAAGGAAATAAGTTTGGTTTCAAGAGCAGTTTCTGACAGTAAAAGACTTTGCAGAAGTTTAGCCTACTCGTTTCTTCCACATCCCATACTGTACATTCATTACTCTTTGTGGATGCCACAAAGTCCTTATCTTTTGTAGGTATTTAGCAAGTCTGCAAGTTTGTAAGAGAACAAGTTGAAGATTACAGGAGACTTTGCTGATTTTTTATGATGTGCCAGACCTCCTTCAGGAGTCTGTGAGAATCTGTTAACAGGAAAATTCATAACAGGCAATTTAATGAATAAGGGGTTTTACTGGGAAATACTACATTTTCTGATTGAGTATTAAATTTTAGAGGATTCCAAGAAGTCTGAAGAGTTACCAGGAAATATAAAAAAATGGAATTAAATAAATAATTCCAATCAGTAAGACATGAAGATACAAAACGAGGTAAAGCCTGGATTGAAATGTTTAACATTGTTTAAAGAATTCCATCACTAACTCTTCCCTTGACGGGCTTATTCCTATAGCAAATATTTTTTAAAATATTTTTTTCCATGTGGCATTGCCATATGTTTTATATTGCTTAGTTTTCTATAAACAGAGCACATACACACATTTTACAGACTATTGATCTTTTTCCTGTTCTGAACAATGTTGATGAGAGTTTTTTCCCTGATTTTTATGGGAAAGTTTTTGAGGGTTTTTTTGTTTGTTTGTTTGTTTGTTTGTTTGTTTTTGGTTTTTTGTGTTTATTTTTTAAAGCCTAAACTATGTCATGAGCTGTTGGGGAGGTTGGTACTTTTCTAAGCTATACCTTATAGTGACTAAGTAGAGACTAATAGACTTTCTTGTTTGGAAGAAGTACTTCTTGTCAGTCATTTCAGCAAAGGAGCTCTACCCAGAGCTCTGCTACAGTCACTTAGTGAGGTCACCTTTCTGTGGCTAGCCCACATCAAAGCCTTGCTCGTCTTCTCCTCATGCACTGAGACCACCAGTTTGAATGCTTCCTCTTTTACCATGAGACATATAAAGAAGGATGCACTTTTTTGAAAACTACATCTTGTAAGGTATACAGTTAAGCAAGGTGAATCACAGTTATGAATGTATCTCTGAGCATTTCTAATGCTGTTGTCAGATATACTTAGCCAATTAACAGTTGGATTTTGTTTGCTATAATGTCAGCTTCCCTTAAATAGAGAAGAGTTGAGGGAAGAGATCACAGAAGTATGTCAGAAGGTAAAAGCCATACTGTGAGGTCCATATGCCATTCCTGCTGCTGGAGAGGGCTCTGCCCTCTTAGCTGCTGGCTAATCCTCTCCAGACTGGTGTCACTTTGCAGCCGTAGCCACCACAAGTGCTTATGTGCTTGTGCCCTGAGCTGGGATCAGGAAACTGATACAGCTCAAAGACAGCCCATGTCTGTCTCCATGCATTTCAGATGGATCAGTTCCCTTATCTGCTTTTAGTCTCTGCTTCACAAATGCTGCTTCTGGGAGGCTGCTGGTCAGCACAGTGGAGGGAATGGGCAACATGAGGCATGCATGGGAATGGCTGTGATTTTGGCAGCGCTGCCAGTTTACAGGTGCCTAATCCTGCAGCCTACGATTGTCAATAAATGATGAGGCTTCATGACACAAGGGCTCCATGGATTCTTTTCTCTTATAAATTAGACATGACTGAAAAATTCTGTATACTACTGGTACAGAACTTATAAATAAACTAGGAACGGAAACACACAGGCAATGCAGACTTAGCAATAATTTACCAGAGTTGCATTTTTCTCCTTTCTATCTCTGTTCACAGCATTGATTCATTCATTTAAACCCCATCTTTATTACAGTAATCTCTTTTCATTTCTACAGGATGGCCTTTACTTATGACCCATTTTAATGACAAAAAAAAGGATAAAGATCATATATAGACGCAGGATCTCCTTTGTCAAGATTATGCCAGGTATGCAGAGGTGAGCAATCAATATATCTGTTCAACAGAGAAGATTTTCATAACGTATATTTCTACTAATTCACAAAAAGTCATCATGGTGGGGAAACATCTTCAAAAAGGGAAAACTGATGAATCTTGTCATATTCTAGAAAGATTGTGTGCAATTAGTAGAACAATAATGAGAAAATTAACATTTATATTCCTTTATCTTTCTCCACGCAGACTATCTAGTTGATTATAATTGGAGGATTGTTCCCAGTGAAACATTTTAACAAATGCCTTATTTCCCATGACCTGTCCAGGAAAGACCAGTGAAGTCCATTAGTACTTAAGGAAAGCGAAATGAACAGAATTTTCCATTACAATACCATCCCAAACCCTCCTTTTAAGGCCATGTCTTTCACAGTGATACACCATGATGACACACACTACAGAACTCCCACTCCATAATTATTCTTCTAGCAAATGGTAGCCACTGGAAAACAAACAAACAAACAAACAAACAAACCAAACTAAACAAACAGATAACAACACAACCCACAGTTGCGAAAGCTTATGTGAACAATTCGAATAGCATTTGTCTCTAGAAGATATCACTGCAATGAAAAAAAAATGGTGCCAATTCATACAACTGATTTTAACCACTGTTCCAAATGGGTCAAATGTTGACACGGCCAGGGAGATGCTAGAACTGGTAGGGCTACAGCAGTGCACTCCACTGGGATGTGAACAGCTTCCACCATCTAAACAAATCCCTGTTTCATGTTGATTCAGCTGCTCTTGAATCCTCAGTTTGTTTTGCCTTGGTGAGGTCTAAGTTTTAGGACCTTTCTGAGAGCTCTGTTTACATGTGATTTTTAAGTGTTGGCTACTAATTGTAGGGTATTTGAAGAGACCTGAACTCAAAAGGTCTTGAATGAAATTTTATGTCTCTTTTTGTCCTGCCATGCAACGGTAACACCACAAAAAAAAAAAAACAAACCCAAAAAACTGTTGCTTGCCATTGTTGATAAAATAAATCTGTTTTCCAATCCGTTAGTGATACAGTGCTTTCAACAGAGGAGTGAATAATACCAGGTGTTCTGTGGAATAGAGACATTGTACTCACATTTCGTTTCATAGGAACTATGGAATAAAGCCATATTTGCACTCTATAGCTGGAAACAAAGAAGTGTATACTCTTGAAGTGGCTGCCTTCAGTGTGAAATGTGGAATGAGAGAGGCTTTGTTTACTGTGAGGAATGTCACTACCAAGTTTCTTAATCCTTTGTCAACACCGAGCTAATTCAGCTTTCATAAAGACAGGGTAGGGCAATGAGTAAATGGATCGGTTACATTCTTCTACTATCACACTACATTGACATTAGAGTTTACAGGTTGCTCTGCTGAAAGGGCTGTCTAAAATTTATGTTTCACAGGGATTTTTTTTTTGGCTAAATCTTTGGCAGACTATGCTTTATGTATACAAGAAAGAAACAGAAGATGTCTGTGAAACAAACATGATGGTTTTGTAATGATCTCAGCTATGCAGTAATAGCAATTAAAAGCTAAAATACCTCAATGGTCACTACGATTAATACCATTAAAGTAATTAGGCCCAGCAGCTGTAGGGTCAAATAAAGACAGTTCTGTAAATGACAATATAGCAAATGAAAATTACTGACCTTTTCATCTAAATTATATTCCCTAAATTATCATCTTAACACTAAATAAATAAAGCTATGATAATTCAAAGACAGATTACAGATGGAAACTTGCTCCAGAGTCAGCTAGTGTTAAAATTTAAATGTAATTAATAGCCTTCACTCACTGTATCTGGTTATACACGGTGTTTCTCATTTACATTCCTTTGCAAGATGCTGACAGCACTAAACATCTGAGAAGAAAGATCTCATCCACCAGAAGAAAATGGTTCTTCATGTTATAGTGTTTATAAATGGACATGGTTGCTGCACTGTTCTAATAATAATGACCAGGAAAAGGAATGTGGGAGAGGGAGGCTCTGTGCTGTTTTCTTTTCAGTTTTGTGTTCCAAGCCTTTCCTGGAGTCAACGTGAAATGTAATTGCTCTTTTGACCTCTATCTTCTCTCTCCCCAGGTCTGAGGAAGGGCTACACTGGTTGATTATTGCAGGAATGAAAGGCACTCTGACCTTGCCGACCGAACGCCTTGCTGCTTTCAATGTTGCCCATTATGCTGAAGGCAGGCAACTCCTGGAGAGAGGCTGAAATCTACAGGAGTGCTGCTCGCCGGGCAGGCTGCCAGCAAGGGCTCCAGCACACACGGAAAGCCAGCTGGGGGAGGGAGGGAGAGAGGGAGGGAGGGAGAGGGGGGAGACCATATCAAAACATTGTTAGCACAGCGTATAAAGAGCTCTCAGATGCTGATCACAGGTTGCTTCTTCATTAATAAGACTTTACATCATCCACCTGAAATTAAAAGGAGCAGAGATGTACGGAGAAAGAAGAGTGTGGTGATAACGTTTTTGCAGCAGAATGTGGCAGTCATTAAATAAAAATTTAAAAAATTAAAAATTTAAAAGCCAACAAACCAAACAAAAAAACCTGAGCCCAAATCCACAATTTACAAAAGAATAGAGAGATTGCTGCTGTATAAGGATCCATTGAAAATACTCCTCCAAGGAAAATGGGTCAAATATTCAGTTGCTATAACTATGCTAAATTGGAAAACATTCACTATAAAATCTTCCATAGAATATTTCTGGAGCTGTAAAAGGCTGGAAAACATACCAAGTGGTATGTTTGATAGATTCTCTCTCTTTTAATGTGTGTGTGTGCTTTTATATTTACATATATTTCAGAAAACCAAAACCTCAGAATTCACAGAAGTAATAGGATATTATTTGAAATTATTTCCTATTAGTCTGACTATAAGTTTCATTGCCCTAAGTCAGTCACAATGACTGGTTGAATGAGGTTGGTAATTTGACCCAAAGATAATACGGAGACTCAGGTGGAGCTTTGGAAGGGCACTGATATTTTGAAGACAGCCCATTTTAATGAAGCTGTCCAAAAGATGTTCAAACAACATGGGCATTTCATTTAGAAGCTGAGTTTTTCCCAGCAGGGTCATTGGTATTTCAATGTCATCATGACTTGAAGACTGCCTAGTGATTAATGCAAAATAAATTGGTGCTCTTT
>VZTZ01040544.1:125161-142838 GCA_013400955.1 Drymodes brunneopygia | reverse complement strand
AAGAAGGGCAGGGGTAAGGGAGGGAATGGAAGGGAATGGAAGGGATTGGAAGGAAAGGCAAAACAAGGCAAAGGAAACAGTCTCTAAACATGCGTCATGTGCCAAAACTCAGTTTCCTCAGCATAAAGCATTCCTGTGGATTTTGCTTGGGCCCCTTAAAATTCTTGTTACACATTTCCTATTTGAATATCATCTGCTCAGCAGGACAGATATGCCAACTATAAACTATTCTGCCTAAGTGACATAAACTACATGACCTTGCACTGGCCTTTGCAAATGATTTGGACCAATGATGTGTTTAATTGGGAATTTAATGAGCGAAATAGATGTTCCTGTGCTTTTCCAATTCACAATTATGTTCTTCTGCTTTTACTTTCAGATAACTCTACTGACTTTGAGAAAGTTACAGTTAGAACACAATTAAAAAAAAAAAAAGCAGAGCAACAGGCCCATGAGAAACAAGCAGGATTTATACCATCATGGAGCAAGCTAATCCAGATGTAAAGCAAGGCAAGTAACTATGGTGTCTGCTGAAACAGCCTTCCCAAAAGGAGCATCAGATCACTGAGAGATGCTTCAGCCACTGTGTCTAAAACTAAACTTTGAGATTGCAAAGCCTGTTTAGCATCGAAGAATGCTTGATCCCATCAGTGAAATCATGACCATCTCCCACAGCCAATACATCCCAAGAATCACCTTAAAATTACAATACTATAGCACTTTCTGAAGAAAGCCCACACTTGATGCTACCTAGTTTCTAGTTACTATGTGTTTCTAGTTACTTTTCTTCTAAACTCCTTTATTAGTAGCTTAATTGAGAAAAATTTATAGCTATCTCAGCTGAATGGGCTTTTAACACTTTGTCCATCACTGTAGTCCTTGAACATTTTACACTCTCTTGAGAAATACAGCATACGGAGTGATGGGGTAACTCATTCATATAGAAATATGCTTCAGAAATCACACTCAGAATTCAGATTATATTAAAAAATTCTAGCTTTGATTACCTTGAAAGTCACTATATCGTTAGCAAACCACAGAGAAGATGCAATATGCAAGACAGGTGAAGGTCTGAGATCCAACATAAAACACAGAGCAAGAGGGCTCATATCAGACATTATTTAGTGCAGAAGTGCCAAGCTAAGGACATCGACCATCTAAGGCAGATACTCATACAAGATGAACAATCCAAGCAGGATCCTTTTTCTAAAGTCTAAAACAAGGAGATTCAAGATATGGACAATGTGTTCAGACCACAGGGAGGAAAAGGTGCTGCTTTGAGTACAGCATGCTGTGAACAGATTTTACTTTTTCACTGGCTTCTACTGGTGCCACTGAACTTCATTAAAAAGAAGAAAAAAAAAAAAAAAAGGCATGCTCTGGCTGTGCCCACACAAGTATGACAATGATTAATTGCTAATTCTTCATTCCCTCATGGAGTTTATTTATGGTAGGCAACTGATAAAGTGACAAGAACTACATGCCTCTGATTTTTAAATATCATTTTGTTCCCTTTGTACTGAAGATTCTTTCAAGCATAATACATCACCTAGTGAACCAGTAAACTTATAATAACCTCAGGACCACACAAAATTTTCCAAAAATAGGTGCAACTAGCTTTGGTACTTCAATCTTCCCTCAATCCCCTAAGGAACTGGTGTTGCCCTTCAGGTACCCAGACAATGTCTAGGAATGTCTGTGATCTTTACAATATAGAATTCCAGCTCCACTGTATTTGTATGAAAGCAAATTCTGCATTTTTCCCTAAGCCATAGAAAATGTCAAAAGCTGTAAGGCATAATGACAGAGATAGAGTCCCTGCTGCATTATTTATACACATTAAGATATGTCACAGCAATTGTCCTGCATAAAGAAGCCCAAGAAGCTTGTATTTTTAAAGGTCTTCAAGTGCATATTTACATGACAATGCCTGTGAAAACCCAGTAGGTGTGCTCTGCTAGGAAAACTTCTGTGAGTCACTTGTTTCTGCAACTGGCAACTGTAACAAAATGTTGTAGGAATGTCTACAAAGTTGTTGTCAGGTAGCCAGAAAAAAAAAATCCCCATTTTAAGAAGGAGTTATTCATTCACATAACTAGACTTTAAAGCTAGACTTTAAAGTGGCTGTATGCTTCCACAGGGTCCCAAAGTTGCTGCATGTATTTATTGAATTGTCCCATTACCGTTTTCAGTGCTGGTCAGATCTGTCTGGTTTTCAGTGCAAAGTGGAACAATTAATTTTGTTTACACAAACCACTAAGGTCCCAAGCTCATGAGAGCACAGATCTATGTTTAGGATATATATTATCAAGTCTCTTCCCTAAACTCCATCAACAACATCAAGGCAAGGAGACACAGAGCCTTCAAAAAAGTTATGCCGAAGCCTCTGTACCACAAAGATTATGATTACTCCCAAAGATGAGCATCCATTCCTGCCCATTCATAAGCCACCAGAAGGTTTCTAAAACAGTGAAGTTGCTTGGCAAAAAGCCACAGACTAACAAAGTGGATCCTCTGTGGAAGCAGGATAATCTCAAATAATTGAAAGGTGTGGACTATGGTTTCTGTGACTGCACAGTGAGGTGGAAGGATCAGACTTCCAGTACGTGGGCAACCCTCTATTGCTTTGTATCTGATTGTTGCTGCCCAGGCAGCTTCATGGACCTGCAGGGCTGCCGAGCAGATTTGTAGAGATTGTACAATAGGTCCAACACTCCTGGGGTTGAGTTTCGTGCACTGTCTGTTGGAGCTTCTGAGAATGCAAACCTACAACCCCATGCTCTCAGGTGATCATGCATGGGAGCAGTAAGAGTGAGGAGCACTCAGAAAAAAGATTCATTATGCTTTTGGTTTGGTCAATTTTTACTGAGTTGTGAAAAACAAAGTGATCACCTTTATGCTTTTGAAATGTATGTGGTGACGAAAGACATGCATAAATTCTGCCAACAAAGTTAAATTTCCCTTTTTCTGCTTTAGTGTGTCATGGTGACCTATAAAAAACATCCAATGTGCAACAGGGAAAACACTGTAAAGAAGAGTAGATGGTGTTAGCAATCAGGTGTTCAAATATTTGTTCTTTTTTTTCTCCAGGTTTTTGTCAAACAACTGCAACTTGAAATTAAAGTATTTGATTGCAATGTCTTGTGTATCATTCTGCATTACTGGTCCTATTGTATTCCTTCAGCAGGGCACAACACACATCAGCTACTATTTGCAGGTTTGGAGATGTATACATATATTACATCTTTCCTGAAAGGCTTGAAAAAAAAAGCATTTTCATTTAGCTTATTAACATTATGCAAATGACAACATAACTAGCCTTGATTTGCTGCTACTACCTTGGAAATATTTAAATATTATTATTACTGAGCTCAAGCTTTCAGTTTTATCTCGGAAATTCATGCATTTAGGCTCAATTTATGCTTGTCAACAAATAATGATCATAAATGTGAGCTGGTTCATAATCCAGAGGTAGTAGGTTACAATGTGTTGCTATGGAAACTGTGTTTTATTGCATTTTCTCTACTTGATTTAAGACATTTGACAATCATAGCAACTGTTTGCCTGTCTTCTCATATCATAAAATATTCAAAAACACAAGCAACCTGTAGAAGACATTCACACAGTTCTTAGACCTCCCCATTAAAAAAAAAAAAAGAAATTACAACCTTATATTTAATAGGGACCTTTTGTGAATAGTGAATTTGTCTCATAGAATGTCAAAGAGTGTTGGAAAATTCAATCAGAGGTTAGTCATCGAATGGACCTGTCTTGCCTGTGGTTCATTTTGTTTATTGCATCATATATCTTCTATGATCACTGGGACTTTAGCCTGAAACAGCATTTTCTTTAACAAGAGCCATGTTTCCTCTAATGTTGTTTATTGCATCTGAAACATTACTCTTGAAACCACAGTACATTTTCAGTTGAGCAAAGGTCTGTAACAGAATACAGCATGTCTGTGTTTATTCAGGATCGTGAGTAAAAAATATCCCAGTTCATGTAACATTAATCACTTTGCCAGTGTTCAGCTGAGGTCATTGCCACATTCCTAGCAGTATTAAGCCAAGTCAAGATTAATCACGTACATTAAACCCTGCAAGGAAAGCACGTGCAGCGGATCTGAAATCAGACATTTGGTGAAGGACTAAGAGAGCACTGTAACAAAATACGTTAGCAGTACTGTAGCAAGCTTTCAGAACATTGTGAGATTTACCTCCTATGTTCTTGTCAGCTCATCTATATTTAAGGCTTTGTTCTGTCTCCTTCATTTAGCCCATTTTTAAGAAGATCTAAATAAACCGCTAAAATCATTTCTAGATTGTAGGAATCATTTCCCCCTTTTCTACTCATTAATATCTTTAAAAATATATTAATGTATTCCTATGTGACTCAAAATTGGCTTCTGAGTTTTTTAATAAGCAGGTAGTAAAATGCTGAGATATTTTCAGATAGGAAAGTTAATAATCAAATAGTATTTTATATCAATTATCTTTCCATACTTTCACTTCTTTTTGTATGTTAGTGCCATAAAGCTTCACATTTTGTGTTGATGTTCTGGAAGTGTAAGAGATGCATTTTACACTACGCCTTTATGTTCTACATAGTAGACAGAAATTCTTTGTCCATTCTTGCAAACTTCCATTAAACATTTGCTTGGTTTTTTTAAGTCATATGATCAAAAAAGGATAATTGAAGGACAAATAATTTCAACTCAAAACCCCAAGGAGAAAACTCTGTTGAGACATGAAGTTTACAGTCAGTTATTTCTGTCTTGAGAATATATTGACATGTCAAAAAGACTAGACTCATGTTTTTAAAAAAAAATTAGGAAACTTGGCAATTCAGCAACCTATATGGGAACTAAACTGCCGAACTATAAAATTAAAGGAAGCAGATTAACATTATTTTGCCATTCTGCAATGGCTTAAGCAACGGCCTTCAATACCAAATGATTCTTTATTCCCAAAGATAACAGAAAGTTTTTTCATGCAGCAAACATCCAAAATCTGGGCTTGCCTTTAATTGTAACTATGTACGGTTGTGTCCTTATTCAGCAGTACAGGGTCACAGAAATATATAAAACATGATCTCACACCACTAACTCATCCAAACACACTCCTAGATGGGGATGGACAGACTGCGCATTGAAGGCAATCCTTCTCTGCTCGGAAAGTTCTCTACTGACTGCCTGACTTCTGTGAAGAGCAGGCGGGATATCCCCACCTCAGGGTCCTCAAAAGAAAGGCTGTGTTCTATAGGAAAGGTAAGTGGCATCTCATCTTGTCAAAGTCTTTCATCTGGAAAAGGATGCCTAGCACCAGCTTCTGCAAGGGTTCAGATACTATAGCATTTTTTTATCTCCTTCTTTATGAACTTTCACTCAACAAGAATGGGCTTTTTGTAGCAGACCAGCACAGAAAACAATGAGAAAGTTTTAATGCTTCCCTGCACTTAGAGAACAGCATTTCTCTTGTGGATCATCAGAGACACTGGTCACAGCTGAAGGCAGGAGATGCTTCTAGTAGCAATGACATTTATGAGACATTTGTGTCATGTGTGTTTGCGACAACTTTATGCCAGACTGATGACTGGAAACAATCCTTATTCAGATCTAATTGGCATGTATGCTTGATGTTCCATAGAATTAAGTGGTTGCATGTGAAGTTCCTCTCTGCTGCAGAGACTTACAACATTGCATAAAAAGTCTGCTGCCCTCCTTGGACATACTATAGCCGTGTCTTTTCATACTTGGATATAGGTCTCATACTTGCTGTAGGACTTGGGAATTAATTCTGTGGCCTATGATGTTTCAGTAGTATGCAGAATGTGCATTCTGTGAACCTCCTAAAATGCTTATTGCAAGGTTTTCTGCAATTGCAGGGATTTGGGTATCTTATACAGTGTCCTCTCCAAACCCATACTCTAGGGTTTCAGTGATTTTGACTGTTCTGCCACCGACATCATGCATGACGTTTGATCTCGTTCTTGTGCATACATGCCTATCTAGCTGTTTGACTACTAGGAGTCTCTGTAATACTTTGGCTTCTGCTTCATAGTCTAAAACAGTTATTTATAAGAAATATACACATATTCTTGGGGTTTTTTTTAACTCTTCGTAGAAAATACAAGGTAAGAAAACTTTTAAAAAAACCCAAAAGACAACAAGAAAAGAAGTGCTGGTCTCTCTTTTTTGTCTTTTACTCCCAAAAACTTTATTATTGCAAGTTAAAAGTCAACTGTAAAGATCTTGCACGCCTGTCGTTTATCAAACTGCATATGTTTTCCTTGGAAATCAGTTTACCACTGCCTTTATCCAAGACCAAATTCATAGACTCACAGAGTATGCTGAGTTGGAAGGAAGCCATGAGGATCATTGAATTCAGCTCCTGGTCTTACGCAGGCCACCCCAAGAAACACACCATGTGCCTGAGAGCATTGTCCAAACACTTCCTGAACTCTGTCATGCTTGGACTGTGACCACTTCCCTGGGGAGGCTGTTCAAGTGCCCAACCACACTCTGGGTGAAGAATTTTCCTGACAGCCAGCCTGCGGGCTCATGTTCAACTTGCCATCAACCAGGACTCTCATTTGTACCAGTACCAGTGCCATTGGCTTTAGGTGATGCCATAATATTACGCTGAGGTAAAAGTATTAACACAGTTAAAGTTTCATCACCATAAAAGCCTGACAGTGTTTTTCTGAGTCTTTTTTGTTTTGCTTTGTTTCATGTTTTTGGACTTGGGTTTTATTTGGTTGCCATTTTGTAGGAGGGAGGTTGTTTGGGTTTTTGTTGTTGTTTTTGGCTTGTTTTTGTTTACTGCTGCTCTTGTTGCTTTTGTTGTTGGAGCTTTTGTGATTTGGTTGGTTGGCTGGTTTTGTTTGTTTGTTGATTGATTGATTGATTGATTGAATTACTGATATCCTACTGCAGATTTGGAATGATTAGTAAACCTATGCCACTCCTAAAAGTAGGGATGCCTTGTACTGATATTTATCCACGCTTAACTTTAGAGATAGACAAAATGAATGTGTCAACAATGTCACTAAATGGTCCTAGTTTAGTTAAATTCATCACAGCAAAGATAGGACTGCTGAAATCTTCTACGAAAAAAATATGAAACTGTGGGTTCATGTGTGAGCAGTGAATGTACCCTAGACTGATGCACTGAATGCCAAGGGAGATACTGCACAAAATATTCCTCATGGGTGAGTCTGATTAACTGGTAAATAGCCTGTCCAAAAGACCGGCAGAAACCCTTTGGGTATAACATAGCAAGAAATCAGGTCACTTTGCATTGAGCCCATGTATCTGAAAGAAGTTACACAAGATTGACTTTGCATTTCTAAGATTTCTAACAAATTTGAAAGATTATTTTGTAGTCAATAGTCTGAATATTCTCTCTGACTTTTCTAAATAATTTGTCTTCCAAACCATTTGCTGCCTTCAGCTGAGATCATCATCTATTGCATACATTGATCTCACAGCCAAACGTCTTTAGTCTGCTAAGAAAGCATGTTTATTTCCCTTCATTTGCTTAGGATTTCCCACGTGTCTCTGTGAGTTCCACCTTGATTTCTTTGATATACTCTTTTCACTGAGAAAGTTACTGCAAGTATGCTGTTGTGAATTTATAGTCATTCTTTTGCACTAGATCCCTCACAATGCTGATGCTCTAAGGACAGAGGCAGATCATCTCTTTTTATTGCAGCTGTGCCAGAGGAAGGGGTTTCTATCCCTAGGTATCAAAAGTTTTTAGCTGTTCCTCTGAATGAGGTGCTTTCATGAGTATGTCTTAGCCTGCTCTAGGAAAAATGAATGGTAGTAGGTTATGTTTAAAATGTGGTTGTTTGGGGGCTTTTTTTTGCAATTCAACCTACAAATCTGGTGATATCCTTATGGTACAGTTGTATTAAATGGTATAGCCCAATCTCATGGTTTACTGCAATTAAAAGGGGCCGTCTTGTGCTGTTCAGGCCTCAATTTCCTCATCCTCACTCCCACCTAAACTGTAGGCTACAACTGACCCCCTAAGAGGTGACACATCTCATCCTCTGACTGCAGAGTGCACTCATTCAGTTCACTGAGCCAGCAGCAAAGTAACCCCACAAAACAGTCAACAGTTTTTGTTGGCTTAACAAACTCCACCGACTCACTTAGGGGTCAAATGAGTGCCAGATCTGTGCAATGGAGAGGATGAGACCACACAACTTGAAGGGCTGGAGAAAAACTGGGAAAACGGGGCCTTAGAGAAAGGGACTTCCTCTTTTGGCAGCAGTAAGCTGTTAAAGCAGCTGAAGTGTCTGTCTGAATTGTACCCTCACCGTGCACAAAAGATGCCCACACGAGAAAGAGTGCAGCGGTGTGCTGTAAAGTCACACCCCTGCATACTTTGCAGTAACTTCACTTGAGCCATAACTCTTTTGTTCTGTGTTTGTTCGCCAAATTCCCTCCTTGCAGGCAGGTAAGGGAAGTAGCCTCCCCTTAGCTAATCCCCTTAGCATACTTATTGTCTGTCTAAAGTACAGTCATTATGTTCAATAAGCCTCCATTGTAACGAGTCTGGGAGAGAGAAGACACAATCCACGCGAGTTGGATACCCACTTGCCAGGGCATTCAGAAATACAGAAAACTTGCAAGCTCACCACACCGACCAGAAATCCTAAATCTTACCCGTTCACCCCATCACTGCATTATGTCAAGAGTTTGAATTACTAGACATTGATTAGGTGGGAGAAAGGTTTGCCAGAAAACTTTTCTGGCTGAATGCACATACATTGCACAGAAGAACATGTCGGGCCCCTTATCTAATTAATTCTGTAATTAACAGACATTGCCCTGTTTTGGAGAGATCAGCCTTTTTGTGAGCACAAGTAATGCCAGTGACTGGGACAGAAAATGTGGGTTTGAATTAAATTTTCAGTGACCAGTTTTGACCTATTCCCTTCAGTAATTAGCAAGAATATTCTACTACAATCAATGGCTTAACAACAATAGAGGCAGCTCCAGGACATGGGGCTGTAAACAACCATTGCAGATGAAAGAGTTATTTTCTAATTCCATTGCGACTTGTTTATCACTGCACTCCATGTCTCTTCCAAGAAGTAACTAAATATCATCTTTTCCAGGAAGAGCCTACTCTAACTCACTTCTCCCGAAATGGATTCAACTCCTTGAGCAGTGGGGAAAATAGTTTTGCTAATTTGCCTCATTTTGGTTGAAATGATCTAGAGAGTGCTCAGGTGGAGGGAATACGATGTATTGTCCCCAGGCAGATGATGAGCTGTACCTCTTCACCGGCACAGCTATTTGTGCAGTACATTGTTTATCTCTACTGCTGCAGTCTCCCAGGGAAACAACCAGGGATATCTTCAGAGCAAGAAACTTTTAAGGTGCAATTAGATATATATCAGATAAACCATTAAAACTTCATTTCATTTGAATGATTTGTATCTGCAAGAGGGCATAAATTAGTAATGGCTTATCAAGCTTTACAGTTAAAGTTAAGTAAAAAGACTTCTGAATAGTAGGTGATAAAAAAACCCTATATATATATATATATGTATGTATATGCTGATAGTCACATGCTTATATTAGTACAGAAAGAGCCAAAACCAGCTATTTTTTTGTCTCTTATAAAAGGAATGGTTCACACATGTTGTCCAGCTCGAAAGTTTCCAAGAGAGCTGATTGCCAGCAATTGTTTTATGTTTTATGATGCATTCTTTCACTCTATATTTGGTTTTGTTCATATGGAGTGCTCAGTCCAATACAAAGGTTTGTATAGGTTTGGAATTTCTAGATTTCTCCTGAAAGCCTGCTGCTATTAACAGAGACTGCTGAAAAAAACCTTTTCCATAGCTGCTGGCTGCTCCTGAAATGCATAAGAAGATTTCAAGGAAAAAACCCCAACCCATACAGAGAAAAAAAAATGAGAGGACACGAATTTTCCTCATTCTGAGTAGGAGGTATAATGTCTTTATAAAGCAATAATTAAAAAAATACAAAACAATGACTGGTGCCTTATCTGGACCTTCCACCTGTACTTCCCCCTTTTGCATTAGCAGTGTGTGTTCTAAGGTTATGAAAAACCATGAAAATTGCATCTTAAGAGGAGTTTTATTCTTTTTCCTAGGATTTGATTGAAACAGACAGCTACATTTTGTGTATATACAATTAGGCAGTAAAATAGGCTTTGAAGGCAGATTTCTGTTTAGTATGTGAGTCACACGCACAACAGTCTTTCATTCAGCAACGAAAGACTGATCTTTTTAATGCCTCAACTCGCTCAACATGTTTTCTGAATGCTACATCTTGCACGAAAGAAAAAAAAAAGAAGAGAAGCAGAAAAAAAAAGACAACCCAAGCAGCTTTAAAGCCATATTTCTCTTTCTTACTGTTTTTTTTCCTTGTTTCCCCAAATGAAAAACAATCTGAAAAGCCAATCTAGCTAGTCTGTAGTGATTTAACCTTATGACAAACTGATTTTTATCGTCTTTCTTTCCAGATTGTTGTCCAGGGCAGCACGAATGCTGCACCAGCTCTAGGCGTATCTAATCCCTCTCATAAAAGGCCATTGTGGCAGTAAAACAGACCAATGGCTTTTTCATTCTCCACATCTCAGCTCTCCAAAGTAATGGCAATGGGGTCTCCTCTTCATGTTTTTCTTTTCAGATGCATAATTTCTCCTTTTAATAAGGCTAAAATAGAGAGAAATAAAAGGAACACAATCACATTTTCCTCAAAGCTCTTTCTATAAATACCTTCTGGATAACTGAACTTAGGAACAATTATCTGTATTCTGAGTTGTGACACTGTGTGAATATAAAAAAACTGTTCATGGAAGTTTCTGATCATTATGAAGTATGTGAACATATTCAAATTTTGGGCACTATGACTTAGGGCTTCATATTTTCTGCTTAATGTCACACCAGCATTCTTCTTCATCCTAAAATCTAAGGATGCAATAATAAAGGAAATGCTCAACACTGGGACAGTTCTTGTACTTATTCCTTGCAAAGTAATCATGTAAAAGCAATTATCCACTTGTTTTGTGCATTTGCAATGCGTTTCTCTCAACAGTATTTTCCCTAAATCATAATCTGTATATTTTAACAAAGAATAACTAAGATGGCTAGACAGCAAATATTTCCAGGAAAAAGAAAGTGCATTTTCCTTTTTTTTCTTCCCCTCAAAAGCCTTGACCTCAGTGCTAAATGCTTCATTAACAACATGTTAACGGATTATATTTCAGAATTAGTTCACCATTTTGAACAGCAGTATGAGAGAGTTGGCCTGCATTTGATTACAGATTTTTATTTGACCTCAGAGGAATGCTTTTAACCAGCAAAATACAAAGTGCTAGATAAAAAGATTTACAGCCAGAAACAGTTCACATAAACTCATTTCTCCAAATAAAAAACCCTGCACTTTAATACACCTGATTAATATTGATATACTTACAAATATCTTTTTATATTACCATTAAAATGAAAATGCAACAACACTGTTTAAATGACATAAAACTTTGATTTGGGCAAAATATTAATATATTTTTTAAAATTCTGAGAGCATTACATTAGTGTCCTTAAAATTACAGAAGCATAAAACAAAAAAGGAAAATTTTTTTATAACAAGAAATATACAAATTATTCCTAAATTTGAAATCTGGAGACAAAAGGAAGGAGAGGTATTTAGTCTGCAAAATAATATTCCATGGTCCAGAGCACGGATCTTTTAAATACAAGAAATCTTCCTGGCATTCTTGATGAATATGAGCTCTGAATATGAATATGAGAATACGCTCTGTAGAAGCAGTGATCCTCACAGGATTTCTACCAGGTTCTTTTACAGTACATCTGTAGGAAAATGTTTGAAACAGCACTTCTGGCTCCAGGACACCACAGACAACCCGAGGCTCCAGAACAATTCCTAAACATCTCCTAAGGACTTAAGATTTCCTTCACAGGAATTACAAAAAGTGCACCAGATTTTTCTTTTTTCCACATCTCCAGGCAGTTCAGAGAACAAGACAAAAAGTCTGCTTCCATCCCAGCTTAAAGGGTTTGAAAGCACAGAGCATCTTTACACAAGGCAGATAAAACTGAGACCCCTGTGTGACTCTTTGGACTTGCCATTCTTTTCTCTGGTCCCAAAGAAGAGAGCAGTTGCAGTTACTGGAAGGTCTGCTTTAATAGTAGCTATTTGCAATACATGTCTAAATTTAATGCAGATGTTTTTAATCACATTACACTTGATCTCAATATGCTTAACAAACACAGTCCTCAGGGCATTCTGTAAGGTAAATAATCACTGTTACATGAAATTACAAGTGAGGAAGCAGAAGTTATGTGATGAGAAGGCTTGCAGGTTTCAAAGTCCAGACTGTGCAGAGGCTCACCAGACAAACAGACCACCTCTGCCTTCTTGTCTGACACAAACAGTGCCATGTTTGAGCACACACCACTGCTTTAAAACAGACAGTTGTGAGGGGTTCAGTTTAGCTACAATCACAACTTACTTCCATTAATAAGAAGAATGATCAAGCAGATATGATTATGTTACTTTCTTGTTCCTCAGCTGTGGTGTGTAACACCAGCAAGGTTTCATGGCCCCTGGTGGTCCTCGATGTTGAACATAAAAAGGCGCACAACAAGACTATCAGAGTATTATATACATACCACATATTAACAGAGTAAGAATTCACTGAAATAATTTTCTATGTTGTATAATATATTCTAGATTCCCAGGTGTTTTAGTGCCTTTAGTGTGAAATTCCCACCACAGGTTTATTTTCTTTTTTCACTTGATATTCCTTACTTCTATCTTGGTGCATTCCTTAGAGTTTTTTGGTTTTGGTTTATTGGTTTGTTCTTTGAGGCTTTTTTTTAGTTTTGGGTTTGTTTTTGGTTTTGCATTTTCTGTTTTATTTACCAGGCTTCTTTTCAAAATAAACTTTTGCAATCATACCACTGAAGAAAATATCTAAAAGCTGGATGGGTCTTCTCAAACAACAAGAATGCAGTTCTGCAATGTTTCAGGTAGCTCCATGGAAAAACCTTGAAATGAGTAATGTCTCACTCAATTGTGTTTCATCATCCACTAAAAAACATAGCTGTGTTACATTTGGCTAAAGGAATCACTGACATTTTTACATTCACATGTTGCTGTAGTTACTATTTCAAGGCAAGATGGCCAAATCACAGAAGTTGTCACACAGTGATTGTGAGACAGCTGAGAACAGACTGCCCCAATTCCCCATCTTCTGTACTAATCTTCCGTTTCCGTATTTACATTGTCCTTTTTACTGTCTCCCTCTCTGGGTCTCGACACACCCTCTCCTCCTCTCCTACTGTCTTGCTCCCTGTTTCCTCATGCTGCTTTTAAAGCAGCTCCCTTCTTGTGTAGTTGAGGGTACAAAGCTCTCTTTGTGCTTCTCTCCTGCCCCAATACAGCAAAGAAAACAACAAAAGAGCAACAAGGACAGTCAGGAAAGCAAGAGGGCACAGTTGCCTGCTCTGGTACACATAGAGAAGGTCTTAGGGTTATTCTCTTCACTTGCAGCTCCAGTAGCCAACATACTTAGTTTGCTAAAATGCTTCTCATCCTGATTATCAAAATCTTGGGTATTTGTCTTGTGCCAGAGCATAGGTTTTCTCCTTCCACACCTCTGCAGTTTTTAAACGTACTGCATTTAAACCTACAGCCAAACAGACTCTCATACTTCTCTGGTGGATTTTCAAGGGTCATTTGTCTCTGAGCTGCTTTCTGTCAAAAATGTAGCAGCATGTTCTCCTCATTCTTCCCCCGAGGATGATAGACCTAACCTTGGCTCTGAAAACTTTCAGAGTCATTCCCCACTTTACCAGACAGTATGCATTCTGACTGTTGGTCACCTTTATCTTTTCCCTGGTATATGCTATCTGATCTTATATCTGGCCTATTCCCTCTGCTTATCCAACATCATACTTCTTGCTCGCCTTTCACATTGGGAAAAGTCCCTCTGAAACCTGCTTCTGCTGCAGACACCTTATGCCCAACTGGCTACTCCTCTGCAAATTCCATTTCAAGACGCATCTTTCCTCTCCCTGGCCCATGACTCCCAGCCTTTCCTCTAATAAAGCAATCCAATCCTATTCACTAAGCCTCAGTTTCATTTCCCCATGCTCATTTGTTCTCTCTGAAAATGTGACGCATGGTACCCAGCCACTGGCCTTCTGTGCATTTTTCACCTTAGCAAGACTATAACATGGACATGTTGTTCTACTAAAATACTGAAACTGCATCTATCATTTCTATTACAAATTATAATTGACTGTGAAACATTAAGCGGAGGCTATGATAAGACTGTAATAGATTTTAACATGTATTGCCTGTTTCCCAGAGCATACTCTTTATTATAAAAGAAATAAATGCTTTTAAAGCTATCCAAATGTTTACACAAAACACTACATAAATAAATATGCTGTTTAAATTACTTGAAAAATTGACTATCTATACAATAAACTGAAGGCTCTATTCATGTCCAGGTAAAACGTTTGTAATTCAAATTCTACAGCAGAACTTCAGAGAAAAGCAGAAAATACTTACTGGGTCATTTGGTCCACTCTAATGCCAAAATGGAGTAACTACCCCTAGTATTTATCTTTAGTGGTTTTCCAGCCTAATTTTCAAGTCCTATGCTATGGTACTTAGAAACTTCTTTCTCATTTATTCCTTCCATATTTATTTCACTGATTAGGACACTTCACTGTAAGGATTTTTATTTATTTATTTTCGAATGTTGTTTTTCTCTTTTCCTCTTTTATTTTCTTTTCCTTTCCTTTTTTTTCTTTTCTCCATTTTCTTTTTTTTTTGTTTTGTTTTGTTTTGTTCTCGTTGGTTTTCTTTTTTTTTCTTTTCTTTCTCTGTGCTCTCAGAAGGATAGTTTTTATCCTGTTTTCCTTTTACACTCTCTCTGTACTGCCAAATAAATACACACAGGCACACAGAGGCTCTTTCATAAATCATTCCATCTAGTTGTCAGGTCATCTGTGTTGCTCTTCAATAAACAACATAGCAGCACTTTGTTTCCATATAGAACCTATATTTGTATGCTTAAACATCAGACACACTGACCTCTACATTAGGTATCAAACTGAGACTCCTTATGAATATGCAGATAAATGTAAAAGAGTCTATGGACTGTTCTAAAGAAGAAGGAAACACTGTCAGCATTGCCTCTGGAAGAAAAAAAAAGAGGGGTATCTAACAGAAGTATCTGCCAAGTGTAAAACGACTCCTCTGTAGCTTGTATCATCAGTTCCCACACTCTGGTCTATGGATCACTGGCAGTCAGCAATGCTGTAATAAATTACCCACAACTAATCTGCAGAGCCAGTAGTTTGGCCACATCAATTGCAAGCTTGTCCATAATACTGTGGGATATTCCGGGGGTTCTAAGGATCTGCTAATCCACAATTTTCGGATCAATACATTTCCAGTGCACTGCTTTCAAATCTTGTTATCAGAAAACTTTCATGTGCAAAACTTTCTGTAGGAGAGAAACGCCACTCACTGTTCACATAATTAGTCTAACAAGAAAGTCCTGACGAGAAATTAATTTTTGCCTTCTCTTTAGTGCAAAGTTGAGGAGAGAGAGAACGATGGGTTAATACATGCAGATATGCTGCCTACAGTGTCGAGATTGGAGGCACGGATGCGTACCCGTGCTCCTGCAACATGGAACGCGGGAACAAAGGGTGAAGGAGAGACAAGCTGAATGAGGCGAGGCAATTAAGGCTTTGCTGCAAATGCCGGTAGGACTAGGTGGCATTAGTGCAGTTTAGCCCAGCAGCTTTAACCCCGGTAATGTCAGCGCTGGCGGCCCAGGCCGCGACAGGCAGCGCTTCCCTCAGGCAGCACCCCCGGGGCCCGCGCNCCCAACAAAACAAAACAAAACCGGACGGGGACCAGGGCGGGCGAGCGGTGATCTCTTGGTATTATTAGCAGTCTGCAGCTGTATCAATTAAACACGGATTTCGTATTTTAGACAAATATCACTACTTGTTTGGCCTTTCGTCTGTCTTGTAAAATGCACAGAAATACAAAGTTGTGATTTAATTTGGCGAGCAGATAGAAGTTAAGGCGGAAAAGCCACTAAATCACGCAAAAAGGGCCCTGGCCGCTTTTTGAAATACTGACGTGCTCAGCCTGACAAGACAATGTGAGTTAAGTGGTCCTTTTGCAGCCACTCATGGGAATCGGCTGCTGCAGATGCACCCACGGGCCTGCGAGCAGTCTTGCTGTAATTTCTGCCACAGAAATGGATAAATAAAATCCCGCTTCGGTAACCATGCGGCACGCAGGGCAGGCTCCTTCCCTGTAGAGTCATGCACAAAAGCCAGGATGGAAAGGGGCAAGAGGGGAGACTCGCCTCCTAATTTTGTGATCTAAGGAGGTTTTTAAGGGTACTTTACCCATCAGTTGGCCTCTGTGGTTGGAGAAATGGCTCTTCCACTGACCGTTGCTTTCAAAAATTAAAATGATGGTGAAAGGCAGATAAAGCAGAGGCATTTTTGCAATGTCTCCCAGTGACTGTTCCTTGGCTAGTTAACAGACCATCTATTCAGAAGCAATTTTCTTTGGGCTGAAATTATGTGCTGACCGTAGCAGATCACTTCCCATAATACCCCTTCCCCCACCCAACGCTAAATACAAACCGTCTCCTACTCACTGTATAATAATGTGAAAATGACTGTAATTTCGCAGACGAGAAGCAGCCCAAAGTGAAACGTGTCTAAACAGAGGTCGATACTGAAAAAAAACCAGGGCCATTACCTAAATCTGAAAAATACACACTGTAAAGAAACAGGAACAGTGATCCACGACTAAGTAGACCAAAAGCTAGGTGTTGCTGATCTTAAAATTTTGCTATCCACTGAGTGACATCACTCAAGAGCCACGCCAGGGAAACTGTGATTTTCGGTACCTTGTAACATTAGGCATGCCCATGCCTCCACGAATTGCAAATGCTGGGCACAAGTGTCCCCTCTCTGGGAGGAGGGTGACAATGTCTGCAGCCGTCTCCGCTGCCACCCCGGCTGCGAAGTGGCCGCTCGCAGGCCCTCCTGGCGATTATCTTGCGTTGTCCGAACGCCCGGGCGGGAGGACAGGGATGTGTTCGCTGTTCACACCTCAGCATTTCTCGTTTGTGCTACACACATGCCATGACTATTTTTTTTTTAGCTTTCTTTCCCCCCCACCCCACCCCGTCGTAATGGCTTAAACATTTAATGTGATCAAGGGCCTCCTTGACAATGAACTTATCCCTGCTAATAAACACTTCATTATCAGCCCCTGAAGGGGAAGTATTTTTACACAGGAGAAACGGAGCAGTCTCAGACCTGGCAGCCTCAAGGCCTCCCCAGGCAGCGTATGTTGGTGACCCCAATGCCCGCAGCGTGAGGCCGGAGAGGCAATGGGGGGCCGGGGCTCACAGGACCTGGAGGGCAGCTTTTCCTCCCTGGGCCTCTGGTCACGGTGACCTGGTGGCCAAAGCACCCTCGAGTGCCACGCCACGGGTGGATTTGACCCCCACTAGTCTTGTTTCACCTTCCGCAAAGCCCCCGCAGCAAAGCCGGGTCTGGGGGGAGTTTGCTCCTCTGGTACCTCTCCACTAATCGCCCTTTTGATGAG
>VZTZ01040544.1:66820-116855 GCA_013400955.1 Drymodes brunneopygia | reverse complement strand
ATAGTCACTGGAAAGAATTCTTTCAAGGTTTCAGATTGCTGAAGTGTTATTGCTTTGACGGTTTATATGCTAGAACATATATGCTGTACTTGCACAAAGCGACTTGTATCTGTAGATAAGTACATAATTTTCATGCGTGTTGAAACCAATGTTCAGTTATCTTACTGTTGTGCAAGACATGCCTCATGAATTTGGAAGTTTCCTTTTAGAATCAAATGAGTTCTTGACTGCTGATTCAAAATCTGCATGTTTTTGTATGTGGTGTGGAATATAATACTGCATTTGTTTACTATTTGTGAAAAGCTTGGAGCAGATTCCCAGGAGTTGTAGTTGTTTAGCTTTCACAGCATGCTTCAATTCTATTTTTAGTCTATTTATTATGTTTCCTTGCTGCAGAAAGTCACGTAAAACATGATAAATTGGATCTTATGAAGCCTAATTAAATCAATGACTGTGTTCTGCTGGCTCTTTTATGCAGAAACCGCAAATATGTTGTAAAAGTCGCCACTCCCCTAATATGTGGATAAAGTCAAAGTATGCTGTAATTCTAAGATGTTTGAGCTATATTTGTGCAGTCCATTTTGTGGCTAAGCCACCAGTGACATGTCTGAATAAGCAGCTTTGACAGGTAGGCTAACCACTCCTAAGATTTTTGGTGTTAAAACCTGTCTCCATTTTCCATTTCTCATCCATACTGTTTTTAGCACAGTTACTGACTGTCTGTCAGCATGAACTCTTCATCTGTTTCAGCTACGTTTTTTTTTTATTTTTAACAGCTATTACATTGAAAAGTGTTCAGAATAGCTACAAAATTTGCTTTGTGTGCATTGTGGGGAGGTTTTGGAATTCATTCAGACATAATTTACTCTGAGATATGGGAAAACTTTATTTGGTATGTGAAAATCAGTATGTTTATATGAAATTAATGCAGAAGATACAAAGCTGTAATCAGAAGAGTTTAGTTACAGTCCTAAATGTATCACTCTAGTGATACTCCACGATTGAATTTTTCTCTTTTTTTAGCTTTTGCTTCTCATTAAGACTGCATTTCACATTTGAAAGTTGTCTCTAGCAAATTAACATGTTGACTAGTATTATATATTTTATCTTCACTTTTTTTGTTGTGCTTTAGTGTTAGGATTTGAGAGTGTTTTGTATGCCATTTGGAATCTCTGGGTGAATTTTACGTATTGATGTAAATCATTTAAGTACATGCTTTGATTGATGATGTTATGGAGATATGCTCTTCATGTACTTTTCTTGCCGGCCTTGTGTGTAGTTTATTCACTGTGAAATAAAAGGGCAAGGAGGTCACTTGCTGTAATTAAAGAACAAAGTCTATTGTTGTTTGACAGCAAACTGTTTTGAAAGCTACATAAGGGATTTAGCTGTTAAAAACATTGATAAGTATGGGTGTCTAACAATGAGCACAGCTCAAGGTTCTTAAAGTTCTGTAGTGCTGTCTAGTAGTGTGATGGTGCTTTTTGAGTTGGGCGAAGAGGTGTTGCCCTTTGGCCGAGGAAAGCTTTCTGTGTGAACCTGCTGACCTCTGCCAATATGTATGACCAGATCTCCTATTGAATTCCTGTGCAAAGCAAGAGTTAGTGTAGCACAATGGAGGCTGGTCTAGAACATCTATCAAATAAAGTAGGGAAGCTGATAACCGTATTCGGAACTACTGGAAAAATATTTCACTTTGGGCATTAGTAATTTTACAATTTTAATAACTTCATAAATACCCAGTAAAGAGGAAAGGATTGATTGTCCAGATGTCATGAGGTTAACCGTGTTCTCCATGTTAAAGGGCTTTCCTGCAAGACTTGTTTTAATTATAGCTATATAAAGACTTGTTTTTCCAAAGTAGCATTTTATAGTCCAATAAATGAAATGTATGTTAAAAGTGCTAAGCAAAATCTGCCGTAACCATAGAGGTGTTCAATAACCAGATTCAAGTAACATGGAAAGTACCATCTGTTTCTAGTTTTCAGCATAAGCCCAGGAATTGAATGGCTGAGATTTGCTTGTATTTTTCTGACTCTTTTTCTTTTTTAATTATTATTATCATTCTTTTAAAAAGTTCACCTGGCACTTTATAGAAGCTTTCTGAAATGCAATAATACAGGAGAGACTGTGAAAACACATGTTCGTACATACAGTTAACCAGTTCCACTTTCATTTAAGGAGATTTCCAGAAGCTCAGTCATTGAAGAATTTATAATAGTGAATCACCTCCTGCAGGCAACCACAATAAGGGTCAGTTCTTCAAAGGTCTTACTATTGAGGTAGAAGGTGATTTACTCTGTCTTTCCTTACGAAGTAAAAGGAAGGGGAAAAAAAAAACCCACAACTCCCCAACAACAACAACCAAAAAAAGCCACCCCAGCCTCTCTCAAAGGATAACTTTAGCAAGCTCTTATCAGGTACCTAATTGCATATGACAAAATCATTGACTAAAATTTTCCATGCAGACTTTATTGCTGCTCAGAGAAGTGTTCTAGAATTGTTGATAGGGAGAAAATCACTCTTTTAAGGATAACTTGTTCTAAACTGTTAGGCAATGAGATTCTTGGCTGCAGCCTATGAGCCCTGGATAAAACGCCATCCGGCCTTTGTTTGAGGTCTTTTACTGAAGCTAATGACTGGTCTTGTGCCGCCCTGAGATAAATGACATTATCTCTGAGTGGTCTGACAGGAAACAGACATGTTAATGGTGAAGCTGCGGGGAGGATCTGCTGTAGTTCTGACAAAAGAGTAAAGCTTGGACCCCTGGTTGTGATCATTAACACAGAATGCATTCCTTCATAATTGGAAGGCTATTTTATCGACAACAACATAAATCACAAATTTGAAGTGTGCAGGGTTTTTTGCGTGCTAAAATGGGTGCCTTTTTTTCTCTACCTTATAAGAAATGGTATCTCCATAGTATTGACATTAGTGGGAGAGTCTGGGGTCTGCTTTCTGTTAACTGGACACATCCTTTGCACATTGAGTGCAGGTTCCCCTTTATATGCCCTGTGTTATCCATGTGATCTGCATTTCTAAAAGAATAAAAAAACCCCTGTGTTTCTTCACATCTTATAATGTTATTGACACTTATGATACTGAGCATGTTTTACAAGCATCATCAGGAGTATCGTTGCAGAAGTACTAACATTTCAGCTGTCCTTCACCTTTACTTCCATTTTGGATAAGGATGTAAATATGTTCTGGATTTCCGTCACCTCCCCTTGAAAAAGGTTAGATTTCTTCTGCAGCAGTTTAGGCAGTTTTGTGTTATTGCCACATGGTCCATATTTTTCAAATGTAGAATTCACTTTTTGAGTGGCATGTTCCAGATTTGTTCCACAGTATACAGTTGGAATTGCTGAATGTAACCTGGTTTTAGAGTCCACTGTGGTCTGAGCTAAGGTACTTTGTACAAATGACCCAACAACAAGGTTATTATGTTTATAACACGCTTGTACCAGCTTTATATCGTACTTACATGATGTTCTAAGGCACATGGTGATATATTGCTATGTTCCCTGAAAGGCTGGAGATTGTCTGACTTCTTAACTGTGCTTCATTTTTTACAATAAAAATACAGCTTCCCCTGAGTCCTCAGATAGGCTCACACCTGTAGATCTGTGCAGGTAGTGGCTTCAGCTGAAGGGCAGGCCATATTTTTTGCTTAAAACTAGCATTTGTTTTAGTGTGTTTACATATCAAAGAGTTATTTTTATTTCTTAACATTCCCAGAATACATATGGATTTTTTTTTCAATGTGGTCTGTTCATAGTATTTCCTGTTGGGTGAAAGACAGCAAAACAGTCTTTCATGAAAATTTATGATGATGACATAATTGTGAAAAGTAAATACCTTTCTAAAAATCAGAAAAGTTCATTTTATATATGTATATATTTTCTGTTTCATAAACCTTTTTCTTTTTCTCATATTGTTTCTGCCCAGTGCAGCTCCTTTGCAGTGCAGTCTTTCACCTAAGTGAACAATAACACAATCTATAATTTTTTAACTTGCTTAAAAATATGTTTTAGATGTGATAATTTTAGTAAATATAATTACTAGTTGTTATGGCAGGATTTGAGGGGGTTTCTTCAATGAGATTTTAAATCACGATTTTTAAAAATTATCATTACATTCTTGATTTAATACTACAATTTACTGAGGACAGTGAGTAGCCATTTGGGCAAAGAGGAAGGTCATAGAATGACTTTTGGTTGTGCTGTAGTGTTTCAGTAAGCATTCTCTGTTGCACTTTCTCTTTTAACTCTTACAAAATGGTTTTGGCAATTGGAACAAAGCCTTTACATTTGAATGAAAGGTTGTAAAACTATTCAGAGCTACTTGACTGACAGGCAAGTTCTTTGTAATTTTCTTTTCCTTTTTGAAAAAGCTGAGAGAAACATTTAGGAGTGGAATAGGTGGTTTGCTCTGAAGCCCCACGCATGTATGCTTCCATAATATATATGCTTATATATATATAACACTATGTGATTAAACAGTTCAAGTGAGCGTGCAGGGCAAGTTGCATGCATTGAAGTAGGAATCATGTCTGTATAGATAAGTTTTCCAGCTCTAGGGTCACTATGTGTTGATTAAATTTTCTGAACTCTTAAGCCAACACTGCAAGTAAGAAAGTTGCATTCAGTGACAGAGATCTATAATATATCTGCTTTTGCAGTAAGTTGACAAATACTGCTAAACCTCAAGGTGAAAGGATCTACTTCTTTAGCTTCTGCCTGTAATACCTATTAGGAATTAAATGTGAAGGTCTTTTTTTCACTGATTTTGAAGTGAAATTGTGTTGCATTCAGTAGTATATCCTTTGTGATAAATCTCCATCAACTGATCTTCAGAAAAAAATACCAAACTTTTGGTTCCCTTATCTTCTCAGCTTCTGATTCTTCCTAGCCTAAATCTCACCCTTGTGCATAAACCCAGCTTGGCTGAGGTGTTTGTCTCCTGAGAAATCCACTAAATATAACTGGAAGGAAAATGACCTCACAAGGATGTTTGAAGCATAAGCCAGTAGTGCCATGTGAATGCAGTTTTTGCAGTCAAAAGAGCAAACAAATCTACTGATTGTGGTTACTTGGTGTTTTCAAAATACTAGCATTCTAGTTGTTGAAATGTCTTGTCATGTTAACCAAGAAGCAGATGGCATAACACCACAGAAGTGTATTTTTACTTAGAGAAACTTTGGAGGTTTTGATGTGGTTTTTTTTCCTCTTATTTCACCGATGGCTTCTTTTTATTGAAGAGTAACATGAGGAGACCTGGTAGCAATTTTATTGCTTTCCCATAACAGTTTGAAATAATAGGTTGGTCTTTGGTTGCCAGTCAAATTTCTACCAGTCAGCTTGATTCTGTTTTCTATCATGTGGCAGTGGAATAAAAAAGTATATGCTTGTAGTTTGCCCTCAGAAACTGGCTTTTTTTTCCATGCTTCAATTAGCAACAGAAGACTAAGTTCCAATTGGTCACACTTTCGTTAACTCTAAGAGCTTGCTTTCTTCATTCTGATAAAAGAAAGCACCAAGTTTAGGCTCTGTTTCCCAGGAAATTTTCAGGCACATCTGGCCTCTTTAACTGTGTTCACCAGACAGTTTGATTTTGCACACATTTAGTCATTTGCATTATCCATTGAATTAATTCAGGGGTTTTGTTAAGCCCATCCCCCCTGCAACACAAGTTCGTGCTATTCAAATGCCACCGTTATTGATGAATTTCAGTGACACTCTGCTGGTAGAAATAGGTCTGTGGGTACCATAGCTGCTCGTTATGTAAGCATAGCTTTCATAGTTTTCACTGCTTCCCTCAACCAGTAAGAAGACTGAAAAGCAAACCGTAATCTCCTTTCTCAGAGTGCGCAGGGCCAGACCAAGTTATTTTTGGATTTTCTGTCACCTCCTTGGCTGATTTCTTTGGATGGCTTATGTTAAAAGCAACAATAATGTTTGAATTGGAAGGGTTTGGTCTTTGGGTTTTCATTCTTCATGGAGAACTGTTTATTTGAGTGTGGTTTGCCACACTACACGGATAGTACTATCAAATCTGTGCTTTATTATAGGCTTGTAGCAGTGAAGTAATGGCAGTATTTGCACGTTTCACGGTTTCATATTCTTGCCAATTCTTTCTTTTCGAAGGAGGGAAATGAGATCTGTATCTCTTCAACAAAAGGTAATAGTTAGAAGCAAATACAATTAGAAATGGACCTTGTTAGTTTGTTGAACTTTGTTTTGCTGTTAGGAGTTTTAAATCTGATTTAGTAAACGTTGAGGCATTTGTTTAGTTAGCTTGCACTGACTACAAGGATCTAATATTCCAGGAGTATTTATGGATATAATGAACATATTTGACATAAAGTTTTGATGGTTAATTTTTGCTCTAGATTTAATGTTAGGCACTATATGTTGCATTGCACTGGAGTTCTGGAATTTGAAGAGAAAATACTGCTGGATATTGAGAACAATGAAGGTTGTTGTTCCACACCTTGTTTTACTGAAAACATAGATTGATGTTCTTGCCCACTTCAGTCAATAGTAAGGTGCTATATTATGTAATAGTGTTACTAGTTGCTGTTTAAGGAGAGGGTTATGTACACATATGTGTGTGCACCTATATCAATATAGATATTCACATATATGCTGAAGGTGTGTGTGTATATGTATATTTAAATACACACACATACATGTATGTACATACACAAGAAAAAAGAGCTGCTACTGTTTTATAAATACAGCAACTGCGTTTTGGCTAATAGTTTTATTTACATTTCATGTCCAGATCTTTTAACAGTCTTTCCTGTGATGCTGCAACGGATGCCAAGCACTGAAGGAGAAAGCTAGCAGCTGTTTCCATTACAGCATTGGTACATTAGCCTCTGCGCTTTGTTTTCATTTTATGGTCTCCTTCAAGCTTTCCTAATCACCCCCCAAAAAAGGCTTTTCCCCTTCTGCCTCTGATTTATCTGTCTGCAGGGTTCTGTTTTTCTTTGCTTTAAAGATGTAAAATCTGTGAGTTGTTTTTTTCATTTCCTAAGAGCTTAATGCTTTGCCTCACACTGAGCAAGGGCTTACTGTCCTTTTTCAACTCAAGTTAGTAGTTTCTTGTGTTATGTCTCTGTAAGCCCTTACTTGAGATGAGTCCAGGTTGCAAAACAGGACCTACTATGACCAATTTGATTATTCCTGTTACAACTTGAGCCACTGTATGATTTATAGGTTTTTTTGCACACCACCTGAATAGTGTTTTGTTCGTTCTTGCTCTTTCCTTTGCCATCTCTCTGAAAATAATTGTTTCATGGCTGTATGCTCTTATTGCTGAGATATGACTGAAAATTGCATGCAGTACAGTGAAGCACATTCATTTTCATCTAGTACCCGTTTATTGCCTTGAGCACTGTAAATCTGTCAGCTCTTCACGATGTTTTCACCTCTTTCTTCATTTGCTCCAGCTTCTAGTTTGACAATGTTCCCCTGAGGCAGAATTCTAATCTGCTTCCAATTAGTTGCAAAATGTGACTCAAATTTCCACATTATGGCTGCTGTTTTACTTGCACGCACACATCTAGAAACAAATTAATGCTCTTGAATATTTATTTTTGAGCCTTCAGATTTACTGTAGGTGGAAATTTTGCCAACTACATTCAAACTACATCCAAGATTTATATTTTTTCTCAAACTGAAATATTTCTTAAAGGTTTCAAATGCCTCTTACTGCTTAATTTTCACAAACCCTTTTCAACTGGTTGGTAATTATTGAGGGTACATTGTATTGTGATAAATTGAACAAGTTAACAATACACATAATTAACATTTAAATATGGATGTGATTGCTGTGTCAGTTCAGGATAAGAGGCATTTATTTTATGCAGGGTTAGCACAGTTCTTTTTAGAACCTTTAAGTAGTTTTTCAGGATGAACATATATACCTGACACCTGTCTGACTGCCACCTATTATCTGCAACTTCAGAAGCTGTCATTTGGCTGGGGGCAGGGACAGAGATTCATTTGATCTCTGGTGAGTCTTCATAGGTACAGCTAATTAAAATCTTTTTGTGTGTCCTTATGTATGGACCTGTGCTTGTGTATGCATCCATATGCATGAGTGTACGGATGTACATTTAAAATATGGTATCTAAATTAAGAGAGTTTTCCTGTAGTGTTCATTCTTCTATGAGTAGCTACAGTTGGAATATGTTGTATTCAATGGGGAAGAAGTGAGATTTTGAGTGGAGTGTGGAAATCAGGACTAAAACGCTGAGGAGAGGACTGGAATCTAATGGGAGTTGGAACTTCATTCCTTATTCAGGCAAAACTACCATTAGTGGCTCCGTGACAATTCTGCTCTATTGCCCATCCACCTCTGTAGCTGCCTATATAGAGAAACACTGAGTATTTAATTCAAATATACCAGTAGCTAAATTTGTAGGTGAAAATCTTTGGTGGAGATTAGCACTCTAAAGCCTGGCAGATTGATTTCAGCAGCCGTAATAGACTTTAAATAGGCTTGCAGAATTTCATTGGAAGTATATTGCTGAAATGGAAATGGCTAAGTACCTGTCATTTCTAAATGAGATTTACACCTGTAAATTTATCTATCCACTTAAAATACTTTACTTATTTAAAGTATTAAGTATTAAAAACACACAAACATGTTTTAAAAAAAAATTAATTGTCTTTACTGTCCTGCATTGAGGTGGCAGCCTGCTAATCCCATGTTGTATGTAGCAACATCTCCATGAAGGCAAATCTACATATGCTGTGTCCTGGTTTTAATCCCTGAGAATTTATTTTCCAGCAAGAACAAAAACTTAAAAATAGAGATAAAGGGAAATTATCTCAATGATATTTTCTCTTGAGTCATGAGTGACTTTTAACTGCAGAGATGAAAAAGCTAACATAATATTTATTTCTCTGAAGGTTTCCCTTACTCTAGTAGACTCCTGTGATTCACAACATCGTTCTATAAAGAAACAATATTTGCAAACATTGTGAAATGCTGCAGTAGCATGGCATTTTTTTTCTCATGCAACATCAAAGTATTTGAGGTTCAGCTTTGTTGCCATGGTGAATCACAGTTCCTGTGATTGTCAGTTGTTGATAAAAAAGTACAGAGTCAATTAAAATTCGAGTGAAATGCATGTATTTGTAGCTTACAATAACTGACTTTTTAAAGACATGGATAGTGAATAACCGGGCCAGTACATAAAAAACCACCTCCACACATTATCCACATGTACACACATACCAACATGCAACCACACAATATTAATTTTTCAGACAAAAATCACAATGCTTCAGAGAAGCATTAAATGCTTTTGTTGATAGCTTATAGTTTTGTAAACTCTGAATGAGCTTATTGCCTTTTAACCAGCACTAAATAATAGAAGAGCCTATGAGCCTCCACATTGGACAGCAGCCAAGCAGCCAAAGAAGGAGGTGGGGGGGAAAGAATGGCTTAATTGTAGAGCAAATCATTTGTTTACAGATTAAGATCTATTTGGTAGCTAAATCCTATGGACAAGGAGGTGAAAGAATGAGGCACTAAGGTACAGGAAATGAGCTTTATATTTTGTGCCTAAGTCCTGCTATTTTTGCCTCATCCTGAAGCAGAGGAGGCAAGGAAAAAAATGAATTGTTTAACAGCAAAGACTGCTGAACAAACCGCACATATTAAGCAGGAACAAAAGAGTGGAAGAAGGGAAGTGTTGGTGCACTTACGTGCTGACAGGAACCTGACAACTGAAGCTGCTTCCAGCTAAGGGGCACCAATCTGTGGCAAGAAGAGCTGTCCTATTCTGTTTCCTTTTGAATTGGGTGGGGGAGAAATGCTTCTGTTAATTTGAGCAAACCTTGAACCTCTCTCCCCAATATGCCATTTGGTTTGCTCACTAGAACTGCCTACTCCCCCTTTTTTCTCATCTTGCTTTTTCTCCTCTCTCCTTTTTAAGAGTAAGTTTTTTTTTAATAGGCCTTTGTTTCAGTATCATGATTACTTAGTTGACAGTTCAAATGGTTAAGAAGTGCTTGTAGTTCCTGCTTTATTGTTGTACAATATTTTTTTAAAGACCCACTTACTGGTGGCCTGTAAATTTGAAGATATCATTTTCATGAGTCATTGGTTTAAAGATCAAAGCCAAGAAAGCATTATAGCAGAAATGGAGTAACCTCTGCAGTAAATGTTGTTTAAGCTTCTTCAGTTAAAACTCACTTTTTCAGTAATTTATAGCCTTTCAAAATTCTTACCTTCTGAGTTGAATTTTCTATGACTTCTTCTCTTTGTTGCTGCTGTGAAAATGAATTTACAAAGTCTGAATAAAGAAATAGGTCCATAGGTCATGGAAAAGAAAACATTTTATTTTACAGAACATCCCTGCTGTCAGTATCTTGGTAGGGAAAGCCTTCTGAGAAAACACTTAATGATTATTTGAGTGGAAATAGGCCTCGATTTGATCAGATTATAAACCATCTGAAGAAATGCAAAACAACTATTCCATTTTCTGTCTTCAGTGGCTGTAGTAACCTGCATGAAAAAAAGAGTAGCTGAGTTCAGTAAGTTGTATCTGGTCATCTGTAGTAATAAAATACATTTTTAGTTTGATTCCCTTCACTTATAACAAAATGGGCATTTTATCCCTTTGGCTAGTGGCAAGTTTGCATCAAGAAAAATCAAAAGATGCGAGAAAAAAAGATCTTGTCAATTGTTCTTATTTGAAATCCAATATAAGATCAAGAAAGTTTTTAGTGTGTAATCATACTGTATAATTTTCATAAGGAGATGAGGAAAAAGTTAATGAGCTTCAGGTGTGACCTTTTAAGTGCTTGGCAATGCTGCACCTTGTTTCTTTACATATTACTTCATTGAAATTCACTGATGTGATATAAAATGTGCTCTGCTTGTGTATAAACAAATGCAGACTGTGTTGCCAGTTGGCTGTGCTATTAAGAATATATCTCTCTCAAACTAGAATCTACTAAGTAGCAACCTCAAGAAAAATACTCTTAATAGCATTTCTTCAGATTTAGTTTCTGCTGCATTTCCTGATCACAAGAATGAGAGAGAGTGCACAGAAAAGTGCTCCTAGCTGCATTCCCTAGTAACAGGCCACTTCACCCATCCCATTTAGGCACAGAAGCCAATTGCTTCAAAATGAGCAGCAACATGAGCACTGACGTCTCTGCAAGAAGAATGCTGCTGTGGAAGTTATGTAAGAATTGTGTCTTTTATATGCATACTAATTATAAACATATTTATGTGTGTTTACGCCCCTTTGTGTTCTCCCTAGGTTCTGAAATGACTGTGTCTGTGGGAACATTAAACCAGGCTGTTACCTGTACCAGTTTGGTAAAATGAACATTGACATATTTGAAGTGATTGAAAGCAATGTTCTTAGTGACTATTGAAGAACTTTACATTATGCGCATAGTATTGTGATTTTGTTCACACTGCACTTTAAAACCTGTACAATGTGACTGGCAGAACTGTAAAACTAGTTTGTTATAAGAAATTTGCAGTTGGAAAATTTAAGGCAAAATTTTTGCATCTACTTACACATATATCATTTCCTTGTTATTATTGCTTCTAACAGACACACAGATGGTCTTCAGACTGCAAGTTAAAAATCATAACATTGAAATAACAAGTGAGGTTTCATAAATTCTCAAAGCAAAATTACTCTTTATTTTTTTTTGTGGGTTTGCATGTGAGACTTAACTCCCAGTAGACAAATTCACTCCAGGGTAAGTCTTTCATTTTTCATCAGTGTAGGCTTATTTTTCTTTATCAGTAGTACCTTACCAAATGCTTGATGGACTTAATAAACTTGTTTGTATTTTTGGCAGAGTAAAAACTAATAATTAAGCAATGTTGCCCTGAATGTGGGTCTCAGTAAATTCAAAAGGAAATTTGCATTCTAAATCAATAATTAGACAAAGAAATAATTTAATCTCAGGATTTGGGGAAATCTGATAGAAATTTGTTTTATTCTTTTGTTATTGTTGTTCTTGTACTGGAAACCAAGGGGCTGGTAAAAGTCTGAGAAAAAAGGAGTTGCTGACACTTTAGCTCATTAGGATAACAATAGCTCTGAATAATATTTATAATTTCATAAGAGCTCATCTTTCTTACAATTATGGTTATCAACTTTTAATTCTTTCCAGAAGAGCCATGTTAATACAGTATTACTTTCAGAACTGAATGGGGAGTGAGTGGTGCAACTTGCACTAACAGATTTTAGTATTTTGCAGGGGGCAAGCCTTTGGTAAGTTTAAGTATAGAGGTCAGAGCAGTTTTCTCTGTCCTGTTTGGCTTGCCATTGTTGCACAATGAGTCACTGTGTTTGCTTTTGTGAATAAGAATCAGCTCCATGGATGAGGAGTGTGACACTTTCGTGGTTCATTCCTGTACTTACAGTATTTTCAGTGTTTTGAGTTAGAGAAGGTCAGTTGATCTGGAAGCCTCAAAGCTGAAAGTCAGTATACCAGGTTTGTCAAGTAATTAGGCTAATTTCTTTTAGTCATTACGAAATTTGTAAAGTATTTCCTAACAGACCAGGCTATGAGCAGGGAGGAAATATTACACAGAGTTCAAGTGAATCGCCTTTTAAATTGTGGCTTTATTTAAAATTAAACTTGTAGCCCGCTTTAGAGTTGAATTACTGCATTTGTTCGTTTGGAGTGAGAGAGCAAAGCATCATTACATGTCTTTAGAGTAGAAAAGCATATTTCCTTTGGTTTGATTTAAGTTAGGCTGCACTTAGAGAAACCATTATATCCAAGACTAGCCCCTCTAACAACACTATAGAAATTCTTCAACCTGGCTTTTCCAGTGTGGAAGTGGGCTATGGTAAATCTTGTTTTCTTCAGCTCTGGACACAAAAAGTCATGTTTTTGCTCAGTTCTCCCTCAAAAGGTTTTGCACAGTGCTCATGCAAAAGAGTGTCTGCAGAGTCTTGGCTGTACCCTAGTCTTTGCATCTGGATAGGCAGTGAAGCAGTATCTGTGACATGTAGGAATGGAACAGTGCCAGGATAAAACTGGAAGCTGATGACCAGGGAATGCCTCAGCCTGCAGGTATCAGTGGAACAGTTTTATTAGGTTTCTGAAAATGAAACTTGAGCTGTAATTCCATTTGGGGTTCTAACAGCATCTACCCGGAATACTATGAATACTTACCACCGAGGGGTGTTTCTACAAGGTGGGACATTCCCTAACGTGCTTCAAAAAAAGGTCCAGGTGATCCACCACAGTGTGTTTTTTCTAACCTAGTGTCCAAGTTGATTGGGGTGAAAGGGGAGGGTACACAGATAGGGAAAGTGTGAAGGGAAAAGTCAGTGATCTCCAGAATAGGTGTGGTGGGGCTGGTGATGAGTACCTAGCTTTGATACCCTCATTTCTTTTTATCTCAGCTGTAAAAGGATATGTGACTGCAACCTAAATATATTGAGTTTATTTGGGTATTTAGGCTGACATTTGGAATCTCCTGGATAAACATAGCAATTTATTTAAAAAGTAATTATTATATTGCGTGCTTTCTTCATTAAGGCCATCACTACTTTATGTATAATTCTTTCTCATCCTCCCATGAGATGAACGATTATTCAGACTTCTTGAATTTGAGATACTTTTGTTCCTTGCACATTGTAGTGTCTTTTAATATTTTTTCCATCTTATTCCATGTTCAGTTTTAGTAGAAGAGGTGGAATATAAGAAGAAAAGTTTCCTCAAGACTCCCCCTTTCATTTGGCAGGTTGTATATGAAGTCAAGTCTCTGGTTCCATGGTGTACTGTGTCTCCCCTGTTGTTTCTGTGAACTTATCAGCTGGTTACTGAGGAGAGAAAAGTATTTCCAAATTAATAGGAAAATGTGTTGTGAAACCTCAGAAATGTGCAGAAGTCTCAAGGGTAAGCTGTGTATCTGGAACACTTTGTCAGGGCTTTCCTTTTTAAAAAGCTTTCATTAACCTGCAGGGACAGTGCTTGTAGAAACCTAATTGCTGAAATCCATGTCTCTGTTTGCTGTCCTGCTTTGGAACTCTCTCTCTTTAGCAACATCTCTTCAGCAACATTTGAAATTCTTATCTGGCTGTCTGATGGCTAGATGCTCTGGATATAACTAGGAAGAATATCACAGATGGTGAGAAGGACAGATTTTTCTGGCATAATAGTTGGAGTTGGAACTGACTCACTTCACATAAATGAAGCTCACTTAGATAAGATGAAAATTCACATTTAAGTTCTTCGGGGAAGCTTTTTTTCTTTTTTTGGCGTGAGGTTGGGGCAGGGGTGGAGATGGAACAACATCTGTTACCTGGTCATGAGGAGTTTGGGGTTTTTGTTTAGTTTCGTTTTGTTTTTGTTTTTTTTTTTTCTGGCTACTGTTTTCACACCACTAGGCTCTGGAGAACATTTTCTGTAGCTGACCTGAGATAGGAACAGCCTTGTGTTTATGTTCAACAGTCTTTTGCTCCTTCTTCGGTCTGTCGATTGTCTTGTGTACCCAATGAATAAGTTTATGATAACCTATGGAAATAGGTAAGCATATAATTCCTAGTGCAAGTGATGCAATTTGACAGATTCTTTGTTTATGTGCAAATCTCTGCTGTTAAGGGAGCTGGGTGTGACACTCTTTTCCTCTGCATTTAATACACATTAGGTAGCTTTCTGTGAGATATTCAATGAGGAAGAAATTAAAAATCACATCTTTTTGAAGGAATAGGAAGCAAGTGAGTGTAAGCCTTTAGCAAGGGAAAGACAATCTCTCCACTGACTTGTGTTGCCCACTTGAAATTGTAGCACTGAAGTGACTCTTTGCTTCTTTGTCCTTCTGTGGCTTGGGCCAGATACTGTTAATAGTTCTGTGTTTAATGCTGAAATGTAGCTTCTCAGTAACCATTATAAATCAACACACATTTGTAAATTCCTTCCTATTAAATGTGTTTTCACAGTGCAGAAAAGACTGTGGCACTAATTGCTGAAGAGTTCGTTTTTTCTTCAGTGTGCCAGCATTTCCATATAGATGCTTATGTATGTAGTTATTTGGATTTCAAACTACTTTCATTTAATCAAGAGAAGCCTAAGAAACACAAGAGAGGTATATTGACTGTGCAAGTACTGAGGGCTGAAATCAAAACACTACCTTTCTTTCCTGGTTACAGTTAACCTCTGATTGAACTCTTAACTGCTCATACTGACATCAGCCCCATTTTTTCCAGAGCTTCCTCATCCAAATTTGTACATACAGATATGTGGGAGTTACTAGGTTGATGACAGATGCCATTTATAGGACAGTGGAGGGCTAGCTTGATTGACCTGACCTGAGAAATGCGCTTTAAGTAGTTGTAGAGACAAAGGTATTTAATGTGTGAGGCAAACAAGCCTAGTAATGACGGTAGTTTCCAGACTTTCCCTTTGTCTAGCCTAATTAAAGATGCCGAGAATTGTTTTATAAGCTGTGTATTGTGCAGAGAGCCATAGTTACTTACATAAAACTAAGCTTAAAGAAGTGTACATAATTGGAGGAAAGATTTTGGTGGGATGGGTGTGGCTGCAAATTTTGAGCATACAGAAAGGAGGAAGGCTCTCTTTGGTTTGCCCGCAAAATCTATGGTTAATCTAGTGGATAATAATGTTGCCTTTGATTACCAAAGTACGGTGACATAATGTTTGTTCCCAAGCTGTTAACTTTCTGAAAAGTCACTGTATCTCAGTTAATTAATTGTGTTTATAGGGTCAGCATGTTGTTCAGTAAGCAAAGCCTTCACATTAATTAAAGCGTGTTATAATCTTAAAATGCAGTTATCTGACCTTTTAAAAGAACGGCTTGTGTGCTACTCCTTGCCACTGTTATATTGAATTAGAAATCAAAATCTAATAATGAATATGTTTTCTCCTTAGTGACATTAATTGTGGAGATCACTTCCCTGTGCGTCACTGCTGTTACAGTCAAGGGTGTTGTCAGTATTAAAATTTAAATATCACCTCCTCCTCATCAGTGTGATGACCCACCCTTTAGGGAAGGTGGGTCATCACATTCACTCATTACCGCTGAATAAAGTTGTTTTCGATTATAACTTTAGAGATTAACAGTTCCTTAGTTCCCATATTGCTCTCCGAAGCACAGGGGTAGCCTAAAATGGCTGCAGATTATGATGTATGGCTGCTCTTGGGAAGCTGCAGCTGTGAATCTCAAAGAGGATGTGACCATGCAGAATCGCTCTTTTAGATGGTCATTAGCGCTGCATAAGTACAAGCCTCCTTTTCAGATAGCATTTATTCTTCACGGTTCTTCTACTAGTATGTGATGGCAATGTCATTTGCCAAGCATTGAATAACAATGAATGTTTTATTGAAGTACAGTATTCTGAACCAGTGCTTTTTTAAAGCTGTTTAAGTGCTTAATTTTCGTTTGACTGCTCCTTTTCATGCAAATGTGAGTGTAGCAGAAAAATCCAATACATTCTCCTCCCTTGTGCTTGTGTGATGTATTGGACTATTCTGAAGGCTTTTATGTGGCAGAAGGAAACACAACATAATTTATCAGTTATCCACTGGCATCCTATCCTATTTCAGTTTTAGTTGTCTTTTCTTCATTTTGTTTAGAACAAACACGTGCAAAAAACTGAACAAAAAAAAAAACCACACGAAATTTTTCTGTGAGATACTAAGAAAAAAAACAAGTGAAGAAACAGTCTCTTCCTTGCCCCTAAAATTACCCTCAAACAGAGGAAAAATGAAGCACAGTATTAATTTTTTGTGAATGAAAAGTGGAACTTGGTCTAAGTATTTTAATGCATGGTTATTTCATTCTTCTTCCAAGGATCAGATTGCACTTGGAAGCATTATAACTTCATTTATGAAGGGCAGGTTTTTAATGTGGTTAACACCTACGGCTTTGGCAAGATCTTTTTGAACAGGCTAGCACCTCCTTTTGCCCTTATGAGGATCTGAGGGGAAGCTCATGTACCCAGTGTGCTTTGTCCTTTTGAACATCTGGCCCCTTATTTTGATTTGTGAGCCATCTTGAAAACCTGGCATCAGTTCTGGGGTTTAAGTTCTAATTAAATAAAGTACACCGTCTGGCCATAAGCTCTGCAATACACTGAGGAGAGGAAGAAGGAGAAAAAAGCTATCTTCATTTTATAGTCAGTGAAATCGAGATGGCGAGACCATACAGTTATTGAAAATGCTCAATATATTTTGATACTGAACATTTCCTTCAAAATTGGCTTTTAGTGCCTACATACAGACCAAACCAAATGTGTCTGTGATCTCAGAATTCCTAGGTTTTAAGACCGCAAAGCAAGTTCTGACATCATGGCATGAAAATTAGTCATGCCATGCCATAGCGCAATACGTGATTATATCCATTCCTGTATGATCATCAGACTCTTTACCATGATTTGGGAATGCAAAATAATTTTCACTTGCTTGGGGGCAGAACAACAGACTCTGTGTTTGTTCTATGGAGCCATAAACAAATACTCATCAGAACTCAACTGCTGTGACACTGATTTTAATAAAAGGTATGATCATTCACTTCTAATTATAAACAATATCGAAAGCAAGTGGTCAGTCTTCAGGAGACACTCAAATTAATTCAGTCAAGGATAGCTTAAATATGTATTTGCTGTGTAAGAGAGGAGAACTTTCTATGTCATACCTACTGAGATCAAAAAAGCTTGTATTTATCTGATTCTTTTTGTCATTTTTTCTCTATAGAAATGTTAGGTTGAAATGTAAGAATGTGTATGAAGTTCTTTGTTCGTATTCAAAGATCCACTAATTTTACCTCTGTATCTTGGGTGTATGATTTTTTCCAGTATCTCTGTGTGTGTGTGTGCGCCTTCTTTCTCTATCCTCAAACAAGCAATGCATCTTCAGGTATGTTTGATCCTGTCTTTTCTGGTTGGCCATTAGTCATATTGATTCTCCAGTGATAAAGGAAGCTTTGTTCTCAATGCAGTTTTAACAGTACAGTATCAAGGTCTGTCACATAAACACTGTTGACATCAAAGAATTTGCAAAAATGTGTAATTTTGCAAAAATACAAACTCAGTTATATTTTGCCTTTTGTATTTGAGATAGGGAAAGGGAAGCTGAGGAGGTTGGTTTTGATGTCCAAGAGAAGGGAAATTCCAGAAGCAAATATGAATTAAAATACTGTTTACATACATACTGAGTGTCGACCGGTGCACTTTTTATATTCTTGCTTTAATCCATTTAATCCGTCCAAGAGTCAGTCCAATGAGAAGGAAAGGAAAGGCAGCAGAGGTGTAATAAACACTGATTTAATTTTTACAGCACAGTACATTATAGAACTATAAAATTGTGTGATTAGCCAACTCATTAACACTGGTCTTAAAGCAAATAAGTGTTTAGAGTTTGACACACTTAGTGCTGAAAACCTTTCTAAAATTTGAAAAGTAACCAGTGTTGCTTGGAATAAAGATTGTGCTCCTGTGCATCATCAGGAGCTCTGTATAAGGGCTGTCATCCAATTATTCCATTCTAATGCATTCCCTGCTTTACAGTACGCCTGTCTATACTGTTTTGACACTTCCTTGAGAGTGGTGCTATGTAGAACCTGCAGAGCACTTTATACAGAACCGCCACAAAAATAATGTAATTGATTTAAGTACTGCCCTCCACTTTATAAAAGGGTTTTTTTTTCACTTGCTCTTTTGCCCTGTGTTTATTATTAGTGACTTAGGAGGCATAGTAAGAGCCAATTTAAGAGTCATTGCAGTTACCTAAAGTCTGCTTTTCTGGTAGAATCCCATTGATCCAGATGCTGTTAGTTGTGCATGCTCTTAATATTTTCAGTGATGATTTAAGAGATATAATTGCCTGGTATAAGACATCTGAAAATACCCATATTTCTGTACACAGACTGCTCAAGGAGTGCTTCCTGAAAATGATGTATTTGAACTGGAAATTTAGAAAGTCTTGACCCCTTTTGTAAGAGTCTAAAATAGATAAACAGTGTCTTTTTAATTTGCTGGATCCTGGGAGGCCACTCCTGTCAAACCAAACCCATGTCACTTGGCGCATTAACTTCAACATTTGGTATTAGTTTGTATTAGTTCATTCAAATTTGAAAACAATGTTAGAGAACGCTTGGAAAACAATTTTACTGTTTCAACCAGCTTAACAAAAACATGGCCTCTTAATAAATTTAGCTTCTTTGAATCAGATTTTGTTTTTTGGTCATTATAAGCCATACAATGGTTGAACCACTTTCTTGTTTTAATGCTGTGCTTATAAAGACCTTTGGAAAAGATCTGCCTGATGAATGTTTCCCCAGGTTAGCTTTTAAGCAATTGAATTGCAAAATGACTAGTTGTCATAGAATGACAACGAGAGGGAACACACTGAAATTAAAATATTGAGATGTTTTAGGGTGAGGCTCATAGCACAGAGTTCTTTTTTTGGTATATATGAAGTAATTTTTTAAAGCAGATATATTCCAAAAACACGTCTAGGACAAGACAAATTATATTTCTAAAATTGTGTCAGCCATTACGCTACAGGTGATCTGTCTTTAAGGACCTGTTGTGTTTTAGGCATTGCTTTTGTGATGGAAAAATAAGTGTAAACCTGAGTGAGCAAGAGGACTCTCACACACAGTATTAAGCTATGTGATTAAGCTCATCCGTGCTTAATCAAGTGAGTATAGGATGTTATATTTCTCTAGCAGCAGTTGCCATCTGCATATGCTGACAGAATGACTGTGGGAGAGAGTTCTGTGCCCTTTGGTGCAAAGCTCACAACGGAGGTTGTTTTTCCACATCTGCAGAAGCTGATTTCAGACTGAGCTGTCAGTGCCATGCTTTCTCATGGACCTTGTACAATGAACTAACATGTCAAGATGAATACCACCAAAAGTGTGAGACAAGTTGTGAGATTTAGGTCATATCTGAGTTGTCCACAGGTTCGGCTGTAGAGACACAAGGACTGCTACAAGACTCTACCCTTAGTGAAAGCTGTCATTACAGGTGTCTTTGGAGCAGTAAAGCCGTGGAAGCTAGCATTGCCACAGCTGCCTGAACAAACAGTCTGGAACTGATGCCTCTTTAGTCCAGCTGTTTACAAAAGGAGGAGTTCCATAATATGAATCTGTTTCCTGCCATGCTTGGTGCCTTTATGTGCTTCCTCGAGTAGTTAAGACCCTCTTAGCTCTGTCAATTTGACTAACTGTATGCTATCTTGAAGTAGGATATGAGATGTGTGGTACTCCAGGTAAGAAACCAGACAGGAATTATTGTCTGGAAGACCACAGCAAAGTGGGAACTTTTAAAACTGGTTCATGTCAGAACTAAATATGAATTCTGGAGCTGTGCCTAAAGGTACTGGCTCTGGTACAGCGAAGAGACTAAGAGTTCCCTGCTTCTTGCTTCCTCTTTGCTCAGAGGTTGATTACTGGCAGTAATTGACATAGCTTTTATAAAGGTGGCTCTGGAAAACCCCCACAGATAAATTCTCCCTTCCCTTGAATACATAGTATTGGTAGGATTGGATTCAGGTTGTTTGCAGCCATACTGTGAAACCTGTCTATATATAGACCCTTGAGTAGAGTCCAGAGAGAGCGGACAGTGATGGGACTAAACAATTCAGCTAAAAGTGCTGCATTTAAAATGTAAGCAACAAGTTGTTTGAGGTCTGTCTTTATAGGCATGTTTACTTTTGTACAGGGGAATAACTGTTCCCTTTGGAGTTACATTCTTGGCTTGTTTCCATTCATTTATATGCAAGAAGAGTAAACCTCTAGTCAACTACACTCCATAGGAGTCAATAAGAAAGGCATAATTGTGGATTTTTTTCCCTCCACACATATTATGTGAAGACGCACATGAACCTGAAAATGAGTTGGTAGTATTCCTACTTCAGTTTTTCAAGTCATTAGCAATACAGAGTAAATGGATGCCTTGAAGTATGGCTAGTTTGTATATAACGGTAAATAGATCTGGTTTTGAGGATGAGAAAAGTCATCAAACACCTCTGTGTGTGGATGTTCATTTCCAAATATCTGAATAATAGTTGCAGGATTGATACATTCAGGAAAGGAACACACAGAACTTGTTGCCTTTGTCCACCAAATAGAGCTTTTCCAGCCTTTCACAACTTCCCATATGTTAATGAAAAACATTTTCTGAGAAATAGGCAGCTTCACGCTTTGTAGCTAATGCCAACTTTTTTCATGGACCAGTTCAAGGCAGAGCAAAGGGAAAAATGCCTTGTTTTAGTGCGTGAATTACTCTGACAAGCTTTCACATCGCCCCTCCTCTTATTAATATTCTTTTTGATGTGTGCTTGTAAAACAGAGGATTGGCTGTTAATCTCTGGGATCTCAAGGGCTTTTGGCAGTGGCCCATAATTGATGTGTTCACATGGCTGTTGTCTGACTACTAATGATTAGACAGCAGTTTTATCTCCCAGCTAAATCAGTGTTGCTTATAAATCACACTTGATAAAGTGCAGTTTCATTTCTTCAAAGGGTCTGTATATGTCTATATAGTTTGATACAACTGCCAGAGCCATTTCATGATTTCGTGACAGCTTTGATTGGGTTTATTTTTATGAGCAAGATATTTGAATGTCTACCAAGCATTCAGAAATGTTTCTTTTTGTTTGTCTTTGTTTTAAGCTAATTATGCAGTGGTAGAATAGAAAGGATGTGCACAGTTAGGGCAGATCATCCTAGAAGGTGCAAGTAACTGGAGAACATAACACATAAAAAGTGGAATACTTGGACTGTCGATTTCTTTTTCTTTATTTGAACAGAAAGGGAACTTGATTTGCAACACGTGTTGATCACATTTACACTATAAGAACAGTCTATGAGAATATAAGAAAGGACATATGGAAACACAAGGTATTTCAACAATGGAGTCTGGGATTTTCTGGATGAAATCGGGTTCTTTGCATGCCTCTCTTCTTTTTCAGCAGGACAGGAATGAAAAATCCATACTAAAACTCTTCAAATACAAACTTCTGTCTGTGTTTGGGTTCCTTAGAGAGCATGCTAATGAGGATTTTAAGGTACTAAGACAAAATCAATAGGTAAAACTGTTGTTGAAATAGGGACATGAAAACAGAGATCTCAAGGTGACCTGAATTCTGAGCCACTGAAAGGACAAGATTTGTCTGTCTGTTAGGTAACCTGTAATCAGATAACTTGGGTGCTGATAGTGTAGATGCTCTCATGAAAAAGAACTAAGAGAACACTAAATCTGGGTTTCTCCTCTCTGCCCAAACTGAATGTCCTCAGAGTTGAGGCAAGAAGGTAAGCAAATTTTGAAAGGTCTTTTTTGCTGACTCTGGTTCTTGTATTTGCCTTCATATTGTAAGATTAATCTTTCAGTCTCATTGTTAAGGGTTATTGGACACTTCGTGTCAGAAGGCGGCAGCAGAAATGGCACAATAATTTGGAGGGAAGAGATATCTGTGATTTCCTCCTCTCAAGGATTATTTTCCTTTAAAAAACCTTCACTGTACATGTATTATTTTCAGAATTTTTTTAGAGCTCTTATTTGGAATGCTATATACTTTTCTCCCTGGTAAAACAACCACTACAGTCCAGGCATTTCTCACAGTTGTGCTCCAGAGGACCTGCTCTGGATTTATAGCAGTGAAAGTGTACACCAGTTGCATGAAAAAAAAAAGACTTGTCATAAATTGTCTTTCCTGAAGACACTGTAAATAGATCAAACTGCATTTGAGAATAAAGATTTTAACTAGATATCCAACAGTGGATAATTCCAAGGAGAGCTAAACAATAATGCTTCAGCTCTTTTTTCAGTTGAACTGTCACAGCAAAAAGGAAAGCTGAAAGGTCATTTTAGAAGTTTTTCCTTTAGTGACTTGCTAAATAATAATGAATGTGTATGTCCCATTCCTGAAAGCAATAATACTGTCATCTTCTTTAAATAAAATTAGGACACAATATCCTACACTTGGTAGTGTTTGTAGCTAATACCATAAGTATTTAAGGTTTAAGGAATACAGGAAAAAACCTAACTAATATGGGTCCTACACCCAATCAAAAAGCACAAGGAGACCTCTAAGGCAATAATACAGGAACATATTAGTCAAAGACCCACATGTCTTGCCTAAAAAGCCCAAGGGCTATTTAAACTAAAAATTTTAGTGTCTGTAGACACCAATAAATATGGGGCCATTAAGTCAAATGCTCAATTTTCAAAACATGCTAAAAATGCCATCCATAAGAATGTAGTCAGGCCCATTACAGGTTTTGGTATACATAGGCTGTCAAGGAACTTCAGTTCTGTTCCTGAGGATTATAGAAGGTCTTTCACAACCTTTTGGGAGACAAATTATTAGTTTAGACAATTTTTCTTAATAAAAGTGTATTGAATTCCGGAAGCAACAGCCTCATAATGTGTGCAACTTTGCACTTGCAAAGTGAGTGGTCAGCAAATGGGTAAAAGGCAAGAGTGGGCTATTGACATACAGAAAATCAAAAAAGTACAAAGAAGCCATTTATCTTCTAAGTTTTGTTGCCACTTTGTTATACATTGTACTGGAGTCCTGGAAAAACTCAAAATGTTTTATTGAATGCCTTATGTTCCTGTACTCCAGAATGGCTGAAATGGCAGCTCTTCCACTGTGATCGCATAATCAAGTAACTGAAACCATCTTTTGGAAGTGGAGAATTTCTGCTATGGAGTCTTAGGGTCATAGTTTGTTTGGAGTTAAGAACAAAAACTTGCAGTGGAGCAGTTAAATGATGATGCAATCAAATTAAACATTATCTTCCTATATAGAATTAAAAATAAGAAAATTTTCCTTCGTCTGTTGAAGTCTTGATCTGTCATAGAGCAACCATGCTTTCTTTGTCCGGTTGAAGTCTCACATGTGTTAAACATTGGAAAACAAAGGATAATATTTATTTATAATTCTATGAGATCTATGTAAGCAAATACCGTATCTATTTTCAGGCTCAGAACCCTGAAATGTTGAGTGTGGCAGAAACTTCGGGATAAAAAAGAAGTGATTACCATTGTTAAAATGTTTTTTTTTTCTTTAAAATGAAAAGCTTCTAAAGGCTCATATAACTTCATAAAGCAGTATCAAACCCTCACCAGCAAGTGGACATGTCTTGTTTTTACCATATTCAGTTGCATGACACTGACAGATATTGGACATCATTATGCAGTTTCTATCTAGCCCCAGACAATCCAGAGAAATTTCTTTCTTGACTATTCAGAATAATTTCTTTCTTCATTGTGGAATAGTGTACCTCTCTACACAGTATAGGTACCTTGAGTGAATTTTAATACTTGTTCATTTTGCATTAAAGCTTAGCAAAGCATAGTGGCTGACTGAAGAAAAGTTTGGAAGTGCAGACTGAAGAGCTGACCAGGAGAAATGAATATTCAATGCAGAAAGGTGTTCTAGGGACAATTATCTCAATGAGTGTGATTTACATAGGCTGAATGAAGAGAAATGTCTCTGCAAGAAGTTTGCAGGTGCTGATCTGTGCATCCTCCCAGGACTCTGCCAAGCTTTAGAGTTGACATATAATTTTTCACAGACGCAGCCTTGGCAAAAGGATATCACTGGCAGCTGTCGAATGGTAATCTTTCTCACAGTAAAATGGGTGAATGGTTTGGGAAATCCCACTTATCTGAGCTAGAATAGGAGATCCAAGAGAGGACAAGGAAATTTCTTTGCCTGTCGTTCAGCACTGTTGTGCTGCGTTAGACCCTGCTCAGAACTTCAACTTTTCATCATAGACTTCATTAATACTGCTCTAAAAACATGTCTGTGGAGGTGCTGCAGATACATAATGTCTTGTTGTCACATAAGGTCTGAGGAGGTCTGAAGGTCACCATATAAAAAGAACATACAACTGTCAAAAGAAGAGTTTGCAGAACTCTGTGTGCTGGTTAATGTGGCTGATGTGAGTGGCAAAGAATATCTTGGGTGCAAGGGGGCCTTTTTTCCTTGTTCCCTGTATTGAAAGTTTAGTAGCAGAGTAAGAGTTTTAAGCGTTTGTTTTTGAGGTTTTTTGTTTGTTTGTTTTTGGGTTTTGTTATTTTTTTTGCTTAATAGCAACTGTTCAGAATATTGAAATCATTTCAGATGTGAGTGATTTGCTACTTTACTAGGAAAAAAAAGTGTCAGTTCTGTTAATGTCTTTTTGCTCTCTCTAACTACTCAGTTGATTGAAGTGGAAAAGTTAATTTTAAGAGTAGGAAATATTTGGAAACTGCAAGTAGATGCTGCTTGTGTTACTCAGTTCAACACAATTACTCATCAGGTTTCATGTTCATAGTACAACATTTGTAAAGCATAAGCATTTTAAAAAAATATATTCTCAAGCAAAGGTTTCAAAGTGTGAAATTTGGGTGAAATTTAGGCAGTTTGAATAATTTTTGTCATTTTTTTATATTTAAGCTCTTATGATTTGCTACTAAGTTGACCAAAATAAGTATTTTTCTTAGTACTTTTGACCTTCCTGAGCTTAAAGGTAAAGTATGTAATAGATATGTCTGTCCTATGGCAGAAATTCCATTCTACATCCATGTCTTACAGTATTTATTTTTTTCTATGCAGTCCTTCATGGCATTGACCTTTCCCCCCGCCCCCACAAAAAATTTGATGTAGAACATTTGGAGAAAACAAAATACTGGTTCTGTTAAGCATGATGTCACAATGCTTCTGAGTTGGCTTCTGAAATGATTTATAGGCATGAAATACTGAACTGAAATTAAAATTCAGACAAAATGGAGATTCTTCATAGTGGTAATTCCTGTTACATGATAGAATATGAAGCAATAGCTTTAGGCTTTGGATATGTAAATTCTCTGTGGGGCAAGGTTTGTAGCAAGAAGAGAGTTAAAGATTGGTGATATGTCTGGAAGTGCAGACATGCTTCTGGGTACACAGACATTTTTCTCATGTCACGTTCTCCCATGTTTGTTTTCTTCCAAAGCAGTTACATTAATTTCATTAAAATTACTTCTGATTTATGGTGCTGTGCATGAGATTACAATGAGGTCTTCTGGGGTCCCTGTTGCTTTAGAAAAATTATATAGAGGCAAGTATAATTTGAGTAAAAACAAGCTAGTCTCCTTTTCACCGTAAAATCTAAAGAAAGCAATTTGTAGGACTCAAAAATTACGGATAGGAGTGAATTTCTTTATTTCCTGTTTTCCTTTCCAGACATAGTGATTCTGTGAAGTATTCATTCATAACTCCAAAGAACTTGTCAATGTAATTTACAAGGTTGGAAGTTTCCCACTCCTTTCTATCTTTATGTTGTTGTCTTTCAGTGGGAGGATTTAGGTTTGCAAAGGGCCAGGCTTTGTTTTTTAGTTAGATCCTGTAATAGGATTCAGAACTTCTTTTCACGTTCTTTCTGTTAGTACAGACATTCCCACTGGGAATGCTTACAGTAGATTTTTCTTTTTTTCTCCATTTTAAAAGTGGTGCTTTCTGGGAAGGGCTTGTACTTAGCCTGAAACGTGCTCCTCTGCCTTTCTCCTGGCTGTGTTGGTAGATGGATTAAATGGCTTTTGGCATGTACATTTCAAAATCACCTGGTGGATGATGCTGCAGTAGCATATGACCCACTTCAGTCTTAAATAGGTAGACTATGTTATTGTTGAGATGTATCTTCAAAGACAAACCTTCATTAAATCAGGAAGGTGAGTTTTGATACACAGAATTTAATCCCAGCATGTAAAGTGTCTGAGTAACTGAATGGCAACTTTGCTTATTAGAAAGTCTTGCCTACTTCTTTGTTAGTGTGATATTTCCTTTCTTTTCCATGTGTGCTTCCTCTTACTGGTGAATGTTACGCAGCCACCAAAACAGACTTTTTTTTGGTAAAGGTTCAGATAAAGGATTGCTCCATGGAATAGTGACTACGTTGCTTGGCAGGCAGTCTTCATTTTCTGTGAGCTTTCTGCTACTAAGCATCATAGCGCTCTGATACGATCAAACACTTGGCAGTGGAAAACTGCCATGAATAACACTGCAGCTTTGTAGTCTTTGTCACCAATCAGCTCTCAAAAGCTCTTGGAATTAGGTGAAGAAAATATTGCTTGAATATTTCTGTCTTTTTGTACTCCTTTGATTGTGTGTCTAAAGAGAGCATCTATGTAAATAACCTTCTTCAGATTCAGATTTTCAATCTCATATTGGAATCTCTTGTGTGATAAACAGCAAGGCTACTGCTCAGTATGCACCAACACCTGGGAATAATAATGAAAAAATAACAGTGAGAAACTGCAGAGCATCTGTTCTTGACATTAACTTTCCTCAGTTTGACAGACTGCCACCACCAGATGTTAGTCTTATGTCCCTTTTTTTCCACTGGAGATGGCAGCCTTCCGGCCTCTCTTTGCCTCTAATAGCTTACATCAGTGCCCTTCGGAGAATTCATGAAAACAATTGTGTCACCACAATGATCTCTGAGAACTGCCACTTTGCTGTGCTGTTATGATTATCAAACAAGATGGGATAATTTTAAAGCATGGAAATCTGGAGCAATGTTTAAGCTTAATATATCTTTTTCCTGTGACTAAGGTCCATACTTGTGCAATGAACATGTACCTCAGGGACAGAAGTAAGTGTCCACTTACTTCTCAGCCAAAGGTTGAGTGTTTTAATTCACAGAGAAACAGCCCCATTTAGTGCAAGTGCCCCTATTAGGCCTTATCCTGGGTGAATGTTTCTAGCAGAAAATACAAACATTTATTAGCAGGTCTAAATAAACCATAACTGAGTACAAATATTTGTAACAAAGAACTTAATATGATACACTGTCGTTAGCTGCCCCTCAGTGTTTATAATACTCAAAAACGGAAAACACTTCTGACAATTTAGTCTATATTCATTTAAAACATTGGCTAGTTTAGTATGTCCACAGAAAACACTTTGGATTTTTCTTCCTCTGGTTTTGTGATGAGTCTATTTTATGGAAGAATGATGTTGCATGTGTTAGTAGAAGGTTTTGTACAGCTTTACAGAACACCGTATAAACTATCAAACAGGCTATTCAGCAGCATTGTTTTGGGTTTATAATGGGATGTGGCCTAGCTTTTCCTAAGTGCTAGGCTCCATTTACCTGCCAGTTACTGCTCCCGGTTCTTTTCTGGTTTGAAGTACGGTATGTTAAGAACTCCTAAATGATGCCTGGGGTGCAGGCTGACCCCATCTCACTGACAGAGCCGCATTACACAGCCAGTGCCAGGGAGCAGGGCTCTGTGCCATCCAACTGTGTGCCTCCACTTGGCATCAGACAGCAGGAGCTGTGGAGCATGGAATCAGCGTCTCCCCACACATGGCACACACAGCTATGGTTTTGTGTGATGTGTGCTATCAGATGCTGCAAGTAACAGCTGCTGTAGGGGGTCAGCTATTATTTGACTTTCCTGTGTGCATTCAAGTCTACTCTGCAAAGCATTCTGCCTGTGCTTTAACTCTGCAACTCTGTTGGCATAAAGAGAAGAATAGAGACATCATTGCTTGAGTGCATTGTTCTATGCCACAGGAGCTCTGCTTTAACCCGTAGAATTTTGATGATATTAGTAGGTTTTTACTCCTTAGGGATGCTTTCAGTATTTATGTTTTGCTTTGGTTTTGGTGTTGTGGGTTTGTGGTTTTTTGTTTGGTTGTTTGTTGTTTTGTTTGTTTGTTTTTGTTGTTTTGTTTGTTCTGGTTTTTGTTTGGTTGGATTTGTTTGTTTGGGTTTCTTTACTTACCTCTAACATGAAGATTTCATTCTAAATAAAAATAATCCCCTCTAAATGAGGAATACTTTGGAGAAGATTGTGGTTATAGGTCCTTCCCCTCTCCTGCTCAGTTCTAATGTAATTGAGATCAAAATCCAGGCTGGTCATACAAAGATCTTGCAAAACATTTTTGCAAAGTTACTGAGAATTATTTAGCACACATAAGGCTTGTACATACTATTAAAAGCCTTGGCTCTCAGTTTGCATCTATGAATAATGCTAAAAGCAACGGAATTGTTAAAAAGCGCAATGGTAACAATTGTTACCATTTAAAAAAAGTTCTTCCTAATTTGTCATTTTATTGTCTCATTATGAAAAGTGTCCATTTGATGAAGTGAGCTGATCTATGATACATGTATAATACCTTTTAATCTGTCCTTTACCTTGTATCCTCATTTTGCTTTACAAGATGGCAAAATTAACTTTGATCTACGTTAAGATACATTTGAGCAAAACCTAGATGATGTACAATGAGTCATTACGTCTTTTCTGTTGAGTCTTCTTACGAGGTCCAAAATTAAAAACAGCATAGTCTTGAAGACATTTGATCATCTGTTTCAATGCAGCTAGAAAGCAGCTATTTAAAATAAATCATTAGGTTGAAGAGTGATTTTTTCATGTGATATCTGTGATCCAGTGGGCCAAATGAACATGAGTTCCAGGTGGTTTAGGTATTTGACTGGGCACACTCATATCCTTATCTAGCTGTCTTTTGTGTGACAAGGGACCTTAGAGACAGAGTGAAATATTGAAAACCCTCAGCCAAATCTTTATACAGAAAATCTGCTACTGAGTAGATTGGAAGTTACAGGGGAGAGATAACTTCTTCAGTTCATATGTAGATACTGTCTCTGTCTCTGTGAATTGTCTTGTGTACAGACTGATTGTTTGGTGAGATGTATTCTTCTAAATACACATTTTGGAANTTTAAAAATTTATTTATATTTATGTTTTTTTTTTTTTTAAATTTTAATTTTTTCAACGCTCACAGCGCCATTATAATAAGTTTATCTGTTGTTTTCAGGTTGATCCCCTGTTTACAGTGCCTGCACCTCCACCTCCGATTTCCAGCAGTATCACACCTCAGATTCTGCCTTCCTACTTTTCCCCATCTTCATCCAGTATTGCAGCACCAGTCGAGCAGCTTTTGGTACGGACACGTTCAGTGGGTGTAAATACTTGCGAGGTTGGAGTAGTAACAGAACCCGAATGCCTTGGACCCTGTGAGCCTGGGACCAGCGTGAACTTGGAAGGAATNTGATGCCTGGGGTGCAGGCTGACCCCATCTCACTGACAGAGCCGCATTACACAGCCAGTGCCAGGGAGCAGGGCTCTGTGCCATCCAACTGTGTGCCTCCACTTGGCATCAGACAGCAGGAGCTGTGGAGCATGGAATCAGCGTCTCCCCACACATGGCACACACAGCTATGGTTTTGTGTGATGTGTGCTATCAGATGCTGCAAGTAACAGCTGCTGTAGGGGGTCAGCTATTATTTGACTTTCCTGTGTGCATTCAAGTCTACTCTGCAAAGCATTCTGCCTGTGCTTTAACTCTGCAACTCTGTTGGCATAAAGAGAAGAATAGAGACATCATTGCTTGAGTGCATTGTTCTATGCCACAGGAGCTCTGCTTTAACCCGTAGAATTTTGATGATATTAGTAGGTTTTTACTCCTTAGGGATGCTTTCAGTATTTATGTTTTGCTTTGGTTTTGGTGTTGTGGGTTTGTGGTTTTTTGTTTGGTTGTTTGTTGTTTTGTTTGTTTGTTTTTGTTGTTTTGTTTGTTCTGGTTTTTGTTTGGTTGGATTTGTTTGTTTGGGTTTCTTTACTTACCTCTAACATGAAGATTTCATTCTAAATAAAAATAATCCCCTCTAAATGAGGAATACTTTGGAGAAGATTGTGGTTATAGGTCCTTCCCCTCTCCTGCTCAGTTCTAATGTAATTGAGATCAAAATCCAGGCTGGTCATACAAAGATCTTGCAAAACATTTTTGCAAAGTTACTGAGAATTATTTAGCACACATAAGGCTTGTACATACTATTAAAAGCCTTGGCTCTCAGTTTGCATCTATGAATAATGCTAAAAGCAACGGAATTGTTAAAAAGCGCAATGGTAACAATTGTTACCATTTAAAAAAAGTTCTTCCTAATTTGTCATTTTATTGTCTCATTATGAAAAGTGTCCATTTGATGAAGTGAGCTGATCTATGATACATGTATAATACCTTTTAATCTGTCCTTTACCTTGTATCCTCATTTTGCTTTACAAGATGGCAAAATTAACTTTGATCTACGTTAAGATACATTTGAGCAAAACCTAGATGATGTACAATGAGTCATTACGTCTTTTCTGTTGAGTCTTCTTACGAGGTCCAAAATTAAAAACAGCATAGTCTTGAAGACATTTGATCATCTGTTTCAATGCAGCTAGAAAGCAGCTATTTAAAATAAATCATTAGGTTGAAGAGTGATTTTTTCATGTGATATCTGTGATCCAGTGGGCCAAATGAACATGAGTTCCAGGTGGTTTAGGTATTTGACTGGGCACACTCATATCCTTATCTAGCTGTCTTTTGTGTGACAAGGGACCTTAGAGACAGAGTGAAATATTGAAAACCCTCAGCCAAATCTTTATACAGAAAATCTGCTACTGAGTAGATTGGAAGTTACAGGGGAGAGATAACTTCTTCAGTTCATATGTAGATACTGTCTCTGTCTCTGTGAATTGTCTTGTGTACAGACTGATTGTTTGGTGAGATGTATTCTTCTAAATACACATTTTGGAAAGTCTGAGAAATTAGATGGTGCGGTTAGACTATTACAAAAGTCCTCTCTGTTATTCCAAGTAGAAAGATCTAAATGTTATCTGTAAGTTATTAGGTGGGTCATCCTAATATGTTTTAAATTATTGGATGACAAGAGATTGTATTTGCTGCTGCTGTATGGATATTAGAATTATTCCAACTACTAATTTCTCTATGATACACGTGGAAGAATGCCATTTGTGTCTTTGTACCTGTCTTTATAAATGTTTTTCTTTAATTAGAAAATGAAGGTCCCCATTCACAAAAATAATTTCCATCCACAAATCAGTCTCTGTCAGTGCCAAGAAAATGTAAACTTAATCCCTATTTTAAAAGCTTACTATTATTTCATACTAACAGTCTATGACAACAGGGAATAGTCTAGTAGAAACTTAGCAAGTTGCCTTGTTTTGCACGCATGATAACTTAATTTTTCATGTGCAGCATTTGGGCTAATGTAAAAACTTTTGAACTCCTAGGACTGCAGTTAGCTGCGAAACACCAAATCCTTACATAAAGAAATGCAGTCNGCCTGGGACCAGCGTGAACTTGGAAGGAATTGTGTGGCATGAAACTGAAGAAGGTAAATTGTTTTTTTTCCATTAGGTTTGTCTGTGAGATACACTGTATCTGCCTGGCTGCTAGCTAAAGCTTGCTAATCTGTTGGGACACCATTATATACTGTGACAGTCACAGCTTTACAGTTCAGCCTAGTGAGCTTTTATTTTAAAAACAAATGGCAGGTCTTTCTATTATTTAAAGCAACTGTCTTTTTCCGAATGACCTACCATGTAACCCTGGCTAATAATAGAATTGTTTCCCTTTGCTATATTAAGAAAAGCAAATGAAGGAATTGCTAATGGAATAGCATAACTGTGCTATTTAAATGTACCTCATGAAGGGGTGTTTATGTGATGGGAGTGGATATATGAATAGTTTAGATGAAAACTTAAAAAGCTGAATATTTCAGCTGATAAGAAATGCCACTATTATATAACAATAGAGGACCCAGAGACCCTGCAAAAATACAATTAGATGTGATTATTTTTACATTTTGCACTATTTTTGCATTATTTATCTAAAATATGCTTTAAGACGAAAGCTTTCAGCCTTGAAGAAAAGTGTTCATGTGGTGAAGAAGTGCTATCAAAACCAGATTGATTTCTTTAATACCCTTTGAAGACATTTGTCTGAGTAGGAGTGCTGGAGATCCTTGGGAAACACTAAACATTGATTTGCTATGATTTAGAACAAAGTAGGAAGATGATTATGCTGTNTTTTCCATTTTGGTTTTCAAAAGCTCATTATTAAAATATCAGCTTTCTCCTGCTAAAAATTCTGCGTGTGTACACAAAACTTCTGCAATTTTTCATTTAATAATAGCAGATGTTTTCATTTATAGCTGTGTGAAAATCTTCCTGTGATAGTTCTTACATTTCTTCTAAGGATTATTTAATTTTTAGTGATCTACCTTCCTCAACAGTGAAAACAAGATTATTTACAAAATGATATAATGACAGAATACAGCAGTGCATCGGTTCATGATAAATCCTGACATCCATCAGACCATATGCACAATGGCATTTTGTCCTTTGCAGTGATATGTAAGACCTCACCAAAGTGCTTTACACTGTCCTCTCAAAAATCAATAGAGAGAGTCAGATTTACTTGCTTTTATATGCTTTCATCCATCCATCTTTCTCTCTGTGTATGTCTACAGCAGATTCATAAAGTAGATTGATCCTCTTAGATTGTTTTTAAAGCACAGTATAAATTCTGTTTTAAAATATTCGTGCAGAGGTGACTGCCCTTAGCAACTCCAATCTTTCTTGACTGGCCCATATTAAGCAGAGTTGGAATGTGTGGGTGTTAACTCTGTTGACATGAAAGAGCAGTAGCTGCTAATAGTGTTATTCTTGCTGAATAAACTAAACTTCTGACCCGCACTGAATTTAAGAGGCCTTCCTTGCAAAAGGTTTGGCACCAGAAATGAAGTATTAAAAAAAGTGCATTCTGATCAGGGTGACATTCCATTTACCAATATCCCAGCACTCTAATGGTTTAAAAAATCTTGTTAGTTAATGGAAATTAACTCCCTTAGCCTTTTCCTAGTTTGTCTGAAACAATTTTCTGAAAGAACTCAGTTCAGTGATGGCATATTTGAGTGAAACTGTCATGAGTGTGCCTGTTTTCATAGCTTTGCAAACACTTTGGGAACACTACAGCTATGAGTGACTACAAATATAGATAAAATGGGATTCTAAAATACTCTAGAAATACAGCTGGAGTGTAGATTAAGAGTCTGAAGATAGTTTATATGCTTTCATATTCTGTGGTTTGTACCATGCTCTTTGTGTTTGAGTGTTTCAGACCCTGCTGACGGATAAAGAAAATAATACAAATTTGATTGTTTTATCCCAGAGTCCGCAGTCAATACTGCATTAAGAAAAATGAGTTCCTAATGATAATTTTTGCATTTTAATTAAGTTTTGGTGTTTGGAGCACACATACAAGTATATACTCATGTGTTTTCAAATTTTATGACATGTTTGTGAAAGCAGCTATATAGAAACTTGCATGGAGCCATTTCTGCGAAATTCTAGGAAAGAGTATACAGATGGGTCCTCTATTTACCTTTAACAGAAAAAAATATTATCAGATAGTCATTTTCTCCAGTTATGATTTTGACACAACCTTGCCTGAACTGGTGTAAATCCAGCTTACTCTAACCAAAGTCTTTGTAAATAGGCACATCTAAAACCATCTTGATGTTCATGATGACATACTTTTGTGATTTTCATGTGTGTCTTCAGCATTCACTCTCTTCACTGCTTTCCAAAATTTAATAAAAACGCACTTGCAAACTGACATTTCTCTGGCTATAGTCAGCCATAGCTTCTTAACATAAAAGAATTCGAGGAAGCTAAGGTATGAAAATTTCTAATCTTGGCTTGTGTTTTGAGGTATTTGAATTATTTTGTATCTAGTTTAACCACTCTGTAAAATGAGTTGTGAGGTGATAAGGACAGGCTTATAGGCTGTCTGCATACTCTATGGCATATGAACCAAATGAGCAGCCTTTGTGTGCTACAGCAACTAGTTGTGGGAATGCAAATACAGAAAGGATATGTTGAATCACAGTCATTACAAGAATAGTAGCTTGAGTGGAGAAAGATAAAATCAAATAGTTTATGTAGGACTCGTTATTAGCATAAATGTAATACATGCTTTATAAAAGAGAAGTTATATACTGAGAATTCCTGTTATGAAGGTATCTGAAATAACCAGTTTTCTTCAATGTATGTTAAGCAAGTTGTCACGTTCCGTTGCATTTGTTCTTTGAGGTCAGGAAAAGGATGATGTTCAGGTTTATGAGTCATATTTTTAAGACAATCACTCCAAGGGTAGTGGAGGCAAGGGAAGAAAGCAACACGGGATTTTAGACAAAATTCTGAAAGATCAAAAAGGGCATTATTACAGCTCTTTTCATTACTTACACACCACTCTAATTGACTTGATTTAATAAATCAGACCATTTTTTCCCAATGTTTTGATCCTAAGAGGTGTAGAGCGAAGCTGGCATCTTAAGTCTGTAATATTTAATTACAGGGGGCGGTAACTAACCATAGCTGGTTACTCCTACAGTTGGCTGAGACTGCTGGTTATCACATGGGCATTTCCCAGTTGCTCCACTAAGCTGTGTAGCATTTGATTTCTACTTATGTATGCCATAGGCATTGTCATCTTCATAACAACCTTGTTTGGATTTAACTTGGTAGTGCATCCAAAGCGGTGATAATGGCTGTGAAACAGAGCGCTGAAGGGACTGTCTGAGGCTGCCCTGTGGGAGAGGAAAGAGAAATGATTATGTGGGCAAGTCAACCTGAAACTGGCAGCTGATGTGGATATTTGACACCAGAAGCTATCTGCAGTAAAAACCCTTCACAGAAAGCAGCTTGGTAGTGTTAACTGGAGTGTGTATTTTGGTTTGCTTGGTTATTCTGATGTTCTGGGAAACAGCTGTTAAAAGTCTCTATTGCTATAGTGAGAAAAGAGTTTGTCTAGAATCAGGTACTTGCTAAATTGTGTGATTATCTTCCGGGAAAACAATTTCTAAGCGAGCACTAATTGTTTCTTACTGCCTGGAGGAAATAAAAATGACCTAGAAAAAAAGGGAAACCACCAACCAACTTTCTAAATTGCTTAGAGCTTGCGTTTTTGTTTAGCTTCTCACACGCAGTTGCCCTGGGTCGTGTCCTGGTTTTGGTTCTGCATCTGGTAGTAGAGTCTGCCTTTACATGGGAACCTGTAGTTCTGATGATGTCTTCTTTTCTTGAAAACTGCGTAGGAGACAGCCCTTGCTGCCTTTGTGTGCAGAACGAGCTGTCTACGTGTGGTGACATTCTTCCTCTTTGTGCAGAGAGGGTGCAACCTGCTGTTGTTCAGTATCAAATAGTGGGGAAATGAGTTGTGTTTTTTAATCGGGGTTAGCTTGTTGGTCCTTATAACCTGAGACTGGTTGCCAAATAGAAGAAAAAGGAGTCTGCTAGATCTCAGAAACCTGATGGGATCATTTCTAGGGTATTCCAAATTTATAATAGCATCAGTTCTGACACTATTTTGCAGAATTTTTGGAGAAATTTAGTAGAAAGAAGAAGGCTTAGATTACAAAGAGGCATGCTGGTATTTGTTGTGTATAGGGTTTCCAAGCCTGCCTCTTTTGCAACAAATATGCATAGTTTGTTTTGGAAACATTATCTGTTGCACAGAGATAATGTGGATTCCTGTCTGCAAAGTCTTTACATAGACTACTTTAAAAGAACAGTCTGTTTTAAATATCTTTGGTCAGATATGTGTTTGTACATGTGTGTGTAAGTAAGGGTGTGTGTTTGTGTCAACAGAAATAGAATTAGAAGAATGAGTAGTCTGGCTGCCTGTTATTCCTGTTAGCAATTTTTGTGGTTTAACAACCACATTTTCCTACTTTCACAAATACAAAGGTATGATGAAACAATGAAACTTGTAATGGTGAAAGCCATGTCAAATATGTAAGGAAACAAATGTAGAAATTAGAGATTTTTATCAAAGAACATTACAGCAATTCGTAGAAATTTAGAGAAACATGTTAAATCACACTGTTGTCTTGAGCTCAAGCAAGGTTTATTGAGAGAGGCAATATGCTTTATTAAACCATGTGATGCAATTGTAAAAAATAGGTTTGCTTTTAGACCGGGTGTTATTTCTGTGTGATGTAGACCATTGACTTGCTGGGTACAGGGGTTGGGTATTGTAACCACCACATTTTGTTCAGAATTGTGTACTTATATGATGGAAGCATAAGCATAACTACTGCTCACAAATCAGTATGTCTTTGTTATGTCTTACAGAGAAGTGGTTTATGGAGGTAGTAGGGTTTTTTGGCTAGCTACATTAACAGAACAGCTAAAATACAGCAGTTTTCTCCTGCTGCATGGGTCGTCTGCTGACCCACTATGAACATCACCCACTATCAAAATGCCATGTGTTAAGAAAAAGTCTTTACATGTATTTATATTTTACGTATTATGTTTAATTTTTGCTATTTCTACTGTATGTGATACTAGACCCAGTAAATGAGTGGATTTAAGGAAGCCTTAAATATGTGATTCTTTTATAGTCTTCAGCTGTCTCATTGTATTATCTCAGGCACTTGGAGTCTGATACGTACTATGTGTTACATAGAAACTTGCAGCAGAAGAGATGTGCTCTGCCTCACAGTCCTGCATAAAAGTGTTTGTGATTTGTGGGAGCTCTACCTGCTTTACAGAAGGAATCTGGGATGTACACAGACTCTCTGAAACAAGTTTTAAGATTTGTAGGATTCAGACAGCAAGATGGATTTAGCTGTAGTTAAACCAAGGTTTGACGTGTCTGAAGGGGCCATTTTGAATGCGTCAACTGTTTGCCTGTCCTTATCAGAGTATGCACTTGTTTAGGGACATAAATTATGCCATTGTCCTCTAACTGGCTTCTGCACTATTTCTTGTGAATTTCCTTGAAACATAAGAGTGCTAGCTGGTGTTAGAGCTGAGGAGTGCCTACTACTTGGTGCCTGTTTTATACTGTTTTCATCTAAAATAAATGAAGCAAATAGTAATTTTAGAGTATTCACAGAAGCCCCTCAATTGGTTTTTAAGCATTGGGACTGACTGTATGAACCAGGTGCATATGGCTGTGATGTGGCTGCAGTGACTTGCCCTGAATCAACTGGGTCATGATAACCAAACCTTTGCAGGCTCTTTGTTCTCAGCAAACAGTATGTAAATCATGTCAGTATAAACATCAGTGAAGCAGAAATTCAGAATAGGTTATGGATGGTCCCTGCTGGCAGAGGAAAGGAGATGGGAGATATTTTGACTTTGTTGCATTTTAATTTTGATTCCGTTGCAAAGAACTCCTTTTCCCAAAAATTTCAATTAGTCATTCATATAAACATAAATTTAAGTTTGAAGCTACTTGTCTAGGTGATGTAAAGCACCACAGATTAGTGAAGACTTGTAAAAGAAAAGAAAAAATGAGGTGAAAACAACCACTGTAATTTCCAGGCTTTCTAAGTGCAGCAGAGAAGTTAAGCTAGCTCATCACCCTTTCCATTTCTTTCCAATACTGTTGCTTCAGATTTTTGAAGACTGCAGACCAACACTGGAAGAAAAGCGCTTAGGAAATCTGTGCTGTTAAATGTTAAATTTGGTATCTAAATGTCAGCATTCCTCCTTGAACATAAACACCCCACAGGATCTAGCCAGTGCTAGTCCTACAGATTTGTTTAGAGAGGCTGTATGCCTCTATTGCATGGAGGAATGTGTAATTTCTTTACTGCCTAGTGCATCTCTTGTTGCCTCACTTTTACTATACTGATGTAATGCTGAGCAAAGTGTAGCCATAATACAGTCACAACAACTGACCAAAAACATCAGAAGTGTCTTATTTACCCTGGGTACAAACAGGCAGGTTATCTAAAGGGACCTGGCAAATGCCACATTTTCCAACCGAGTGAGAATCTGGGTGTAATTCTTTTGGTATAACCCAAAGCAGAGAATGAAATAACAAATTCCAGACAGTGCTTACATAAAACTGTGCATATTGCCAGACTCCTACAGAGGGAAGACTCCCTGCACTGCTTGTACATACATAGAAAATTATCCCTTTTACAAACAAGCATATGGGGGCAGGGAGGGTGCCTAGAAAAAGGAAGGAGGATAATTGAGATTGGAAACATTTGCTTGGAGCTATTTGAATGTGAAACTGAGCCTGCTCAAGCAGTGAGGTTATGAACACTGAAGGAGTTGCTTCAAGAAAATCAACAGTTTAGAGCATTTATTGCTCAAAAACAAAATTTCAGTAGCAGCAGATTGCTTAGAAGTGAGACTGTTTCATTATGAAATACTTGGAACACGTGATGCTTTGATTTGTTGATAGTGGGGGGAGAGATGACTGCTAATGAAGTGTGTGTGCATCTAAGTGTTTCCTTACTAAATAAATATCATTGGAATAGGGAATGAAAGCACAACTGAAATGGCATCTTTAGTTGGAGTGCTTCAGGGATTAATCCACTTATTTGAAGATATTCTCTCAGTCACTCCTAATTTTGTATACAGTTTAAATTGTTAGGACAAGCTGTTGTATTCCAGTTTTCCTACACTCCTGATCAGTGCCAGTCTTGTGCAGTGGTGAATGAGAGGTTCTCTCGGTTGATAAGACTGTATGTTTTTACTGATACAGATTAATATAAATTTGAAAAAGTATCCTTTTCTTCACTATTTGAGGCTATATCATGAAAAGCTGCTTTTGGCATCAGGACTGACTTTCCAGTATAAGATCAGTGGCTGGCCTAACAAGTAGCTTTTCACTTTTAAGAAATAGTAGACACTTGTATTTTGTCATCCTGAGGCATATTTGTAATTATTTCCAGTTGCTACTGACATAGTAGTAACTAGCTACTAATCTGAAATTTTTGGTGGCAAGTAGCAATCCAAAAAGCAGAAGGAAAAACTCAATTAAAATTTTTGAACAGTGAGGAGCCCTTTGACCTTCAGGGTTAATAAAAGATTACTGCTTATGTTTTTGTTCTAAAAGAGGGAGGCAGGAAACACAGAGGTTGAAAATGTAGAGGTCGAGGGAGAAGAAAAAGAATATCTATAAAAAAGATAAGCTCAAGGGAAATAGCTTTCTTGATTTAGTCTGATAAAGTAGGTCTGGATTTACAAAAGCTAGCGTTGCAATGGAAAACAATTGAAGTTGATCAATTTTATATCCCCAAGTGCCATGAAACTTAGGGTAATAAAATCCCCTAGAAACATCTGGGATGAAAAACAGAAGGCCAGTATTAGAACACTTTGCTTTAATTTGGGTTTTTGGGTTTGTTTTGTTTTGTTTTGTTTTTAAGGAGTATCAGCTACAGCAAAACACTTACACATCCATCAAAATTAACACTGGTTTGTGTTTACTAGCTGTAAATTTAAAGCTTAATAGAATTTCAAGGGGCTATAGCTATGGAAATAAAAAGTTGTAGAATTCATTTTTGAGGGTAGACTTTTACCATCCTTGTTAAAGATTTAATCAGAATAAAGAAGAATATTTAAGAAAAGCCTTAAACACCTTCTTGTCCCCTGCTTTTTTTCTTTTCCCCATTTTAAGATATCAGTTAAGTTTATTTGGGATGTTTACTAGGCCTGCACTTGGGTCAGTACTTCGTGTATTTAAGTGATTTTGTTTTGCTTGAGGTTTGTTGTTGTTTCTGTTTGAGTGTTGGAGGCAGATTATGCTGTTTGCTGTTTTCTCCAGTAATTTAGCTAATAGTATAATGATCTCCGTTAATAAAAATAGAACTGGCATTGGTTGTCAGGAGATGGCAATTTTGTAGCCAGACCCTAACACTGAGGATAAGTATTGTGGAAAATCTGTTTTAAGCGGGGCTAGTTCCAAATCAATTTTCAATTAATCTAGAGGTGGGTCTTTTTTTTCCCCCCCGTCACTTAAAACTTTTTCATTTAAGTAGGCTGAAGCAAGTAATTATGTTTTACTGCCTGTTTACTTTCCCCTGCAGTGACTGAATCTGTACTTCTTAACCTTGCATTCATATAGAGTTGGCTTTTGTAGAACTTTGAAAGCCCTGAGGCTATGTGACCTGCTCTAGCTGGGATTTAGAAACAGTAAGAGTCTCAGGTTTCACTAAAGGAGCTGTTTTCCTTAGGGAAGAGAGAAACTGATGTCAACTTTTAGCAGAGTATGACCTCCAGTGTGTTACAGATTTTAAAAAGAAGCTTACTTTATAGGTTATTCTCTACAATTGTCTGAAAGTCCTAAAAGTTAAGACTGCAGGTTTTGTGGAGAAAGTTTTGCAATAAATTAATATTGCTTCTTGAGAGATTTTGTTCAAATGTCACTGTCACCTTTGACAGTGGAGGCAGTACAAGTTTGTCTGCCTCCAGGTGAGTTTCATCCAGAAGAATCACTAGCTGTTGGTAGACTTCATGTAGCTTCTGACTAGGAAGAATTACTGGTTACAAGACTGAGCAATTAAAACAAGTAAAAAAAAAAAGCCTCCTGACACCTTTATTTAGATGTGATACAACCTGAAGGAAGGCCCATAGATGCTACTAATGTTCATTACTTTAATGAAGATCAGATTATTTTTGCTGAATGCTGAAGAGATAGTGGCATCTTCACGTAGTCTGCGCACATTTGAAAAAGTCTTTCATTTTTCTGTTACTGTGTGAAAGAAAGAAAAAAATTTCCTCAATAGTCTTATAAAAATTTAATATTCAGGATTTTTAAGCATGTGTGACTCTTAAGTGGAAAAATAATTTAGTCCTTTGACAGTATCCAATTTCTGAGATTTTTCAACTTCATCAGTGTTTTGCAAACCCCATCTGGGCCCCATTTCTTTCAGGGTGAGGGCTTCTTAAGATGGGAGTGAAAGATCTGGGGTTTGAAACATAATGACATAGAAGTTTATTTTTCATTAAACTGCATAGTCAAGGTTGGTTAAAAACAGATTTATCTGGGAAAATGTCCAAACATACTTCAGGGGTGGGAGAAAAGGCAGCAGCAATGTTGGTGGTGGAAGTGTTGCCAGAGATCTCCACAGCACTTGGGCTTTCTCTGTCCAGTGTGCACACCCTGTTTGAGAGCAGACTCCTAGATTTCTCTTTCTCTTTTCTTTTCTTCTTTTGGTCTGGACAGACTGGTTTCCTTGAACTTTCCTTATTCCAGCACCTAAACTTCTGTGTGCCTCAGCTGCTGCGCTGTTGTGCCAAGGTGCTGCCACTCGCTGAACAGGGAAGCTGTAGGTGCCAGCTGGCTTGAGATGGGTTTTGAATGACTGCACCTCCCCTGCAAACACCTTCCTGTTGACAGTGGGGATGAAGCTGTGTAACGTTTTAGTAATTTATTTTATGATACTCGCTGAAGGTTCTTCTGCGAGAACTGACAGTCCATTTCTCCCTCGGATAAAGATTAAAGGCAGCACAGAGGTCCAGATTTATTAAGTGGTGCATTTTTATGAAATATTAATGGATAGGCTAATGCCATTTCTTTTTACTTTGATTCTGCCCACACAAGTGGCACATGAAATTAGTAAAAATGAAGGGGAAGAGGGACTCTTGAGGGGCGGGAGTAAATCTGTACTTGTTTTTGCTTCGAGGCAGTAGGTGGTGATTGCATTACAAATGATTCTGTTGGTCTAGACAAGCAACAGGAAATAACTTAGAGAAAATGTTTTTGTATCCCCAAAGCGTTATCTCTGAGAAGCACAGTTAGTAATGCTGTTGTGAAAAGAAAACTCCATTTGGACAGACAGCTTGATGCAGGCAAAGCTGTTAATTTGTTTTCAGCTTCAAGGAGATTTAGAGTCTTTGCATCTTTGGCAGTAACACACAATGTAATTGTCTCCTTACCCCTTAATCTTCAGTCTAGATGCATTGGCTTAATGTGGCTAGGAGAGGCTGGAATGTTGACTGAATTAGCTGCACCAGATAGCTTACCCTAACAGGCAAGGAGAAGTTATTCCAGCACTCTTGACTTTGTAGTATGAGAGGAGAACACTGGCTGTTCTTTTCATCATTACATCCAGTGGCAGAAACCCTTTTAAGCAGAATGGAAAATAAATTGTGGGGTATGAAAAGGAGGTGACAGAACTAATGTTCTTGCATTGGCAACATTACTCAGCTATTAGGGGCTCTCTGTAAATAACAGCTTTGCTTTCATCTATTTTCTGCCTCTTTCTTTCACAGAAGTAATTTTGTAACACTACAATTTTTAAGTACTGCAAAAAAAGCTAACTGTGCACCAGGAGATTTGTTTGCATTCCTATTATTCAGTTTGGCATTGTTGGTGGGCAGCAGCTGCTTACACTTTTGGAATATGTGCCATTTATATACCACCAGTTTAAAACTAGCTCAATTCACCAAAACTACAATCTTCAGTAAAGGGATATAGCACATCATTGAGCAATTATATTATTTAGTCAATCCAGTGGTTAAGCTTGGGTCACTTTGAAGGGTAAATTTCATTGCTGGGATACATTCTTGGCTATGAATGAATGCATGAATAATCTGTCTTTGAACCTTAAGATGCACAATAGACAAAATAACTCTTGAGTTGAACTCTTGAGAGTGGGCTGATTTATGGGCAGCTGTTGAAAGTGCTCCTAGTCATATTATTTTTTAATCTGTGAAGTAGAAACCTGTAGTATATTAATTACTGTATACCATTCCAGTGGTAGACAGAAAAAAGCTGTGTAAGTTTTCATGACGGGTTTTTAATTTATAGATTAAAGATTAAAAGGAAAAAGTAATGATTTTGACATGGTACATTGCCATAAACTGAAAATCACTTGTCAGGGCTCCAGCAGACAAATAGCTGAGGGCATTGTTGACCTCAGCTGCTCAGCCAGTTGATCTGTGTGAGTTGCCTCCCGTTTAGCAGAGGCAGCAGCAGGGATTGTGCATGCTCTCAATGCCAGCAAGTTCACAGGCCTGCAGGAGCTGGGCTAGTTTCATTTGCATTAATGCTGTGGTTGCAGGTGACCGAGGATCTGGCACACATTTATTTCTACCTTTCCTGTTCCAAAGTACAGAGCCTCAAGCAGAGGGCAGGGGCTGATGTACAGGGGGGTGTGACATTCACCACACCAAGATTTGGCCAAGTTGTTCTGCTGGAGGGCACCATTTTCTAGAAGGGTCAAGAGGTCACTTTTGTGATCAGCAATAGTGGCTTGGCATGGCATCTTTTCGATGCTGGGCAGGAGGGAACTCTTCTTGTCTCAATACCCCTTTCTGAGCTATTGCGTCTACATTACACAGTGCTAACAAGGTTTACTGATTGTTGTAAGGCATTCTGAGTTACTAAAATTGTGCCATGGAAGTTGGGGATTTTTGGGAGTTATAAGAATTAGTTACAGAAGGAGCAATTTGATTTTATTTTCTTTCAGCTAACAGGCCAAACAGATGGGAAAGCAGACCTGGAGTAGTTTAGCTGGCTGGCTGCCACGATTCTGTAAATTTTGATTTGTATGGATATGTAACAGTTTTATTTTTCCCTTTTTGGAAATGTATGCCTGTAAGTCTTGGGGAAATTAATCACTGGCTTCCTGTGAAACGTGCACTTGCAAAACAAATGTTGTAGCGTGTGCCATGCAGACCCTGTGTTGTGTCAATTAGGAAATGTGACATCAGCAAACTCCATAGACTGTCAAAGGCTAAAGCATTTTTCAAAGCATCATTCATTCACAGCTCTCCAGAGAAAGAATTAAAAAATGACAGAAATTTGAACTGCAGTTCAGTACAATTTTATTGTTTTTCTTTGCCACTCAAAAGGCACAGGGCTTGTAATTCTACCCAAATGAGATTTTTAATACCATTTGACCTTCCACTATTTTGTATTTGAAATTAACAAGACATTCTTATTTTCAAAATCTGTAGTAATAACCACGTGTGAGTTGATCAAAACTTGGAAATCCTAAATTTAAAGTTCCAAGGGAGAAAGAAGAAAAATACAACCCACATTTCACCTTTGGTCTCTCTCCCACAACTTCATGCTACTCTCAGCACCACCACACCAGAACAACCTGCAAGAAAAAGTTTTTAAAGCATTTATTAACTGTGGTATCGATGATGACATAGCCACTAATTACACACCAAGAGGGCTACATTTAACAGTAAAAAAATGCTAGAAATTTAAGCACATGACTGACAGCCTGGGTCATAGGCCTTTTTTGTAGCTTTTTCCCTGGAAATTCGAAGAACTGACTTTCTTACTGCTCACTCAGCATTTGGATCTTCAAGATCAAAAGGCCTTTCCTTCAAAGAGTTTCATGTTGCTATTTAAATGGTAATTGGATCTATCCTCAGTTCGACTGTGAGTATTTTAACTTCAGTAGACTTGTGATTTTCATTATTTTCAGTTCTGTGCTTCTAGCGGAGGAGGTGATTTGGGCAATGACAAAGATTAATTGCAAATTTGGAAGCTAGTTACTAGTGACAAGAGTTTAGGAAGTCACATAGACTGTTTGAACAATATGTGCTCCATAATGAATGATTTTGCTGCTCTAATAATTTGTCCCTTCTTTACTGATGACTTTTGCATCTAGAGTAGTTCCTTACTGACAGGTTCATATTTCTGTACAGTGTGGACTGTGAATTATACATAAATTAGGGGATTTGTTAAACTACTTGACTGCAAACTTTTGGTTTAATACAGTATGCTCTCAAGAAAATGTCATGGTCATGAAATGCTGATCTTCAGGCAGGGAGTGCTTGAAGACTAGTAAGCTTTGCTGTATACCTTTTACTGTAAACTTCAATACTTTCTGGTGAAGAAAAAATGATGGTTGCATCATGTCTTTGGGAGACAGAGCCAGCATTTTGCTTTAATTCCTACTCTTTGCTGAACTGTACTTCAGTTCCGCTCTGGTGAAGTCTTACTACCTTCAGCTGACAGTGTGATGAAGCAGCGTGAAAATTGCTATCATTGTTATCCAGAAAGACACTCTCCCAAGGAGACATATTGCTATATGTTATCACTATCATTGTAGTAAGTAAAGTACTACTGAAGAACATGATGAGACACAGCTGTGTTTTCTGTGCTTGGTGACTTGGTTTTCATTTTTCTCTGGGGAGACCCCAAAACACCCTCAGGTATAAATACTGTTAAAGTGGCTAAACTGTATTCAGGATAAAATGACCTTGTGCTAAACATTACACAAGAACCTGCAGATCTGAGTCAGAGAAACAAATAGTTGAATGGGACAGTTTTCAAAATGCCACAGTACAATTTTCATGTGTAAAAGAAAGAGGAATCTGCAGAGTCAACTGTGGGGTCTTTGTGTTGGTGGTATAGCATCAAGGACTGCATTAAAAACCTATGGTGTTTTCTGATAATATTAGATGTACCTTCCCATTGACAAGTTCATTTTCTTTAGACCACCCAACATCACATCTAACCTGCAGCCTTTCCCTGCCCCCCTCCATGGTCTCCTTCCTACCCTCCCCTAAATGTATGGTGCATGTGTATTCATGTTTTTACTTTCTGTGCACGGAGATATCCAGCTGGGAAAATATAGCGTGTACAATACTTTCTGTCTTCAACTGACATTTCTCATAAATTGCAACAGAAACACTGCTATCAGCAGCTAAAGAGCAGGTAGAATACAGCTCTACATAGCAAGTCTCAGCAGGACACAGAAACTATGGTTACCAAATTTCCAAAGAGAAAGGGTTGGGAGGGAGAGTTTTAATATAAGAATAACTGGGGAAGGGGGATGAGAAACATTTAAAATGGACTCATTGAAAGCTGCCTTTTTCTAAAAAAAAAAGGGCTTATAGGGGCTGACTCAGTGGCTTCACATTCGCTTTTTGCTGAATTGTTGTTTTAGAAGACCTCACAAGAGGTTTCTATTATAAGCAATGCAAAACAGTCTTTCCTAGTTGGTCCTTAAAAACACCCCTACCCTCCACACACGTTCCTTGAAATCCTTTTTTGGACAATATGTAATACTTAACTGCTGCTGTAGTATAAAATGTTTATGACAGAAAGCCTGGGTCAGCCACAGTGCATTTATGATTTGGTGGAAATAGACTAGTAAATAAGATAATGTTCCTATTCACAGGATTTAATTAGTTTCATTTTGCCCTCAGCTCTATTCAAACTCAAATTTTGACTGGAACAGGCTAGAAAACAACCTCACAGCATAGGTTAGAAAATACATCACAGTATTTATTGGCATAGGATTTTTTAGGTTTTTTTCATGTCAGGATTTTTTCTTGTTTTTTAGGGTTTTGTTGTTTTGGGAGTTTTTTTAATTTGTTTGGAGAGGATGTTAAATTGGATGAGATCTCGTTTATCACATGTTGGTCTGTTCTTTGTGACTATGGTAGAAAGGATAGGAAACAATGATCTTAAGTTGTGGCAAGAGAGATTCAAGGGCAATATTAGAAAAGCATTTCCAACAGCAAGGATAATGAGGCTGTGGAGTAGGTTGTCTAGCAGCTTGTGGAGTCTTCCATTAGAGAAAAACCTGTATGAACATTTTTCAGGATAGATGCTGCTACTGCTTCAGAAGTAGGAGGGGGGTGGACTGGGCAACTCCTGACATGCTCTTCGCTCTGTAGTCCAGTTCTTAGAGCAGGATAGTTCATAATTTGGTCTAGTTTTCATTTTGGGTTTTTGTTTTGTTGGCTTGGTTTGCTTTGGTTTAGTTTGGTTTGGTTTGGTTTGGTTTGGTTTTTTTACTTCTCACATGGAGATTTCCTAGGAAATTAGGACGTGGTGTGTCACCTTCTCCTTTTTTTTCCCTTAGAGTAAAAATTAGTTGAACTGCATTACTGAAATATTTTTTAAAGGTCATAAAAAGGAAATTGTTCTGCCTAAACCACAGGACTACTTATAAATTATAGCAGACAGCTATTAATGAAAGGCTCATGGGAACCAAATATGGAACAGAGAGCAACTCTCTTATGGACAGCCTAGTAATGAAGGCCAACTGTTGGATCCATACAGCTAAATGAAGAATAAGGAGAGAGTGCAGGTACTCTTTGCTGGAAAGTTACCCCCATGCTTGGCTTCAGCTTTAATTTTTCATACTAGTACCTAGCTAGTAAACATCTTATCATTTTGAAGGATGCTTCTCCAGTAACCTTTGCATTTGTGCAACATAATCTTTTAAAGCTGTCTTGTGAGGAATGAGCGAAGGCAGTGTGGTAAACATAGTACAGCATACTGAGATCCAAGAATGCCATAATGTCTGAGGGAGGCACGTAAATAACACTAATCTCCTGTCTGTGAGAACAGCTATTGTTTTCAGTTTGGAGATTAATGAGAATATACTGCTCTTCTTCACTTTATCAAACTATTTTCAATGGAATGTTTTTCCAGCAGTAAATCTTCATTAGCATTTTTGTTTGTTTCTTTGAGTGGTATTGGTTGTATGCTGAGTTTTGCTTGGAGAGAACTAAAAAAACCAACTCTTCAAGGTCTCAAAGATATGGCCAGGTCTATTTTATTTATGCCATCCATAATACAGTTGGCAGACAGCCTGCAAGACACAGAGTTTCACTCTTAGTCTTGCCACTTTTCTCATTCCTCCTACCATCCAATGGTAATAGTATTAAGGTTTTCCTAGTTTTGTGTTGTTTTCCCTGTAGTTGATTTCCCTGTGACAGAGCAAGAGTAATAGTGGCTTTATCAGTAATGCTCTCTTTGATTCATCCTTCATTTGGATTCTTTCACAGTCTTCCCATCCACTCCTGAATATCTCATATGAATTTCTCAGTTGGTCAGTCATATAGCTTTGTGAAAGAGCAACCATTATCCATTTCATTTTCTAACCATGAATCTCCTTGGCAGTGAGCAACTGGCTTACAAATGCATTGCATTTCTCTCTCTCCAGTCTCTCTAACAGAAAGAGGATGTTATCTCACAGACATCAAGGGAAAACCCCACACTTCTCTAATTGTGTAGGAAGATAGTTTACTAATCTCCCATTGGGAAGACCTCTAAGAAAAAGATCTTTGACAAATAACATCATAATTTTTGATTGTGTCTTCTACATTTCCTAGGTGGGACAGGTGAAATGCAGAGTCAGAAAAGTAAGTTTAAAGCTGTTCAGAATCTAGACACATTTTCATCCTTTATGTCTGCATTAACTACCATTCTGAATCTCTGAAATCCAGATAAATTTGGAAGGTTCTTTATGAAATGCCTTTGCTTTCAAAAACAAAGACCAAAATTGGCTTAAATCTTACTGGAAGCATTCTTCCTTGACTGTCATGTGATTGTTAAATATTGGAGAGAATGAATTATCTTTCTACTCTCTGAATGATTCTGACAGCCTTCTGTAGAGTACAGCCTCCTATCCATGGAGGTCTATGGGCTCATTTTCAGCAATTCCCAAATATACTGGGAGGGGGTGTATTAAACTCCTAAGGAAAGACATATCAGAGAAAAAGTAGGTCTTTGTTTTTCTGAGACATTGGCTGTTGACTTGTGAAATTTAAAAGTACTTGAAATAAACTCAGTGGGTGTAATTTGACATGGAATTATTTCTGAACTAACTTAGTCTAGCTACTGAAAGAATCACTTTGCAGTCTTTTGGTTTTTCTTCCAGTTTCCAGTTTTTCCAGTTTATCAGATTTGCCTTTTGTCAATTTTTGCCTGAAGTAGACTCAAGTCTTTGGACTAGTCTATAGGTGATTAAAAATAATAAAAAAATTTCAGAAAAAAAAATGAAACTTTTTGAAAGGAATAGTTGTTAAATTCGTATTTAGGAAATACAGATTGTTTCATTAGCATGCTTGTATCTTCAGGAGCCTATCAGTGTAACAACATACCTATAGTCCTTATGAACTCTTTGGTCAAGTTTGCATTTCTAGTGGCACAAATGCAGATTTTGGTGTTCTTAGAAATAGTTCTTAGTCACTTGGCAGTTTTATCAGGGGACAAAAGGGCCTTTTCAGAGGACAGAGGCTAAAAGTAATATAAGGTTGCAAATCTTACAGGAAAGTTAGAATGCATCTGTTGGGCAACAGGGACTCTTTGCCCTAGAGCTTTTTCAATAGAATCCTGCTGTTTTCAAAACATTCAGATGAAGGGGAAGGTAGCAGCTGTCTACCAGGCTACCAATCCTATCAGTTGGAAAGAGATCGCAAAAACTTGATGTGAATTTCTTTTGGTGTAGCTCTTGTGTGTCCTCCAGCCTTCTTCCTTGGAATATGATTCAGTTCACCAAGCAGCCTTTTTATCTGTCTTTCCCCAAAGGTTTCCTGCTGAAAAGCAAATGCTTTGGATTGTGCGTGGGCCTATGCAAAATGAAATAAGGCTTCTCAAAAGTAAGATGCTAACTGGATTTGAGCTGTCTCTAGTATGGTGAAGGAAAAAAGACAAACCCTCTACAAATGTATTCCATGTACACATTAAAATCCTAG
>VZTZ01040544.1:0-66755 GCA_013400955.1 Drymodes brunneopygia | reverse complement strand
TTTTTTTTTTTTTTTTGGTGGGGGGATGGTCTGGTAGCCCTTTTATGTAGTTTCAGATCTTAATTAACAAGAATATATCAGTTCCTGTTATTAAATCTGCAGCCTTTAAATCTCCACTGGTGTTCCTTGTTTCAAACGCAAGTCTTCCTTCTGTAGAGTTTTCATAGATAATTGTAATTGTCTTTCACAAAATGACATTTGTAGAAGATTTTCAACCAGAATTGGAAAGGTCTTCCAGGAGAAAACATCCCCTTACCAGTGGACAGCAGTCCTGCTTTTGTTCAGTTCTCAGAAGAACCAGAAAGACCTCTATGTTCTTGTGTCCATGAACAGTTGAAACAAATGCATGGTCTTACTTTGATCTCTAGTACTCTTCTGTCTCTGTCACAGGGGAGAGTCTATGAGAAGAAACCCAGACTCTGTAATCTAAGCAATTATTTGAATAAAATACTCAAAGATCATTGAGAGAACCTCTGAACACAGTGAAACAGTGTGAGGAAAAGGTGCCACAGCCTAAACTGCCTTCTGGGTGAGGAGAGAGGCTTCTGCCAGAGATTTGAAAAAGGCAGCCAGCTGTCATTCCTTTCACACCTTCCTGAAGTGTTACAAACTTCTTGTTGTGGCATCTGTTGTAACCGCATTTGGTTGTCTACTGCTCAGAGATGCGTTTCATCAACAGCATGGAGACATGCATGGAGACATGTGGTGGTCTGACTTTTTTTCCCCATTGCCACCCTTTGTCAGTGCTGCTATTTTTACCTGGTGAAATGTCCTGAATCTGAGAGATTCTACTTTATCCTTCAAGTGGCCTTAATCTGCTGGTGAATATTGCACAGGAAGCAAAAGAGAACAAAAAAGAAGAACAGTATCCCTTTTTGCTGATTACTTTTGTGGTTTCAGACAGTCATCTTCATAAAATCACAGAATATGCTGAGTTGGAAGAGACCGACAAGGATCATCAAGTCCAACTCCTGACCTTATGCAGGACATCCCAAGAGTCACACCATATGTCCAAGAGCATTGTCCAAATATTTATTGCACTCTGTCAGGCTTGGTGCTATGACAGCTTCTCTGGGGTGCCTGTCCCAGTGCCCAACCACCTTCTGGGTGAAGACCTTTTTCTAATACCCAACCTAAACCTCCCCTGAAACAATTTCAGGCCATTTCCTCTGGTCCTGTTGCTGTCACCACAGAGAAGAGGTCTGTATGTGCCCTTCCTCCAAGGAAATTGTAACTGCTGTGAGGTCTTCTCTCAGTTTCCCCTTCTCCAGTCTGAACAGACCAAGTGACCTCAGACACTCCTCACACGGCTTCACCTCAAGGCCCTTCACCCTCCTCATGGCCCTCCTTTGGACACTCTCTAACAGCTCAATGCCTTTTTTGTATTGTGGCACCCAGAGCTGCCCCCAGCACTGGAGGTGAGGCTGTCCCAGTGCAGAGCAGAGCAGGACAGTCCCCTCCCTTGCCCACTGGTGATGCTGTCCCTGATGCCCCCCAGGACACAGGTGGCCCTCCTGGCTGCCAGGGCACTGCGGACTCCAACTTGTCACTGACCAGGACACTCAGACCCAAGGTGCTTTCCTGCACTCATTTCTTNTCTGTCAGGCTTGGTGCTATGACAGCTTCTCTGGGGTGCCTGTCCCAGTGCCCAACCACCTTCTGGGTGAAGACCTTTTTCTAATACCCAACCTAAACCTCCCCTGAAACAATTTCAGGCCATTTCCTCTGGTCCTGTTGCTGTCACCACAGAGAAGAGGTCTGTATGTGCCCTTCCTCCAAGGAAATTGTAACTGCTGTGAGGTCTTCTCTCAGTTTCCCCTTCTCCAGTCTGAACAGACCAAGTGACCTCAGACACTCCTCACACGGCTTCACCTCAAGGCCCTTCACCCTCCTCATGGCCCTCCTTTGGACACTCTCTAACAGCTCAATGCCTTTTTTGTATTGTGGCACCCAGAGCTGCCCCCAGCACTGGAGGTGAGGCTGTCCCAGTGCAGAGCAGAGCAGGACAGTCCCCTCCCTTGCCCACTGGTGATGCTGTCCCTGATGCCCCCCAGGACACAGGTGGCCCTCCTGGCTGCCAGGGCACTGCGGACTCCAACTTGTCACTGACCAGGACACTCAGACCCAAGGTGCTTTCCTGCACTCATTTCTTCTGTCCAGCCTCTCATTCCCCAGTCTCTCTGTACATCGAGGGTTGTCCCAGGTGTTAAACTTTAAATGGTGGATGATTACCCATCTCTTCAGGCGACCTAATCTTCTGAAATACAAGACTCCTCTTTATAAGGCAGGTAGGTGAGTTGCAAGATTATAACTATATAAATAATGTGGAGAGCCAAGAGGAGAGCAGTCTTACCACACAGTTCTCTCCCAGCCAGTAGGAGAGTGAATATGCACCCCAGTGAGCCCCCACAATCTCTATGGATATAAGAAACAATGCATTGACTAAATGTATTTATGAAACCGTATTCACTAGGACTGAGGGAGGTAGGTTTTATAAGCGTTTGATACATCGCTCTGGCATTTCATGAAAGGGGAGGTCCATTTGAGATATGCAGATTATTCCATGTAGTAAATGATGGCATCATTTCCCTTGCTTCCATCCTGACAGAAACCATTAGCTGTAGTGGATTAGCTGCTGTCTAAGTGGAAGTTGTTCTGACAAAGATGATCATGTAAGGAGTGAGCTGTAGTTTCATATTAGGAGAGAGATCAGAAAACTAATGCATCAGAGGATTTGAAGAGAAAGAACAAAATACTCCCAGAAGCCTTGCTTTTGTGGCCTGTCAGAAGCGGCTTCCTTCATGTGTCCAGAAAGAGCATAAATGACAATAAAACATGGAGTGAGGAGTTGTACTTAATCTGACTAAATGCTGTACATAAAGTCTTTATCAGTCTTTTCTGCTCCTGCTGTTACAGGCATATATTTTCAGGCATTAAGTTCATTTCCCCCTCCCTCTTGCTCCTAGGCAGGGGTTGCAAAAATTCAAATTTGTTGATATTTTCAGTATCATAAATAGAGAGTGAAGGATAATACTAGTATAACCCTAGTTCAGACATGACATTTCTTTCCTTTCTTCCCCCCCATATTGCATTACTAAGCAAAACTTGCAGTGTTGTGGTGATCAAGTTTGCAAGCACTGTCATCGTAAAGATGGAAAATGAAAATGTTTCTTGCCAAAATTTATGAAGAAGTAGCAGGTGAGGCATGGAAATCAAAATTAGGCCCTTGGGGCTTTTGGTCAGTGTATGGTGTTCTCTCCAGCACGAATCTGCATAACAGAATGAAGGGAAGGATTTTCTTCATTAATTCATGTGACAAGGAAGTGAAACAAACCACACAGCTTGTACTACGAAGTTTTTATTGCTTCATAAATTTTATTGAGATAGAAATTAACCAGTTTCCTCTGTGTTTTAAACAGTGTGTTTTAAATCAGTTTGTGTTTATTGACACAGGGGAAGCTCATCTGTGTTCGAGAATAGATCTGTTTTCTCTTAGAAAAGGCTGCACTTCAGAGAATTTTTTAATGGTATAATGTATTAAATTGACATACCATGCTTAAGAATCTGTGGTCTGGGGTTTTTAATTTAACAACAACAGTTTTTTCTACTTGATTGGTTTTATGATAAGCAGTGAAGTATCATGAAAGGGATACTGAATTATAGGAAAAATCACTCTGAACTGCAACAGATTTACCGAAGTCGAAAAATATTTATATGCATTTCCAAAAATTTTTCAGCACTGCATCCACATTAGGTCTGCTGCCATGTTTATTGAAGCATTTGAGCTGTGTTTTCCTGCTCATTTAGGGAGGGCTGTTTAGTCATGGGCATCTTATGTTGTGGCAAACATATTCAGGATTGGCTTTCATTTAAGCTGTATTATTCATTAAGAGTTTTAAGCTGCCCTAATACATGCAGAACTTACACAGCTTTATTTGGGTGCTTCAATACAGACATCCATATTTGAAATGGAAGCTTAATGATCTGTGACTATCTGAAAAATGAAAATGTATAGGCAGAGCCCTTGAAACGTCACCCATCTTTTTTCTCTTATTTTTACAATAATGATTGTACAAGATGGGATTTGCATCTCTGAGCAATGAGTTAAATACCTCGAAATCTCCTTGAAATCAATCTTGTGTGTTCATGCATGCAGATTGAAAACCATGACTTTGAAATTTACGTTCTGTGAATAAAATTTACGTTTCCTGAAAAGCAAAGAAGGCCGTCATTTCATGCTTCCTAACCTTCATTGTCTATCTCACTTCAGCAGAAGCCCCGTGCGCCTGCGCACAGTCCTGAGGAACAGCTTTCTGCTCTGTCGATTTTTGTTTTATAAAAGCCCTGTTTTCTTTATTGCGTTTACCTATTGGATCTGAAAAATTTATTTAAGCTGTGACAAATTTCTCTTTTGGGCCTGGAGTCCAAAGGAACAGCAACCATCAGGCTGTCGGTAAAAGATTTGTTGGCTATGACTGTTTGTTAAATGGTAAGGGTCTGTGGGTGAGACTAGCTGTCTAAAGCTACTCTGAGTAGGTGGGTTATGGGCTGTACTTAGTGAATATACATCATCAGGGAAATAGATGTACTTCAGCAGCCTTTTGTTTTGTTCAGCTAAAATGGGTGTTGATTTTGGAAGGCTCAGCAAAATCACTGTCATTTTTCTAAATTAGATATCATTCAGAGTACCCATGAAAAACAGCATTTAGGTTAAATATAGCACCATTATTTGTCAGCATTGTAAGTTGACAAGAATAGCATTACATTTATTTCCCTTAAAAAAATGCTCAAGCTGAACACAGTGCCTGGGAGTGAGTGCTAATTGACAGCACTGTAAACAGGAATCCTTGCACACTACGAGTCCTGTGCAGTCCCAGGTGCTGCAGTGCTCACCTTTTCACACTGCTTGGCTGGTTTTTCTCTGTAATATTTTATGTCCCTGTAGGGACAAGAAATTTAATGTTGGTACTATTTAAAAGAAATTAAATAAAAGAATACTCGTAAAGATAAAAACTTGATTTACTAATACTGTGACTGTTTGATCCACAGTCTATATAAATAAATTGAAAGGCCTGCTGTATTTTTACTTTTTATTATGCTATTCCAGCACTACCAGTGCTTACTGCTCTTTTTATTCAGATTTCACCAAAATAACTGTGAAACTTCATCTTCACCACCACCTGAAAACAAGCTATTTGACGGACTATGAATTATGAATTCTTCTCATTCTTCAGGGTGTAAATATGCTTTAAGCTGAAAGCCAGGGCAGGGGGGGGATCCTTCATTTGAAACAAGCTTTTAGTCTGCACTTGATCTCCTCTGGTAGTGTATGAAAAGCCACATTGGTCTGAATGACAGCTGAAAAGGCAAGCTGCTGTGTCAGAGGATTTAGCAGAAGGAAACTGCTGTTCTTTCAGCCAGCACCTTCCCAGAAAGCTCTCTGGGTCTTATACCAGTTCCATGCACTTGTGAAATCGGAGCACTAAAAATATCTGGCTGAAACAGTTTAATTGAAATTATGTCTCACTGCCTTAGTACTCATATTCAGGTTTAAGAAAGTAAATAAATCTTCACCTCTGGCTACTGATTTCTTGTCTGTAATTTAAGATGAGATGATCCTTTCCTAAAAGCTGAAGTTACAATGGCAAAATCATCTAAGGCACCGGCTAAGTTAATTTTGAAAAAACGCACCATCACCCCAAAAAAACCCCAACAACCAAAACCAACAACAACAACAACAAAAAAAACAAACCTGAAAAGCCCAAAAAGACAAGGAAGACTTTGCCAACTGCAAAATCTAGTCATGTTACACAATGCACAATTTTGAAATTCTTACACAAAAAAGGTCTTTGTGTATGTGGCGACAGCACCTGTTGGTGGTATTAAGATTTATGCTTGAAGCTGAAATCATGCAGAGCTGTTTAAAATCATTAATAGAAACAATGAAGGGTGAATATTTTCAAAGACAAGTCAGTGTTCTTCCATGTCACACTTTTAGCAGTCACACTTACATGATCTTCAGATCTCAGAACGACACTGGGAAAAAATAATGACATCATGATTAGTTCTGAAAGCATTTGTCCATTTTGAGTGCCATATAATATTGATCTTGAAATACTATACGGTGACTAAAGAGGAAAATATCCATTTGTCCACAGTTAGCATAGCACAATTCCACTAGGAATATTTTTAATCAAATCTGTTATGGTCACTGGTTTTCTAATACACAAGCTATATTATGGTACATGACAACATTTGTATGACAGTTCTGTGTGACTGAAGGGTTATTCTTCTTAGTGTGCATAAAATTATCTTCCAAAATCTTTCTTATTATGTGAAGATGACAATTCTGTCTGTTGCAGTGTTACACTTTTCTTTCACATAAGTCTGAGTCTAAGGACTGATCTTTGTTACCTATGATTATTAGCAATTAGGAATGTGTTACTTTCAAGAAAAAGGCTTTGGGGCCATTGTTGTACAGCTCAGAGTCAATAAAATCTGAGCTGCTCATAATAGCCTTTCTTTCTCATTGAAGCCTTGGACTTGCTCTAACTTCATCAGAGCAGAGGAAGAAAAGAATAATGTGAACAATAGAAGCCCTGGAGTTTGACTTAGGTCTAATGTGAGGAGGCTGTAAAAGCTGTCAGGGAGCTTGATGGATTGGCTTTTGGGCTGCAGTCCTCAGTGCAAAGCAATAATGTTCCTGCCTCTTGTGAGAGGGCTGGATGTGTCACCTGGGGTCAGAGCTTATCAGCCTCAGGGGCCAACATTTCAGATGAGGCCAAAGTTCAGTCAATAATTTATACAGAAATTTGTGCGGAGATTCTGGAATAAAGCAAGCTTTATCTTGAAACTGTTTGTCCGACCAAAGAAATAATTAAGTCCTGTCTGAAAATCCAGTCCTTTTTTTTCCCCCCCTCTTAGTGACATGGGAAAATGGTTTCCCAGTATAGAAATACGTGTTTCTGTCATCATGCTGGTTGCACTTTTGATGAGGGAGGGCATGCCTATGATAATCCTTTAAGGGATGTTACATTGCCAAAAGAAATACAGAGATTTTTATCTGGTTATATTAGGTTTCCTAGCATCCTAAGTTTTTGCCTTCATTTTATGCAACACTGAGCTGTCTTCAGTGTCTAAATAGTTTTGTTTCTAAACCTATGAGGGTCAAAGGTTCACCAGCTCCAGTGCATGAAAAAGCCAAGAGAAGCTGTAGCAGAAGCATAGATCACAGCAGGCCTGGGTAAACCAGCCAGGCTGCTATTAATAAAAGGAGAAACTGGGACAGCATGCACAAAGGATACTTAAAGAAAAATTGTTCAACCAGTTTCTGGCAAGAGAAGGAAAGTCTCACAGAAAGTATACTCATCTCTAGTGGGATATCATTTTGCTGGTATTTTGTCTTTGCATTGCACCAGTACTGTCGAACAGTTGGACTAAGCCAGTTGGTTAAGTAGATGTTTTACTAGATTACCCACTTGGAAGATAATTTAAAACATAGAAAAGAAAATCATGGTAACCTTCTCTGCAGAATTTTGATACCATTGAAGTAGGTTAGCTGACAAGTAGCTCACTTTTCTTCTGTCCCAGCAAAATGCCTACTTTGCTTCAGTAGATGCTAACAAAAGCCCTTTTACCTTACTTCTGCTCAAGGAGAACGCTATTAGTCATGGTTCATTAGGCTTGTTTACAAAAATGAACTGGTATCCTAAGTGTGTAACTGAAACACTTTTGACTGCTAGGAGCATCTTTTCCACCACAAAATTGCAAGAATTTTATAATGGGAAGGATAGCACTGCCTACTATTTTCCAAAGNTAGTAACAAAAGACATTAAAATTAGGTTATACCAAATCCTAAACTGAAGCAATTATGTAGGAGGAAGAGCCCCAGATTTGTAAGTTTCTCGATCTGCTTTTTTTAGACAGAGGAAAAATGGGAGTGCTGGGCCTGGCCACACCAAATTGATTCCTTTTGGATACATGAGTGAGAAAGTTAGAAGAAGGAGAATTCATGATTCACACTTCGAGTTTGCACAGGACTCTTACATACATCCAATGATTGAGTATACACCACTTTCATCTTTATGTATTTTGCCTTTTTTTTTATGGCTTATTACTGTATTAAGATCTTAATAAAGTTATATCCCCAAACGTACAGGATGTGTCCCTGTAAGTCCCACAAACTAAATGAAAGAAGAGTTGTCTCCTGTTAGCTGTTGCTTGCAAGAAAACCTGAGGGAGTTCTGCAGAAGAAATCTCAAATGTTTTTATTTCCCTCCTCTTTGTCTTGGATGTGTCTGTCTTAGGTATTTACCTACCCTTTTCCCAAGCTGAAGACAGTGAAGTCTTCATGAGATCAGTGAAGCTTAATGCAAAAAGAGAGAGAGAAAGAAAGATGTAAAATGCAAGTCAGTAGATTTCAATGTCTTCAGCCACTGCTTTAAATTGCTATTTTAAATTCTAGCAAGTGGAATAATAGAGAAGTTATCATGTGTACTAACTGCAGTTGGCCTTTGTAAAGAATGACTTGTTAGAAGGCTTTATGATTTACTGAGGCCACAGCTGGCTGCCAGCAGAGCTAGAGGAGTGTGTTCTCTCTTGGGCCTGGAAGCTAGAGATGAAAAGGATCCAAAGCTGGCACAAAAGCAAATAAATGCTTTGACTTTAAATAAAGCATCATAATTTATAAGGGGCTCTGCTTCTCAGTCCCAATGAGCTACATGGATCAGCAGCAGCTCTTTGAGGTTGAGCAGAATTGTTTGGCTGGCTCGACTGCAATTCTGGTATCTGCAGTCTACAGATTTGGAAGAATTTTCATGGTTTTGGATTGGAATTGTTTCTTTATTCATGCTGTTTCTTTTCCATAAATCGTCTCTCTTCTGTCTTCCATTCCTTTATGTTTCATTAGCTACTCTGATGCTTGATAAATAATTGTACCAGTGTTTGCACCTGGCAGCTCTTTATCATGATGTACAGCGCTGAGAAACTAATCACCAAAGACACCTGAAGGTTTATAGGTGCATTTTGTCATCTGTTACTTGCTTGGGTTTTTTATTCATCAGCTCCTATAGTAGCAGTGCTCAGAGCTGGGACACAAACTTCTATTGAGACATCCTAATACTCGCCTTAGGAAGTAAAAAAAAAAGTCTGAGCTCCTTAAGGGGTTTTGGGGTTTTTTCTGATAGATACACACACATGCATACACGCATAAATTTATACCAGCTTCCCCATTTCTGCAGCTGTTTCTCAACAGTCTGCTGATGAAAACAGTGTTTCTGTGGTCTGGTGTCTGAGAAAAAGAATAGAAATGAGGCAGATAATTCTTAAAAGGAACTCCTGAATGATTGTCTGGGTAAGAAAAAATTGTTTTGGTTTTCCCTTTTTTTGGCCCTACTTCTTGTATTGAAACAATAGCTCTTACCCCCATGCTCCAGACTTGTTTTACTTTGCTATTTACTTGCTTTTAAGCGAGAAAGAGTTTGGGGGAGAAGTAAGTAGCTGAAGAGTTCCTGTAATTAATATAAAGTGCAGGAAGCAAGTGTGACAGATTAGCTGAAAAGCCCTGTGTTCTGTTGCTTATCTCAAGTGATATATGGCCCTGGAGTACAAGCAAAGGCAGTGGACTGTGGGGATTCTTTTTCTTTTGCTCTACAAGAAGTCAGAACAGTGTCCATGTGTTCAACAGGCCAGCAATGTAGGAGCTGAAATAACACTCCTTGAGAAGTGAGTGAGAAACTCAGGGGATTACAGGACAGCATTTCCTTCTTCTAAAATTCAGACCATGATGCTTTTCAGTGTCAGGCTATGTGAATCACAGTTTTGATTACTGAAGTAAAAAAAGAAAAAAACTGCTAGAAACAAAATACTTTATTTCTGAAACAGATATGGTTTTCTTCAGAACACACAGATGTTAAATGATTTTCAACTTGCATTTTTAGTATCAGCTGAAATACAGTAATGCTGCAGTTTTATTCTCAAGCTGCAGTGAAACAGTGAAGTTATTCAGTTACCCTGGCCAAGGAAAAGGTAAGGATTGCACAGAAACTAACTCTTTAGCTGCACTCCAGAGGTCAGAAGCCTCTGGTTAGTTTATAATAACATTAATTGCACATTTTCGTATAAACATTGCAATCATGCAGTCTGACATTCAAGAGGTGTAACAACAGTTTATCCAAAAGTTTTCCTAGTCCTGCCAAATTCTACAAATTCTAATCACTTTTGTATAAATCTGGCAGGAGAAAATTATGTGGGTTGCTGTGGCTTCATAGTTTTCAAAATCACCACTGTAAGTAGCTCATATTTTAGTAGAACTGTTTAGTTGTGGATAAATCAACAAGCCATTTGAGACCCAATCTGATGTAATTTCTGGGGTATTACCCAGTTTTCATTGAGTCTTTTACTGGTCTTTTAATGAGTGTGAAATTTAGCCTTGTATTTGATTAGGGTCATTCATATTTCTTTCAGCTCTCCATTTGCATTTAGATCTTGGTCACTGGTTATTTGTTAGGCAGACCAGCTTTAGAAGAAATATATCCACTGAAAAAAGAATGTAACAGTTATCATTATGACTAATAAAGGACATGAGCTGTTTGATTAGATGCTGCCCTGTCTTCCAGAACCAACCTGCCCCCTGGCATTTAAGTCACAGCTTTGTGCACAGGAGCTATCATTTCAGCTAACCTCAGCTACATGTCTTCCTAACATGCTGGGGCTTTTTTATATTAAAGCTGGAAAAGGATAATGTTGCTAGGGAGGCAGGAAAAAGAAATAAAACCAGAGCTTCTTTTTGCTGTCCATTCAACTGAGTATTGACCAGCTGTCTTCATGAGAAAGAAATAGATAGTGGTGAATAAACTAGAGTCTAGTTTTCCAAGAAGTTCAATGATTTTCCCAAATCAATACAGCCCATCAGGCTTCAGAACAAAGGATGCAGGAGATATGACAGTGATGGAAGTAGCTTGTGTTCTTTTGTATATTAAGCACATGGGCTCATGGGGAAACAGGATTTCTTCAGTTATTTCAGTGTTTATTCTTTTATATGCACTGGGATAAACTTCTAGATTAAGAAAATCTATTACAGTAATTATTAGGTGGGATTAAACAGTTGTCTGCTTGATGGCTGAACTCCATGTTTCCAAGAGCTATTCCTCACTGTATAATTGCTGCTTCTTTTTTGAACGCAAATGGGAGTATGAAATGCGGGTTCAGAGAATAGGTTCTATAATAACAGCTATTTTTAAACTAAGGTGGTGGTTCCTACTTTTAATATTGCCTTTATTTTTACCAATGACTTCATAATGAAAGGAAAAGAAAGGGTATGACATTCAAGTAAGGTATGCATGAAATTTATGTTGTCATTCCTCAGAACTTACTGGAAATAACACAGATATGATCTTGCTCTGTTACATTGCTGAAGAAGCTACTGTATTTTATAGCCCAGCTTTAGCCACCAGCAGGGCAGCCTTAACTAAAATAGCAGAGTTCAGCCTCTCAGCCCTATAACCTTTAAACTTGCTATGCTTTCATAAAGTACAGAATACAGAATTAACACCGCAGCTAAGCGCCTCAGTGGTTTACGACTACACCAGCAGTATTTCATTATGCTTCTTTTCCTTGATGCTACCCAGTCTTCTCATCTTCATTGCAGTACAGTATTTGTTCGGCTAAAGTCCAGTGCCCAGGATGACTAATTGCAGATCTGTGCTCCAGATGGTCTGATTACAGGATGTGGTTAAAATGACTTTTCAAACATTCTCTGCTGCAATAGGAAATAGGAAAAAAAAAAAAAAAAAAAAAAGAAAAAGAAAAACGCCCCCCAAAATCAGGCCACCTGACAATCATTACATTCTCAGGCTGGCTGATGTTGTTGCCTGTTACATGTGCACCTGCTGTAGATGTAGTTAAGTTCTTATGCCATGCTAGACAGAGAGTGTGATTAAAGTAAATAAACTGTACATCTCCCAGATCAGCATTTGGTGTATAATATGTGGCTTCATATGTAGAATGTTTACTGTTAGTTTTAGATTACTTTCTGGATGGAAGCAATCAGGGAGAAATAAGCCATTTACATTGCAAGTCTAATAAAAAACTTGTTGTGTGTTTTTTATGCCTGGATGAATTGCAGGTGTATATGTGGATGTGGGATTGATGATGATGTGGCGGATATGGTGGTTGTGAGGCAAATGAGTTGTACTGCTTCTACTAAACCTGTGGCAACAAAGAAGCCTGAGATAATCCTAATACAGATTTTCATCTTGCAGCTTTTTGCACTTCATATATTTCAGGTATTGTTGGAAAGTGACGTCAAATAGTTATGTGTGGGACCAAAAAAATTGCAGTGGCAGAGGTGGAATAAAGCATGTTTAATCGATGGTATTGTTGTACTCACTGATGACAGATATGCCATGGTTTGGCTATCCCAGGCATGTTTGTATTATTTGTATTTGCATGGGTGGGACAAAAGGCAAATCAATTTGACTTGCAAACAAATTTGTGGATTCACTAATCATAATGATACAAGGAATTGATTTTGCTGTAATGTTACATCAAGTAATGATGTGATGCTTCCCTATAGCAAGGATTGCATCTCAACCTTGAAGAACTATTATGTATGCCACAGAGATTTTTGCTACAAGAATTTGTTGAATTAACCCTTTAAGGAAGTAATCTTGCTAAAAAAATTCTGCGAAGTGTACTATGCTTTAGAGATCTTCCTCTGGCATCAGCAAAAGTTGTTTTAAAATGATACTCAGGATAGTAGCACAGTAATGGTAGTAGGCAGAACTGTTAATTTTGGAATTTTGACCACAGAGGAATCCACTGATGTTTAAGTGTGACTTATGTGACTTAAAATATACATTATTTTTTAAACATACATGACTTTTGATGACTGAAAAACAGACATATCATTCCTAGTTTTGAAAGATCATTTAAATATTCTTCAACAAATCAGTTACAGAAGTGTTCAGAAAGACTTCGTGTAGATCTGCTTTTTCCAGAATTTTGCAGATACTTTTGGCCAGATTCTTTACTAAGAGCAGAGGGAGCAGCTCCTTTTACAAAAATGAAGGCTTACCTATTCAGATAACTGGTCTGCTGAGTTCCCCAGTAAAATAATCAGTTTTAACTAAACCAGGATTTCGTAGCATTTGCTGTGATCTGAACACAAAAGGAGCCTATGCTGCAAAAATTAAGTCAGGCTTTCCAGTCTGATTAATTGAATAGCATCTACTTGTATTGTAATTTGAACATATTTGTTTTCTAAAGGCAATATTTTTAAAAGCTGGGGCCTGCGTTTAAGATAGTGATGTGATAATTTGATTTCTCAGCACATGATCTCATTTTCAAAGTTTTGAATACAAACATAAAAATTCTTGGCTTTTTTCATTGCAGAGTCAAGAAAACAAAGAGATTAGTATCTGTTTTAGACTAGATACTTAAGGGTTTTTCTGTCTTCAAATGAAGGAACATCTGCAAGAGTGTAGATGTGTCTGCTAAAAGTGCAGCGCCAGAGTAGTCCATATGAACAATACCCTTACTTGGTACTGAAAATATCTTTGATTATGATGTTTTTATGTCAAAATAGCACATCTGCATTTCTTAGCAACAAGTTTAGTTACTTCATTTTCAACTTGTGGTAGCATATTTCATTCTATGAGATATAGTTAATAGTAAATAGCAAATTTTGGTTCCCGTCTTTGTTATTCAGTCACTGAAAAGGTGGAAAAGGGGACAGGCAAAGAAGAGATACATCATATCCACAGAAGTCATAAAAAATGTTTTTTTTTTCTGTAGGTTTCTGAAATTATTTTCTTACATACCACTTTTGTGACATGTGACCTTTCATTTCATAATAAAATTTAAGTACAAATTGTCACAGTTTTGTACATGTAATTATCAGAAGTGCTTGTGTAAAATGGTTTTGTGCTCCTATAGGCATTCATTAGTTTTTTGCCATAAACACTTTGGTTATGGTTATGATGAGTTAAGAAAAAGAGCTTATAATGGTACATGTGTTGTGTGAAGGAAAACAACAAAATGCAGAATCTCCTCTTGCTCCTAAAAGGCTGAAAACATCACCTTTGATGTTAAAGGAGGAGCTTCTGTTGACAGTGGTGGTCACCAGATGACATCTTTGGATGTACCATTGTCATACATTAATGCTTTTGGGTATGATCCTGGCTTGGCTAATAACGAATTTTGGCAGAAAAACTGCAGTAAGTGAACTGTAAAACTTCTGGTTAACATGACCCCATTTTCTTACATTATGACACCATTTTGTAATTCCCACACATAAAACATTTACTGCTTACTGTGCCTACTCTCTAATGATAAAGAGTAGCATGGGTAGTAACTTCAGAACTTTTAATTTTCATATTCTTGTTTGCTTTAATGTAGAACATACGACACTGAAGACTGCAGAAATTATTGCTCATTTCAGAGGTACTGTAACTGTGAATAGTTACATTGGTGGCAAATGGAATGATCAACTAAAATAAACCAAGGAATTTATACCCTTCTTTTGGGAAGATAAGTTTTTCTCTATTACATCCAATTCTTGTGAACTGTGCTCTGGTAATTGGTCAAACTCTTTGAGTTGACACCCTTAGTTGCTCGGAGAAGCATTTGTGTATAGTGTATATTCACTGTTGTTTGATCCAACCTCACAAGAACAGTTAGATATTTGGCTAAGTTTCCTCCTGAATTAGGATCTTAGAGAGTCCAAATGCCCTCAGATACATTTAATTACAAGCATCTCAACTTTTCCCCATTCTCCAGTAAGAGGTATTTTAAAAATTTTAGCCTCTTGGGCTTTTTTTAAGGTAAAAGTGCATCTCAGTGTTCAGACAGTATGAAACCTCTCGGTTCTTCAGACTGTCTTTGTATTTTCTGTCTTGTTCAGGCAGTGTTAAATAAATTATTGCTACATGATGTGTAGTCTAATGTAATAGGAAGTCTCATTACAGGGACTTCTTATGACTTGACACAGCCCTAGAGAGGTTTGGTCCTGTGTGTGATATGTTCCTTCACGAGATGGAGGGGGTGCGTGGGCACACACACTCACAGAGAGGAGCTGGAGCGCCCAGAGAAGGGTCAGTGCATCCCTGAGTGCATGGCCAGTGTACTTAGAGGTGATGCTGGGAGGTGAGCTGGACACTGCTCTAGCACTGCCTCTGAGACAGAGCAGGCTCAACAGAGGTTTGAGCGTGAACGCTGTTCCAGGACAAACAGTACATTTAGAAGAATAATTTTAGATTTAGAAGAATAATTATTTCTCTTCAGCACTGCATCAAGTACATTATGTGGATTACCAACTCAGTCATCTCCATTTTCAATTCCTGGTGCTTTGGCCTAACAAGCCTCCACCAGTTGCACATTTCCTTAGAACAGTCCTACCTCCCATGCTACCTATATTCTCCTCACCCATTCCTCTGATAGTCTTAGAAGAGTAAATGAGCTACCTTCCCTGGCCAGTTTTGTGGAATTTCACTTGTGGCTGAGCAGTGGGCTGTCCATTAGGGAAAGGAAATGTATTCCTTGCCACAGCTACTCTAACACAGCCTGGAAATTAACATTCTCTCCCACTTGCATGGAACCTTTGCTAAGCCTAACAAATTTAATGACATGCTATATGTAGCAGGCTTTAAGGGAGGAACTTACTTGTGTTTGCTTTTGAAATAGTGGCTTTCTTACAATGGAAGGTCATTTAAATGTCTTCTTAGACTTACTGAGATAGGTACTGATTTCAGGGGCTTTTATTATTTTCACTATTCTATGCCTTCTACCTTGCCCACTTCTCTGTCAATAGGTAACAGACTATCCCTAGGTCTGGTGTACAAATAAATAAATGAATAAAGTGCATGTAGAGATAGGCAAGATTGCAAATATCAAGGAAGATGGAGGCATAGGTCAGAATAAACCTTCATTAACACACCCTCCTAAAAAACCAAACAAAAACAACCAAACCAAACAAAAAACAAACAAACAAAAAAACACTCCAAAAAAAAACCAAACTCAAAAAATCCCCAGAAAAATAACAATTACCTTTTAATAAAGGGATAAAGAATAAATGCCAAAGATAGTTCTTCAGTAATACTCCATGGGATGTCAGAGAGCTCTCTTTGCTTGGTACTTTTAGGAGACTGGGCAAACACTGATACATGGGCTGGAGGGAACAACTGTGCTGCTGCAGAGAGGTGGGCTGCATGCCGTAACACAGTTTACCAGTGAAAAATACTCATGATTTTCACTTGGAGCCTTACAGAGTCACAGATGACAAGCTGTTATAGTGGAAGGAAGGCTTCAAGGCTGCCAGAGAAACACCTTTACAATCTCTTTTCTCTAGGGTGTGAATGGCAAGTGGGAACATCGCTTGGAGTTGCTCATTGTGCGAAACCCCATTTCCACTGACAGGTGTTTCCTCTTGGATATACTGGGTTGTTCTCCTCCTCCTCTTCCTCTTCCTCCTCCCTGGAACCCAGCACGCCCTGGCTACCTCCATGCCTAAGCAGGGAACACATAAAGCAGCATTGGTGTCTTTGCAGGCCGCCTAGTTTGCATAGGTCATAAAAATACAGCACCGCATTTTAACCCTGACCACAGAATCAGTTAGGTTGGGAAAGACGTCTGAGATCATTGAGTCCAACCTATGAACCAACACCACCCTATCAAGTAGACCATGGGACTAAGTACCACATCAAGTCTCTCCTTAAATACCTTCACCATGGTCCTTCTAGGTACTCAGAGCCTGATTCTGACACTGGCTGGAAGTGCAGTTTGTCTTTCATGCTTCAGACCAGTTCACCCCAGCGTACAACATTCCAGTTGTCTAATTGCAATGAAAAACCATATGGGGGATAAATTTAAAATCTGTTACAGTGAATTTTCAAGGAAATCCCTTCTTCCCTGGTACCTCTGCTAACAACATTTAAAATACTTCCCTGCTGCTAAAAGACCCCTGAGGAATAAGCTGCTGATTGCATGTTAACTTCACCTCAGTGCAACAGAGGGGGATGTTTTTAGTGCAAAATTAGAAATTGTGCTGGTAAGACAAAGCAGAAAGATGGGCTGGAAACATTCTGGCATAATGCCATCATCGCATCCGTTACGGAGACGCTGCAGATAGAATAAGGGAAGTGCAGAGGAAAAACAAGGCTGTCAGCTGTGAGTTGGTGTCTCCATGCCTCTCATAAATTGGGAACATTTTGTATTGTGCCTTTCTTTGTTAGATAAAATGTATTTTTTATTTCAGTGTGTGTTCTAATGAGAAGAGATGCCTGGGTCAATAACACTACCTTCTCTTTATCTGTGGCAGTTAATGAATTAAAGGGGTCATTTTGCTGGCTAGTCCATAAACATGATGATAAATTATGTGAAGAAGCGTTTGCGGGCAACCTGAAAACATTTGAATGACATCCCCCACATTTATGTTCGTGTTACTTACAATAACCTTATCATTCACAAATTTTACAGGGATAATTCCAATAAAATGAAATTAGAATTCTGCTTTAGGCAGGCAAATTTGCGTTTAATAAAAGTCATAAGTGGAAAAGCAATTAAATTACAATAGGTTTTTTAAAGAACCCCTCTTCCTATATAAATATATATGGCAATTACTTTTACCTTCACTGCTGTATGGTTGAAGTTTCATGTCTTCTCCCTCACCTTCCACAGAAGCAAAAACAATGCAAATAATGCATTTTTCGAGCTATATGTGCTGAACAAAACTTACAGTGCATATGTGTGTGTATTTGTGTGTTTGGATATGAGTAATTCCAAGTAAATAGAAGCATCATTATCACATTGTTCAAAGAAAAGCAGATTATTCTTCTCAGTCACCTTCTGATTTAAACACTGTAACTGCTGCTTAGTTTATGCTGGCTGGCTGCCAAGTGAAAGCAATTATGTGCAATAATTACAAAATTAAGAGGTGAGTGTTGCTGTTTTACAGCAGGACATGGCAAAACCCATTTCCTTCTGTCAGCTGTATCTGGATTACACACACACAGTCACACAGGCAAGCTGTCTTACACACACACACATGCATACACACATTCTCGTTCTTTGTCATTTGCTGTCTTTCCTGTAGGTTTTAACTTGAGGTCACTGAAACCAGAAAAGAGGAAGAATGTAGACCAGAGTGTTTGAAAGCAAATGAGAGTAAACGTCTCACTTTATGTGGGAAGGGAAGAAAAATAGAAAAAGAAAAAAAAAAAAAGAAAAAAAAGCCTATCCCGGTTTTTGTTCTAACTGTGATAATACTTTATTTTTCACTCACTGACAGGTGTCCTGGTGGTAAACGTTACATGGAGGAACAAGACTTATGTGGGAACACTGTTGGACTGCACAAAGCATGACTGGGCCCCTCCTAGGTAGGCAAACATTCTGAGTCTGTTTTTTCTCTGCTGTATTTTAACCCCTAATCTCAGGCAAGAGACTGTACAGAGATTAATAAAGGACAACTGGTTATAATTGAAAACATGCACCAGTGAAATGAGTAGTTTTCTCTTCCAGAGTGCAATGTGGGGTGGAAGTTCTTCTTTATTTTACTTTTGTATTTTTGAGAGGGAAGGGGAAATACATGGGATTCAGTCAGAGAGCAGTTAATTTCAAAATGTGTTTCTGTAAGTTAGCAAAATTTTTTGCTCTGTTGTTCTAATTAGGTGGATGTGTCCTTACCATTTTTGTCCTTTCTTAATGACTTTGACACTGTAACATTCTCATTTGTCAGAAGGATATTTTCCCTTTAAAATGTGTGAAGGTTCTCTTATGGGATGTGGTGGTGGTGGTTTTATGTTTTTAGTTCACGGCTCCTGCTAATGAAATCTATTGTTCGTACAGGTTTTGTGAATCGCCAACAAGTGACCTGGAAATGCGTGGAGGACGGGGCAGGGGAAAGCGGGCAAGGTCTGCTGCAGCTGCCGCTGTACCTGGGAATGATGCGAGTTTTGCAGAGTCCAGAGGACTTCAGAATAAAAATCGAGGTGGTGCCAATGGGAAGGGGAGGAGGGGCAGCCTCAACTCAAGTGGGCGCAGAACACCCCCTAACTGCGCCATGGATGAAGTCAAAGCCAGCCCCTCGTCCACAAAGAGGAAAACCAAGCCTCCTATGGAGCTGGATTTGAACTCCAGTTCAGAGGACAATAAGTCTGGAAAACGCATTCGTACTAACTCTAGAAGCACTCCCACCACCCCACAGGGGAAACCTGAGACTACTTTTTTGGACCAAGGCTGCTCTTCCCCAGTGCTGATTGACTGTCCTCACCCCAACTGCAACAAGAAATATAAGCACATTAATGGATTACGCTACCATCAGGCTCATGCACACTTAGACCCAGAAAACAAACTGGAGTTTGAGCCTGACAGTGAAGATAAAATTTCAGACTGCGAGGAAGCACTGAGTAATGTGGCACTTGATTGCAGTGAACAAAGCACAAATTTGCCAGGCTTTGATCCACTAAAAGCACCGACGTCTCCTTCCTCTATTGCTACCCCAGGGACCCCCAAGGGAAAGAGGGAACTGACCAGCAATGGCCCTGGTTCAGTTATCAGTTCCAAAACTGGCAAGAATTCTGGCAAAAAGAAGGGTCTCAACAGTGACTTGAACAGCCTTCCGGTAATTTCTAACATGGCAGCCACACTGGATAATTGCTCAGTAGCAGATGGCAATTTACAAACTGAAATGCCGAAATTGGAGGCTGAAGGGTTAATTGACAAGAAGAGTTTGGGTGATAAAGGCAAGAAATCGAACAATTGCAAAGTGGATAAAAACCTTTCCAAACTGAAAACAGCCAGGCCCATTGCCCCAGCGCCTGCACCAACTCCTCCCCAGTTAATAGCTATACCTACTACAGCCTTTACAACCACCACTACAGGGACAATACCAGGACTGCCCTCTCTAACAACTAGTATTGTTCAGGCTACACCAAAGAGCCCTCCACTGAAACCCATTCAACCAAAGCCCACAATTATGGGAGAGCCAAGCACTGTAAACCCAGCTCTCACATCACTCAAAGACAAAAAGAAAAAGGAGAAGCGAAAGCTGAAGGACAAAGAAAGCAAAGAGATGGGCAGCCCCAAGATGGATTCTAAGCTGGGGAAGCTGGAGGATTCAAAGGGGTCTGGAAAAGACTTATCTGGACATTTTTTAAAGGACCATCTCAACAAGAATGAAGTGTTAGCTAATGGACTGTCAGAGTCTCAAGAGAGCAGGATGGCAAGTATTAAGGCTGAAGCTGATAAAGTTTACACTTTCACAGACAATGCGCCCAGCCCTTCCATAGGGAGTGCCTCCAGGATGGAATGCAGCTCTTTGGTGAATGGACAATCTGCCATGGCCCCACTGCACGTGTTGACACAGAATGGCGCAGACAGCACGGCCGCTAAAACCAACAGCCCTGCTTACTCCGATATTTCTGATGCAGCTGATGATGGTGGCTCTGACAGCAGGTCAGAGGGCATGAGGTCAAAGGCCAGCTCTCCATCAGATATTATTTCTAATAAAGACGGTGTTGTAAAAGGACATTCTTCAACCACAGCACAATCAGCTCAAGCAAAAGAGTCTCATTCTCCCTATTACCATGGCTACGATTCTTATTATTCCCCAAGTTACTTGCACTCTGGACAGGTCAGTGCCCCAGGAGCTGGGAGCAGCAGTACCCCACAGGGGCTGAAGATTAAAAAAGAGGCTGAGGAAGAGGCTGAAAAGAAAGAGAAGGCAGAATCATCAGATGCCAAGAAAAGTGAAAGCACTTCCTCTAATTTGCAGCCACAACATCAGTCAGTAATAACTCAAAGACACCCTGCACTTGCTCAGTCACTTTATTATGGACAGTATGCCTATGGGCTCTATATGGACCAAAAGTCCCTAATGGCCTCCAACCCTGCTTACAGACAGCAGTATGAAAAATATTATGAGGACCAGAGACTAGCAGAACAGAAAATGGCACAAAGTGGGAGGGACTGTGAAAGGAAGAATGAACCCCCCTTGAAGGAGATTGGGAAGGATGACAACAAGCAGAAGAATATTCCATCTGCCACTATTTCAAAGGCCCCTTCAACTCCGGAGTCCAGCAAAAATAACACTAAAATAGCATCATCAGTTCCTAACAAAGGTGAGGAGACAAGCAAATCACAGATCCTTTCCAATCACCAGCAGCAGCTTCAGTCGGACACTTTCAAAGCCAAACAAATGGAAAACCACCAGCTTATAAAGGAGGCTGTGGAGATGAAATCTGTTATGGACTCAATGAAGCAAACAGGAGTAGATCCAACCACAAGATTTAAACAGGTGAGATCACAGGAAATGGAGCAAGAATGTCTTGGTTTATCTTTTAAGTCATGTGAGATTTTTCTTCCTGATTCTGCTACGTTCTTCTACCTCTGCAGCCAAACAAGCTCCACCACCTTTTTTTCATGCTGGATGGTATTGTAGTCTGTGAATACACCAATAAACCTTCCAGTTGAGCTGTTTGAAAAGAACAAAAAAATAAATTAAAAAATCTGATAAGGTGGTGACAGAGCCCAGGCTTAAGACCTGAACAGACTGTTTTGAATTACATGCATGAATAAAATAGAATTAAATTTCTCTTTTAGATGTAAATTCTAAGCATTTTGCTTAATTCAGAAATGAGAAATTTCAAGCAAAATATGCCGCTTTCATTGTGAGCAGACTTAAAGCAGATTTGAAACATGGTTTGAAGTGTTTCTTTTTTTTGTTAAATGACAGTTGGCATTTACTAAAGATGGGTGAGCTGGTTCTTTGAAGAGTTGGTTTAAAGCACAGCTCTTTATCTTAACCCAAGGTGACCTTTCTAAGGCAGTTAAGTTCCCCTTCTCTCCTCAACCAACCTCAAGCCCCTACAGACCTACACAATGGATGAAATCCTCTCTCCATTGAAGTCAGTGATAGTTTTGCTATTGACTTCAGTGGAATCAGAATTTTATCCAGTGGCTTCATGCTGACCCTCGTAGATGTCACATTGCCTTCATTTGAGGTAATGTGACTGTCTCCATGCTCTGAACTGGAGCCTCAATGCTTGATGCTTTCATCTGGTGTATGGTACATCCCAGACTTCACCCTTACAGGCTGTCTTTCAAGGTACAGTGAGGTCAGGGGAGTGGGAGTAGAGAGCTCTAAAGGAAGTGGGATGGTACAGCCCTAAGTAGGAGCAGATTTCTGCTGATTCAAGTATTTGAACCAGACTGTCCAAGCATTTAGTTGTGTACTTATATTTCTGGGTGCCATAAATGTCTGTCAGTTGGAGAAAATGTTGGCAATTAGCTCTTGCATATCCTGTATTAGAAAAAGAAATCTTCCCATTACTTCTCCATACCGATTTGGTGGGGTGTTGTAAAGAATTCCTCTCTCGAGTTCTGTAACATGTTTATAAACTGGTCTGTGTCATACATTATGTAAAAAAGTATTTACAGTGCCCAGTACATGTTCTTTAAACCATGTGATCCTGATCTAATAAATACTTGCCCATCTGTAACTTCACAAACTTAAAATAAGATTGTCAGCTGAAAAAGTCTGCTTTAACGTTTGACTTCCACTGAATCCTGGATGTTTGTAATACTGGAGGCAGCATTAGAATCTTTCCAGCTGGATCAGCTTTTCATGTGCATTGTTCCAGGTATTCTAAGTGCTCTGGCATATCATTAGCCAGCTCTAATTTTGTGGTTCACAGATACTTTTTGCTCTCTAGTGGGAAAAATCTCTCTGTGAGCTTTAATTAAAATGTTTTATGAATAACATGGTCTCAGAACTTCATTACATTGCATATGTATTTCATGATTAAACTAGTTAAAGGCATGAAGAAGGATATAAGATGAAGCAATTGAATTAAATTTTGATAATAGACTCCTGCTCCTTCGTGGGAATATTGGTTTGACTTTGAGCTCGAGGCACTCTGTAGCAAGCAAACCTCTTGTCTATGTAATAGGAATATGGTATTAAAACAACTATTAAAAATACATTAACTGAATTGTGGGAATATCAATAACAAACTTAGTTCTCCATCTAAGTTCAGAACAATTTTTTTCTCCTCTGTATTAGGATCCAGATTCACGAACATGGCATCATTATGTCTATCAGCCCAAATACCTTGATCAGCAAAAATCAGAAGAACTTGATCGTGAGAAAAAGTTAAAAGAAGACAGCCCTAGAAAAACACCTAACAAGGAAAGTTCCCTGCCTAACCTTCCTGTCTCATTAGCAAGCATTAAAGAGGAGCCTAAAGAGGTCAAGCGTTCTGATTCTCAATCAGTGGATGAGAGCAAGATAAAAAACGATGATCAAAAGACTCCTGTGAATTGGAAGGACTCTCGGGGTGCTAGAGTAGCAGTTTCCTCACCAATGAGTCAGCATCAGTCATACATCCAGTACTTGCATGCTTATCCGTATCCGCAGATGTACGATCCCAACCATCCCGCCTATCGTGCAGTCTCTCCTGTCCTAATGCACAGCTATCCTGGTATGTATTCTGAAATTTGTCTTGCCTGCTAGTTAAGATTTGCATCCTCAACTTCAGTAAAGCCTGCATTTTAATGTGTCTGTTAGTAGCTAGGCTAAATTAGAAGCTTCATGGGTGGCACTGTGTTGCTTGTGCTTCCACTAGGGAAAGTTCTGTAGATGAAACTGATTTAATACAAGATGTTCCTTTTATGAACTCTCAAGTTTCTCAACACTTGACAGTCTGCTGTTGCTGTTAGACTGACAGATAGTTTATTGCCTATAAAAATATTCTAAGCACTTACTGTCAGAACCATTATAGTTACTATTCCTTTTACTTAAAGAGGACTCATAAATGTCTGAAATGGCTATCAACTCAACCCTCTTTATAACCTCCATTCATCAGGGTAAATTAGGTGATGAAATTGAAGAGCAGTGGTGCCATTTGGTAGTCATGTGATCCACTTTTGATGTAATTCTCAGTTCTGACATTGTCTCTTCCTACTTTGATATAATCAAAATGTAAAAACAGTAACTTGATATGGTATTTATTGTTTACCTGCAGGGGCCTATCTCTCTCCAGGATTTCATTATCCAGTTTATGGGAAGATGTCTGGGAGAGAAGAGGCAGAGAAGGCCAATACCAGCCCGAGCATCAATGCAAAATCAACCACTGAGTCCAAAGCACTGGATTTGCTCCAGCAGCATGCCAACCAGTATCGCAGCAAGTCACCTGTTGTAAGGCTTCATCTGTTCTTACTGAAGAGTGTCACATACAGGAAGGGGTAGAGGAGGAACATAATTGTAGGAAGCACACAATCTGTCATCAAGCTATGAATGCATGATTCTTCTTTGTAGTACTGCTTGCAATAAAAGCAATTTATAGTCAGAATGTTTCTGTGGCATAAACTGGAAGTGACACATTTAACGCAGTTCTGTGCTGAGGTTTCCTGTCGTGAATGGACTCACACAGAAATACAGATTCAGAGATACCTCCTGGTGCACAGATTTTTGCAGTTAAACAGGAACCTCCTGTTTGCAAACATAATAAAATAAGAAATTGGGATATGGGATTTGATAATATCCCCTCCTTGTATTTCCCAAGAATCCACCTCTTCCAAGTAGCTAATTACCAGCCCCCATTTCTGAAGATTTACAAACAAGATTTACAAAGTTGGAACAAATACTGTTATTTCACTTTCAGATTAGTTGGTCCTGGTTTTAATTGTGAGCAAGTCACTGACTCTCATTCTACTTTCTAAAAGGTTTTTCTGCTATTCAGTCAAACTTGATCCCCAGAGAGCTTTAGAAGGTTGCGGATTAATTCACTTCCATTTTCAGGAGCTCACCTAGGTTGTTCAGGCATTGGTGAACCAGCTGAGCTTCAGGGAGCCCAAAACTAGAAGTCACCATGGTGTCTTCAAGATGCAGCGTGGTGCTTCAAAATCTCTGTGCCTTGGGAAATCTTCCATTAGCCAGAAATACTAACTTTCTATTAGAATCAAATGCAAATATTCCACTAGAGATAGTTCTTCAGAAAAAGTCAGCTTCCTCATTTGTATCCAAAAGGTTTTGGACAGGTAGTAGCACATGGTTTTGTTGTGATCTCATCCCTTTTAAAAATTATCACATCAGTTTTCTTTCACTTTCTGTTACTAGCCTGTGGAAAAATCACCAGCTGAGCGTGAACGGGAAGCAGAGAGGGAACGAGACCGCCATTCTCCTTTCAGCCAGCGGCACCTCCACACACACCACCATACACATGTTGGAATGGGCTACCCCCTTATACCTGGACAGTATGACCCATTTCAAGGTGAGGAGAAAGTTTTCAATGGCTAAGATTAGCTTGCCTCATGGAACTGGAAATTGTGCCCACATGAAGCATTTTGAATAGAGATCCCGTTGTTAAAAGAGAAGTGCTTTACATTTAGGAAGGAGGTTTGATAATTTGCAGCATGTACTAGCAATAAATGAATAGCCTCATGCCTGAGAAATGCCAAGCTTTTTTTCCAAAACTGGGTGTCAGAGCATTATTAAAGATGTACCAGTTAGGCTGTCATCCACATGAATGTTTTGATTCCTCCCGTGAACTGACATTAACTGGCTGAAAGGCAGTAAAATATCCAAACCAAACAACCTCCTTTTTGTATAATTAGGGTTGTGTAAGCAATGGAGGAAGTGTAGCAAAGACAAAAGCTTTTTATACTGAACATATTTTATGTACAAGGCATTGCAGTCACAAGGGTTTGTGCTTGTTATAATTTGACTGTTTGAAAGAGGACTCTTTGTATTTTGGCAAATGCCATGCACAAAGTTGCAGTCAGGGAAAAAGCAGCACAGTGAGATACTCCCTAGATTTTATACCAGTCTTTGAATGTTTTTTCTCTAACTGTGGACTCTAGCTGAATTAAAAGGCTTCCTCCCATGCAGCAAAGTACATGCTACCACAATTGGTGGCTAAATGACATTTCTTCTTTACGTTGACTTGGTGCCTCAGCACTTACTTTTCCTGTATAAAAGTCTTGACATTTCTCAGTGTGATTCAGTGATTCCATATGCCTTTTGGGATGCATTATGCTTGTTCAGTAGCAAAACTGTAAAAATGGTAACTTATTATGAAAGTATTGTATCCTGAGCAGCTGGCATGTCGTTTCTGTAATTCACTGTGACTTTTGATTCTTGTTGTTTCCTGGTACCTATTATTTCTACTGAGCTTCCTATTCATGAACTCATACAAACCACTTAGCATCATGCAGTGCGATATTTGGAAAGAAATGCAGTCAGTAGAAATGCTGTAATTTCTTGTAGAATATCTATCAAAGACAATTCATTTTATTACAGAAGGGTATATTGATCATACTGGGCAGACTGTCTTAACAATGTTGCCTGCAATATTTGCCATTTATGTAGTGCTAACCCCCCCACATTTTCTGGTTTTTTGCCTTAGAGATCCTTCCTACCATTTCTCTGAACACAAAAATCCATTAAAACCAGAAGTACGTCATCATTCCTTTGTTTCTTTTTTCCCTCAGGATTGACCTCTGCTGCCCTTGTTGCCACTCAGCAGGTGGCTGCACAGGCATCTGCATCTGGTATGTTTCCTGCACAAAGAAGGTAAATAGCCAATAAATTATATATTGTAACATAGAAATGAGAAAGCAAATCACAGATTTTTTTAGACTGATGGTGTGTATTTCTTTGTGTGACACAGTTTTTAAAGTTGAGGAAAAACCTGGTACTTTGTGTGAATTGCAGTTTTGTTCTCCTTAGAATGACATTTTGTCCTTAGTTGTGTTCTTTAACTGTAACATAGGTCATTAAGAAAGAAAAAGTAGTCTGTCTGCTGAGATTTTTCATAGAGTGTGTTTTAAGGATTAGTATTAAGACAAAACAAGAGATTATGAAACATAATTTAAGATCCAAATTTTTAATAAAACGAGTTTAAAATTAATGTTCAGTTGGCTCTATGCATGACCAGAAAAACTTAGGATTTTACCTATTCTGCAAGTCTGGCTGGTTTGCTGATCCTGCTTTTAGAGATGTTTGGGAACCCATTAAAGATGGGTTCATATTTAAGTTATACACGCATGTCATACATTTATGCCTGAAAGCCTCTCAGTTGTTTACTGGGTAGTCAAGAGGAAAACTTCCGTCCTGTGATGATCCCCTATCAGGTGAAAATCCCAAAGCATCTTTTAACATTAGAGTTTCGTTCATTGTTGCCATGCTAGGACTCAGAGTTTAATGTATTACATAGAACCTTGAAGTTCCATGTTATGGGTGTGTGTCTGAAAGTTGATGCTGAAACAAGCAACCATTAGCTGGAATTATTTGAGTAAGAAAGGTCTGTAGCCCTGAAAGAGCTGTTGGAAGTAAAACCTTGGCACAGGTTACTTCTTAGGATGTTGTTCCTGGCAGGGGAGGGATGAGGACAGGGCTTGCTGTCTTTTCTTCTTGGACTTGAGAATACTTGTACAGATTTTATTTCACAATGCATTAGAGGTGCAGATAAAAAAGTGTGAGGAGAGTATGCTGCTTACTAAACCTTCTTCTTTCTCTTTTCAGAGAATGATGAATTTGGGGATGAACATTGTCATGTGACTGGATCACATGAGGAAGCGCTTTATTACAGACATCAGTTCCATGGTGTTAATTTGAAATGCCTTAATGGCAGGCAAAAACCAGTCATTTCATTTTTGTAAATTGCAGATTTTATCACAGAGTAACAAATGTTGCTGTAATTAGACTTCTGTNCAGTACCAAGGCTCGCACACAGGGTCTGCTGCTAAGTTGCGAACCACACACTAAATGGAGATATGTATTTGTCATGTTTAGAAGGCGTTAACCGCAAAAGGCTGTTTGTTTCTTTTATCTTCTTCTTCCTTTCCTTTTTCTTCTCTCTTTTTTCCTTTCCAGTTGTAAATAAATAATGTTATGTATCAGTGTGCCTGAACCTTGCATACCCTTCTGGTATTTCCCACAAGCTCTCAGAGAGGCTAACTGTGATGACACTTTGGTACAATGTAGATGTCTATTTGGTGGTTCCTATTAAGATGCATCAGTGTAAAATGTTACTGTATTCACTGTTTCATTGTAATTGTGTATTGTGAAATATATACCTTTGGAAGGCATGGGGATTCTAGTACCACAAAAACTGTGTTGTATATAGTGTATAGATTTTAAATGGAGATAATGAGCATCTGTGAATAATGAAATGTCTTTTTTGATAATCTTGAATGGCAGATAACCTAATAGCCTGCATACGAGAAGACATCTGTGATTGTTCTATTACTTGAATAGTCCTGCAGTCTTTTTTTTAATGTTTACAATTACCCAGATTTAGAGGAGAGACTTTAATGCCATTACCTGTTTACTTGTTTTATGCTGTAACCTAGTTTATTTTATGTAAAACCTATATCAAATGCTTTCATTTTTTTACTTGCCTTAAATAATTTGGCAATCAGAATAATGAAAAAAATTTGATTTTTTTTTTAGATTTTTGTTTTTGTTTTGTTTTGTTTTTTGATTTCTGGGTGTTCTTGAGCCACTTTGAAAGATGTGTCATAGCTATAGATAGCAGAGGGTACAGCAATGGCAAAGCTCCTAGTCATGCTCCTGCTGGGTCTGTGCCATTGCCTTCTCCCAGTGGGCAATGCAGGTTCCAAGCCAGATGGCGGATGGACCTCTTTAAGTTGACCCTGATAGGCTCAAAAAAGGCCCGTGGTAACACTTTGGATGGTATTAGTGGAACTGACATCTCTAATACCTCTTTTAGAGCAGCTCTGTATGCTATAAATTATAGGCAAATCTTTTCCTATTGTATCTGTATTGCCCTTCCCCCCAAAAATGAATAGATGCCTAAAAACAGAGGACCTGTCAATTAAAAAAAAAATTCCTTTGCTGTGTTTAACCTGTATTACCACAAGATAAATATTTTATGTGGCTATACCACCCGTTTTGTTGCAATGCAGTTAACACAGTACACAATAACATGAAATCACTAATTGTGATGTGATAAAAGAAATCAGATTTACTGGTCAGGTTTTTGAGGCTTTAACTTTTTCCCTTTTCTGTATATCCCGGTTAAATTGATTGTCAAAACTGATTTTTAAAGTTTTACTGATTTTTTTCGTTTTGTGTTTGTTGGGGGTTTTTTTGACAGGATGAATTACTGCAAGTTAAAGGTTGTTCTTGAAGTTGGTTCCATTTCTTCTACCTTGTGAATAATTAATACAGAAGGATGAATTAAAGATTCCCAACAGACAAGCACACTTGGACTTTTATATTACTATGATGAATCTGCCATTAATATTGCTATAATTGTTTTATTTTTATAGGCTTAAAATCAGTTCCCATAGTGAATAGTTACAAGGTTTATTGATTTTTACTACACATCATTCATCTGTGGCTTACTATTATTGTCTTGTTCTGAACACATTCAGAAGTCTCACAGTGGTGACATACTACAAGTTAGCCTCATAAAAATGGGAAGGAAGGGGTGTTTTCTTTGAAAAAGGGGATATTGTGAATGCAGGGCTCTTAAAATAATAAATGCCTTATTACTTCTATAGTAAAGGCTCAGATGGCTTTTGTGTTGAAATGTACCATTGACTTCTGTTTTTTTCCACCTAAACCATTAATACTACCACAGCAAAACAGCTCTTATAAGTTCATACTATTGGTGATTTTGATCTAGTGTGGTTTGAGTGTCATAAGTAATTGGAATGAATTACTCTGATTGATGCAGGGTAAGCAACAGTTAAAATTACAATTAATGTTATAGCTTTATTGTATCCTTAAAGTCTGTAAGAGTGGCTAACATCTATTGCCATTTATTGTCATCCTCCATTACAATTATTGTCTTCCATCTAGCTTCATAGCCTTCTTTTTGGTTTGACACTCACCATACTGACCTCCCTAAAGGCTGTGCCACAGTGGGTGTCACACAGTGGGTTCAGCACTCCCCAAAGCCAAAGGGTGTCCACCTGCATGTCTGAGCACTGATGTGCAGCTGCCAAGGTCATCTCACTAGTGTGTGAGCATCCAAAGGAAGAGCAAACTGAAGCAGTAGTACAAGGAAGACAGTTTATACACCTGGGAACTTAGAGTGGCAGAGGCTGATCACTGAAAAGAGGCAAACAGAAGCATCATGATACAGATACATTTGCACTCTGTTTTCCACGGGATGGGATTATACTTTTTGCTACCTCTAGTTGACCTCTACCACCTGTCCCTTCCAGCAGCAGCTAACAGTGACCTTGCTTCTGTCTTTCATCCAGATGTTGCTGGATGTCTTGGAAAGGTGAAGCACAGCTTATGCAGTACGCGCATTGGAGTTTCTAAGTCTGTCCATGTAAATGCAGCTAGAGAAATGAAAGGTCTGTTAGTGTAAGCCCATCTCACAAACTCAAAAAACTCAGCCAGGGAGCTACTGCCTGTGATACTTGCAGTGAGAAAAAATGGATGTGAACAGCAAAGGAGGGTGGGATGCTTGTTGAGGCACCATGTAGCTCCAGGGGCTGAAACAGGACAGGGGTCTGACCAACTGTGCTGGCTGGCTACCAGGGCTAGCCTAGAACTGGTGAAAATGGGGGCTAGGAGAAATACAACTTCAGTTTTGTAATTTTAGATTCCCTGGTGGCCTTGGAGAACTCCTGAGAAGTCACAGCTAATTCTCTACCATGCATCCCCTCCTTGCTTCTGATAGGTGCACTGGTGGGGCTTAACCATTTGGTCACTTGTCACTCTGCTGTCAGAACAAGGACCCTCAAAGGATATGAATTTAGAGAATCCCTGAATCCATCCTAAAACACACATGAGGCATTGCTGATAGCACAAAAATCGGCATAAACAAAGGACACTATGGTGCCCTTCCACAACTCTCCACCCTGGCTCTTCTCAGAGAACCAGTGAGAGTCATGCAGGGAGTCTAAATCGTATTTCCTAGGGGCATCAGAGTCTTGTCACTGTCACAACTGACTAAAGTGCTGTCCTCATGTTTCTGTCTCAGAATCTCACTCTAGTGTTTGCTTGCCACACTCTCTGCTCTTTTCTCCTCTCCCCTCTCTGTGCCACTTGCCAGCTTAATGAGCCCTCTTACACCATCTGATATCAAAACTCTATTTGCACATCTAAAAACTTTCTGCATACATTTGTGAGCTTGACCCTTGATTAGTTCTCTCTCTTTCCTTTTATCACAATTGGTCCATTGACCTGCTCCTTTTTCTCTTAGACTGTGTTAATGTATCCTGCCTCTCTTTAGCCTAGTGTTTGGGACAGAGAACATGTTTTACTTCAAATTCATATAGCATAGTTCATATTTATAGCTTCCATTTAATAATAGATACAGCCCCTCATAGATGATAGCAGAAGATGCCATGGGTAGCCAGGACAGACCCCTGTTAACAAGGAGCTTAAGGTAACTGACAAAAAACATTACAGTTTTCAAAGGTATTTTGAAACCATCCAATGACTTGAAATTGTGAGTGATACGAAGCCCACATAGGAAGTCTGAGCCTTTATCTCCCTGCATCAGAGGGAACTGGAGACATACAGTCATTACTTAATGTGCCAGCTTTGTTCTGCTTTAGAAAGAGAGCTCTGATTCACTTTTAGCACTTTATGTAGCTCTCTGTACTAAACACCCTATAGCATTACTGTGAACTATAGCTCTCCCTCGGGAAGTTTTCTTTTTTCTAGGTCAGTATTTCCTAAGCTTCAGCCTTTTTTCCTTTTTTTAAATTCCTCCTTTTTTCTTTTCTTTTGGAGGGGGTCAAATCTCACTGTTACCAATAAATGCAACGGGTTTTCATTAAGAAGAGGAGACATGAGTTGAAGTTGTTTATGTTCCAGTGGTGGAGAGATAAGACGCCATTAAAATTATTACATTGGCTATTAGTAATTTCTGTGCTACGTATGCTAAATAGGGCTTTCAACTTCAGTTGCAACTCTGAAATTTTTCATCTGGACTGATAAATTAGCAAACGTAAAGTTTTAGCAAAGGTAATTATTACTTGTAGCCTAGAAATATTTGTCATGAAGAAAACTTAATCTCCACCATAGCACAACAGAAAAATGTTCTAGGGACTATGAAAGTAGATTTTGTTGTAAACAAATGAACTCCTGCAGACCCAGCTGATACCTGTAGTTCAGTTCCAGTAGCCTCACAGATGTTCCTGCAGCATTCTGTGGTCATATTGAATGATATAATGATGTATGTTAATCAATTACATGATATCTATCATTTGAGTTCACTGATGGTAGGATAGTGCTTGCTTACTACTTTGAGCATAATGCCAAAGGATTTCCTCATGAAACAGTGCAGCAATGCCTGACAAAAAGTAGAATTAGATTAGTAGGCAAAGGCTCTCTGAAAGCCTGTTTAAATCCTTAATACAGGAGACTAATTTTAAAGCATCTATCTTGACAAGTAAATTACTTCGGTTCTTTTAATTGTTTCCAAGGCCCTGAGGCCATTACCAAGCCTTGCTCTCCCTGCCCAGCCTCCCACGGAGATTCCTCTCCCTACCCTTCCTCAGTGGCCCAGGACTCCTATTTCAGTCCAGGCTGTTCATCCCTGACTCAGGGATACGAATGCCTCGGGCTAGAGCTGTATCCTGGTTGTCTTGCCCCTTTGCTGGGGTCAGTGGGTGGGACCTGCCAGCCTTCAGGAGCCCGCAGCCCTGGCTGCACTTTCAGAACGAAAAAGAATGTGCAGTTTCTGCTCTTAAGGAATTTGTGTTTAGGCTATTTCTTACAGAATGTTATGCAGGGAAAGGGCTTCAGTAAGACCCCTGCTAGTATTTTCTTAAATAGACAAATGAAAGGTTAAAGAGGAATTCTGTCTTTGTATGTTTCAAACTAAACTGTGGAAATGAGGTGTGGAATAAAAAGCCCCAGATTGAAGAACCTCCTGCATAGTTAACAGCTACCATGAAAGACCAATTCTTTTTTTCCTTATTTTTTAATCCTTCTTTCCTCAACATTACAAACTTGTATTTGAGAGTCCAAGTGACACTAGAAATAACTTGAGGATGCAGGAGCATTTTTTTCCTCTCCCCTTCCAGTGAGAGTGACTGAGAGGGACAATTACCTGTAAAAGGAGCTGGCTCTTAATACATGTACTCAAACTAGACACCTTCTGCATACAGAACATGTTTCTCATTAATGAGCTCCCTATTCAGCAGTGGTCAGCTCTGCTGCCTGCTTCAGCAAGCTGACTGCCTCCTTCCTTTGGAGCTCTCTGTTCCCCAGAAGAGAGTGGGAGGAACCACATCAAGGGCTACATGGAGTCCAAGAACAGCTGAAATTTCTGCTCGTCCTTTGCTTATAAAAGCCAGAGCAAGGCTTTTTATAATTTCCTTTTGTTCCTACCTTTGCCCACTCTGTCACTAAGTCAGCTTACGTATTTGCAGTGATGAACCTCATCAAGCCACTGATTTTCAAGTAGAGCTCCAGACAGAAAAGGTCGTTAAAATGTCAATGACAACATGTTCCATGCCATGCATTGGAACACAACAATTTAATACCAAACTTGGCCACAAGTATCTGCAGACCTAATTTATGATCTTCCTGATTGAAAAGAAGCTGATTTCCTTAAATAGAGAAGCTGCCAAATCCTGAGGCTTTCCTGAAACCAGTTGACCACTTTCCCTTTGATCTGTCAGGAGTCTGTCCCAATGTTTGGATTTATTTCCCCAAAGAAGGTGTAGAAGAAACTGCCATAGAAAGAAAACACTAAAAACAGCAAGACAGAGTCCAGTTCTTTGTGCTAGAACACCTCTCATTAGGTTTAGGCAGGCCCTTCTGCGATTCAGATAAGGATTTTGTCCCTTGAGACGGAGCAAGTAATTGCTATTTGGTACAGCTCCTTCCTTGAGTACATGCACATGTACCCTCTCAGATACTCATGTACTCACTCTCCTCTTTGTTACAGGGTCACACATAAATGCTATATGCATGATTTGATACCAATTTGCTTAGGGGTTTCTTTTGTAGCCCACTGGCAATAAAATAGCTTTCCAATAGCAATGACTGTTCAGCTTTGGAGTTTTATATCTGCACTTCACACTAGGTCACAAGCTTTTAAAACCTGTCCCACTTCTAAAAGGGTTAGTGAACATACACTAAAATTCAGTTGTATTAAGGGAGAGGTGTATATGTACATCAGTGTATTGGCCTAGCAAATCATTCAACGTGCACCCAGAAAGGGGAGGGACCAATTAAAGCTGGCCCTGATATGCAGGGGAGGACAGGAGGCGTTGACATAAAAGTCACCTGGCAGAAAACTTCTGAGTCTGCTGTAAAGACTTTGGTGCTGTGCTCTATAAGGAAGTACAGGGCTTTGGAGAGTTATGGGTCTAGCAAGGTGACCCAAGCAGCACAAGGAGCAGTGGTATCACACAAGTGCAGGAGCAGGTGAGAGCCCAGACACTGCCACTACAAACTGCAGTGAGTCCCAGCAAAGAAAGCTCTGGCACTGGACAGGCAGACCTTCACTGTGAAATTAACACGGAGCAAATGCCCTCGGGGCAGATCTGACTCCTCTGAAGCCCTTAAGTGCTTGCCGCGGCTTATGAACTGCCCTCTCAGTGTGCTCTGCTTTCCTCAGTGGCACAGGCCTGCAGCATCAAGGGAAAGAGTGTTTACAGTCCAAAGAGAATTACCCAAATACATCTGAGCTACTTACAAAAGGTAAGATGGGACAGAGCATGGGTCAGTCCTAAAACTCAAGCATGGCTTGACAAAAAGTTGTCTTTAGAGAGCACTGTGCCTGTCACATTGATGACCTACAACTCGCCTGCCCCAAAGGACATGGTTTCTCCTGCTTCAGGCTGCTATACTGCAAGAATATACCTTCTCTGTCTGCCATCTGAAGCAGGAGTAAATTATAGAGAAAGAGAACTTTATTGCAGAGTAGAAAATTATCAGTCAAGGGACTGTATGTGGCAAACCAGAAGTGTGTGTCTCCAGTTACACTTCCTCTCACAGCAGTAAGTTGAAACCTTTGGTACAGTTCTCTTTCATTGTTTGTTATCATTATCAATTCTTACATTCTTTTGGGTCCCATTAAATGGCAGTGTTAGATTACAAGTCACCAGCGTAAAGGGCCAATATCTCCTCATTAATAGGCTGATATGTGTTTAAGGAGCCATTTTGAGTATTTTTCTCTGTAAGAAGGATATTTCCATCATGGGATATGATCATTTTGTGCTTGCTTTTGTTTCACTGCACTGTTTTTAAACATTAGCACTTCAGTGTGCAGCTTAGGTGAGCTCAGCTGAATATTCAGGAACGTATTTCATATATTCCTAAGCTCAATATCGGTACTATACTTCCATATTAAGTGCCCAATATATTTAGTAATGTTTTACAGTCTTGTGGTTTTGTTCCTTATTGCAGTTCTGCTTGTTTGTTTGTTTATTTGTTTGTTTTAAACCTTGTTCAGTTGAAAGAGAAAAATAAGCTTGCAGGATTTCAACTTTGACGGTTTGAGGCCTTTCCCCTCATTTTTTTAAAAGAACAGGATCTTGGCAGGATCTGGTAGCTGATAGGGAAAACAAATTTCAAAACACATCATTGATTTAATGAAGACAGCATTTATCAATAATATGATTACTCCTCTGACTCATGCTAAGACTCATTTGACTGGTACACAATGATCAGTAGGATGAGAATTGAATCTGCAAGACAAACACAGGAGAGTTTTCAGGAGGCTTTATCAGGGTGGCTAAGAGGAGTTAGGGATGCAGACCAGACCAACATCTCCCTTTCACAACCCCACACCCCTTATAGATTATGCTTTGCCCCTGGGTTGCTGCTTAAATTTGCTATCCATTAGTCCCCAGTGATAGCATCGATGTTGGGTGCTCTACTTGAATCAACAGCTGAATTATCCCTATCTTCTGACACCATCAAAAGCAAATTGCTAGCTAATCACTAAGGAGAGGAGACAACAACAAATGGTTCTGTGACCAGTGAGGCTAATAAAGACCAGTTTTCAGTGGATCTCTTTTCTCTTTAGACCCTCAGATGTTCAATAAAGTATGAACTTCTTAATTCTCCCTATATGAGGCCACTAACTGGCCATCTCTGCTTTGCCTTATTAACAGTACTTGTGAAAGTAGAGACTGTCTTTGGAATACCTAGTTTATTTGCAACTAGTCAATGAGCTCAAATGTTTTGTGCTAGGGAAAGGTTGTAGGCTTGGTGTGCTCACAGGAGCTGTAAATGAGAGCTTTGCGAGGGTCTCCTCTGCACGGCCTTGTTGTATGTGCCTCCTGAGCAGATAAAAAGCTGAAAGGTGGCAATGTGTTTAAGAGCATCTTTTCCCCTCACAAAGACAGGTGTTCAGGGCCAGGCCATGGATCCTTTCTGTGAAACAACTCCCCTCCCCTCAACTCCACTCCACTGTCTTGCACCATGCTCTGCACCACAAGTAAGGTGCAGAGCATCTCCGGCGTAAAAGCTGTTGTACACAAAAGTAACTGGTTCGCAATTGATTTAGTCTTAGGGTAAAGTTATGAACAAGGGAAACTGAAAAAAGCCTGGGTCATGGCTTTGAATCTTAAATCCATCAATAATCATGAGAATATGTAACTTGGAAGTAGTCCATTATATTTATGCATTTAGCTACAGGCTTTTTGTGTCAGTATTATATACACGTAGGCAAAAAATGAGCCTGGATTTAAGAAAAGCTGTAGTCTCTTTTAAATGCTTTTGGGTGCCAGCAATGAATTTTTCTATCTTAATAATAAGCTAGTTAAGATACAAAAAAGAACAAAGTTATTTTTGAAAGCTCTGGGTAATACGAACATAATGGTTTCATTATCTAAAGTTCAGTCACAACAAGGACAAAAAAATCCCTCTTATGTATGCTGAAGAGCTTTTCAGTTTTGAAAAAAATCAATACTATATTCACACTAATATTGGCTTGCATAAAATATTGACTGTAGTCACACTGGTGGTTTTACATAAAGACTTGAAAGCAATTTTGGTCGTCTGAAAGATTCTAATTGTTTTTTCCCTTTCCTGAAAGAGTAATGAAAGGACGACTAAAAAGCAGAACTGTATAGTTATTTTATAACTGGCACCAACAAATTTCACCAATTACAGAGTCCATTCTGTAAGCAATGAATGTGTGGCTCCCAATTAATCTAGTGTACCTCCAGGCAAGGTCTAAATCAGCTGGATACAGCTAAAGCAATTTGCACACAGCTAAAAGCAAATTGGAAAATAAGTGTTCCACGCTACTGCCTATATTTTCAAGCCAAATACACAATCAGTATTCTGGCAGCAGCACTCTGTCATGTTATTTGCAACTATCAATTTTAATTATAACAATTATTGATTAGTTGGGAAAGTGAATAATCTAATGTTCAAATGAGGTTGGCGTGGCTGCTGGGGATCATTTTTTGCTTTCATGCATGTGTGCATTCCATGTTAGGGAATACCATGCAAAGAATATACCTGCACCACTGTGATGAGCTCAGATGACTACCATTGAAGTTGCAACTGTGATTTCTTTTTTTTTTTTCAATTTGTTTACAACAAGCATCCAGTTTAAGAAATCACCACTCTGCTGTACAGAAAGGGTAATATGAATTGAATTAGGGCATGAGAGGACTCAGTGAGAAACACAGGGAAATACTTCCAAACTTGGGCACCTACAACCAAACTCTAATTTTCTTACTTAACCACCCAGAGTGCTCCTGTTGCCCATTGGCACGGGCTATTTTTCTAACCTATTTACTTGTCGACTCAAGCTGTTCCTTTGTAGAACAATGCTTCTCTTGGAACAGAGAAAAAAGAAATAGCCAGCCCTAGCTGAACTAACAAGAACATTATGTGTTTCAGCTAAATAAATAGCTGGGGGAAAAGGGCATCCTGACTTGAGCAGTTACAGCCACAAAGGCTGAACATGAATTCTCCGAATCCAGGTTCCTGGTACAGGTTCATCTCCACTGCTAATCAAATGCCCTGTGTAGTGTTTCTGAAGACATTCTGTTTCCATTTGAAGTGACCCAGTAAACATTCCACTAATAATTACTGTGCTCCAGTTCAAGTGCACTGCAGACTGCCTCTGCCGAGGCTGGGAGAGAACAGGGGAGTTTCCCATCACACGTGCTCTGCTTGGCTCGTGGCTGAAGGTGTCTGCTGTGCTGGGGACACATCCTGCAGCACAGCACAGAGCTGGAGCCCTGCTCCTCCTGTGGGGCAATCTAGGCACAGCCACACCACCTGCCTGGCTGCTGCTTACACAGCCACGACTTCTGTGTTTTAAAAGGTAACAAGGGTGGCTGATGGTAGCCCATCAGATCCCAAAGCTTCAGGCTACCACTGAGGTCAGATGAGCGGGATCAGATCCAGGATCACAGCACTGCCTATTTACCTGCTTATGAATTTAAAGCAGTGTACTAAGTAAATGGTTTTTGTGCACTTTTGCAAATAATGGCCAGTGGATAACTGGCACAGTGGGTGGTGCATTGCACTGTTGCTGGGAAACTGTGGATGGATGTGCAACTGGGAAGGTCAGCTGCTGCAATTAGTTATCAAGAGAGAATAATTTCAAAGACCTGCACAAGGATTTAGCTATGCAACACCCACTGTCTTGGCAAAGCCTAGTACAGCTAATCATCTGCTTTGAAAATGCAAGGGAATGCGTCCTGGAGTTGGACAAGATCTCTCTGCCTATTCACCAGCCAAAAATTGTGCTTACAGTGCCTTATACTGAAATGGAAAACAAGAAAGGAAAAAAAAATAGCAAAGGCATGGAAATCAATCTTGAGTGTGCCAAACATGGGAATGCCAGTGTCTGATAACCAAAGTGCTCTCTGAGAAAAAAAAACAAACAGATGCTTAGATAAGTATGCATACATGTGAGATCATCTGGTGATCAGGTACAGCTTTGGCACACAGGCACATACAGTGAGTGTAATACTGTTCTCTGACATGCCTCCTGCTCAGTCTTTTGTCTTTCTGAACTCTTTTATTTAGAGTTTAAATTATTTTATCCTGCCCTCCAAAGCTTCCAACCTGCTCAGCTTAGTGCAGGACAAATGCATTTGCAGGGAGAGGCCTGAACTCAACATTTTCATTCTTCTTTTCTTTTTCTTTTGTTTTGTTGAGGAAAAAAAAAGCCCCACATATGAAAATTTCTTGTCTTGTAGTATTTACCACTACAAGTGTTCTTATAATAGAGAATCATGAAAAGTTATAGACTGCAGTCCTTTAACCTGGTGTAAAACAGTGTGATTTGTATTTTGTTAAGCCATAAATTGATAATGTCACACCTTCTCTATTATTTAAAACACAGTATTAATATTAAAATTGCTGTGCCTGTCCATAACTTTGGGATCAGATATGTACCTCAAGGGATCCCGTTCCATCTGCAATAAATGCTTTTCACTTCAGATTAATATATTTTCATTTTCCCTGTCAGCCTATGCAGATGGAGCAGGCCTCAAACCACACGGGGTCAAGTAGGAGCCCAATTAGGCAGAGTTATTTTTAAGTTCTGGAGGGCACAGGGTCAGCACACTGGAGAGATTTAAGCACCTAAAGATGTAGATAGGTGCCTCATGTATTTTCAGAAGTGCTTTCACTCTGCAGCCAAGGGGGAGTAGGCATCTGGTAACTATCTTGAAAAACATGTTTCGAGATTCCTGCAAAGAGCTTGAATCCTTTTGGAAATCCAGCTTCTCCTGCCATAGGAAGGTTCAGGCCATGTAGTTGAGGCCACCAGATGAGAGAGACCCAGTCTCATCCTCTCAGGTCTGCTGAGGTTTATCCTCATGGCCAAGATTCCTGTGGCAGCCCCTGGAGGTGACGTGGGCATCAGCCATCCCGGGAGCCCAGAGCACTGCATGGGAACTCATCAGGGAACAGGGAAGCCAACAGCCATGGGGGAGCCTGCATGGTTCAGGCATGCATGGGGATCTCTGATGGATCTCTTGCCTGGCCAAAGGAAGGTCAAAGAACATAAACTCAACCACTTTCCAGCTAGCTCAGTCATCACATGTGGCCATGATTAAATACCTAGAGAAGAGCAAGAGTAGGGAATGTTTCAATGCCAATGCTCCTTTGTCTTCTGACAGTTTTCAGTCAGGGGGCTTCTAGTGTAATTTCTCTGTGCAATAATTAAACATTTTTTGTTTTTTTACTGCCAAAGGGCTTTTTCAATCTCCTCTTGAAGTCAGTATGAGCTTTACGTATCCACAATGTTCCTTCTTTGCCAAGGAGTTTCCCACATGCATTGCCAATCACACAAAGACCCTCTCTGTGTCCTGCATGCAGTTATTCTTACCTTTATTTGATGACCAAGTGTACTGGAAGTGACAGCAAAACAATTTCTTTCCTAGTCATCCCTCTATACCTATCATGATTTTATAGTCTCCAGCATATTCCACCTTAAGTCATCTCTGTTCCACACTAAACACTCCCAGCCTAATTTTTTTCTCTTTTTCCTATACGGAACTTATTAAATATCCTTGCCATTCTTGTTTGAAACTTTTCTATTTACAACATGTCCTCTGTAGATGCAGGGACTCATATTTACCTTTCTGCTGTAGAACAGCCCATTTATTCCTGCCTTCAACTTCCTAATTTTAGCCAGTTAATCTTTCCTATGTGTGTTTTTATACTTCTTTAAAAGGCATGGTGAAGGTCCCTGTCAAAAGCTTTATGGAAAGCCTAATAGGGGCAATCTGCTTGAATCACCCTTTTTCATGAGTCCCCTGACTGTCAACAAGTTTGTGAGGCAGGACTTCCCTTGCCAGAAATGGTATACAGGAACCAAGCTTAAAATGTATCCAGCATGAAAGAGAAATAGTCACTTAGAGCTAGAGGCACTTTGACATTTTAATCTTGTACTGTGCATTGTCTTGGGATTTTAGACACACTTGGAATACAGCAGATGAGACACAGTCTCCTTAGGAGTCTTTTTAGGAAACAACTCAGGAAAATGAGAAACGTGTACTCTGAGCCATATTTTAAATCTACCTCCTTGTTTTGTCCTTAGAATCACAGAATAATTTCTCCTGGAAGACACCTATGAAGGTGTGGAGTCCAGCATCTAGCTCAAAAAAGTTTTGATTAGAAGAGGTCGCTCAGCGCTGAAGAAATTTTTCTTAAAGGATGGAAATCCCGCTCCTCTCTAGGCTTCTGTTCCAGTATTTCACCACCTTCATGGTAAACATTATCTAGAAATTTTCCATGTCCCATCTTATATATTTTGTCTTTTCACCCTCCCCTGTCTAGCTTTGGGAAGGGTCTGGCTCCACTTTCTCCTCATCCTTTCACCAGGTAGCTGTAGCCAGCAGATTTGAATCTCCTTTCCTCCTTGCTTTCTCAGGGCTGAACAAACTCAGGTCTTTTTAGCCACTATGAGGTGATGCATTGGTTTGACAGCACTAGCAGCAACAGCATGTTTCAGTTCTTGTTCCTAATAATGAATGGGACAGGACCAGGAAGGAAATGCTACCCACATAGAATTGGAATAAATTGTTAACAAGTTTTTTAATTAGGTTCCTCAAAAACAGGCGGTTAGATCTAAAGAATTTCACTAGAAGTCAGCAACTAATTAATTCCTGAAGCATTGGCTGAATGAAGCAATATGTACAGAACATAGCAGGGCAGAGAGAGCATGTGCACTACAAAGTTCAGTCCTAATAGAATAATCACCCCAGAGGGGGTCATCAAAAGCTAGTAGAAATTAAAGAAATGCAGGATGCTCCAGCTTAGACTAAAGTGGTTTCCATCAGAGCAGAACTGCAAAGACCAGATGAGGTTTTAACTGCTAGTTTGCATACTTGAGGTCTCACAATATCCAACAGCTGTGTGTGTTGCTCTTGATATTCCTGTGGTTTCTAGCAGAAGGGATGGAGCTGTACAGCAGGAAGGCAGAGAGAGCCTTCACCACTGTGCTGGGAGTTTCCTTGTTAGGTACTATCCCACTCAATTGTCTGCTGTTCCATTATTTCACATCTGTAAGCCCACCAGGGAGTAAAATGGGAAGGTGAGTCTTTTCAGTCTGCTGGTGATACAGATTCATCTCTCAGTTGCTCCACAGAGCACACTGAAGTACATTTCCCAGAGTCTGAGTATGGTATGGGGTAGGTAAAGGCAAATCAGCTGAAATCAGTCTGGAAGATAGCAAAAAACCCTCTCCAGAACAGCTGATTTCATAAAATTCCTGCTATCTTTATAGGAAATACAATTGGCAACTCAAAAGACACTGACTGCAGCAAATCCAACCTTGACTGTTTGCTTAGATTGGAATCCAGGTCTCAAATTTAAAATATTCAGGGACAATAATTTTAATCCAGCTGTGCGTTCTCACATCTGAAATTTATTGCAAATCTTTACCATTTCCAGAAAAGTGTATTTAGTGAGTGTCGAAAGAGGAACAATGCTGCAGATTACAAACCAAACTCAAGTTCTAGGTTTGTTTGGCAGTCAGATATATGACAGTGACTTGATACTTGCTCCAAACATATATTTAGGTCTGCCTAAATATATATTGATGCCTATGACAGGAAAAGTGGGCAAGTGCTCATGTGTTTGTCATACAATTTGGTGACTTTGGCACCTTTAGGTGCTATTATCCTAGTCTGGCTTCTTCTCAAATTCATTGTAGCCTTGATAGTTTTGTGAGGATCCTGGGCACACAAGTGCACAGACCTAAGTACCCACAAATCTCTTTTAAGAGAATATTAGTATTAGATGCATGTGTGTGTGTGTGTGTGTGTGTGTATGCAGAAGGAACAGTTCTGCCTAAAGGGACCAGCTGGAATTTGATCCACTAAATATTTCCAGTGGTGAATATGGCATAGTTTCCAAACTGCTTACGCTTCACATTTTTCTTTGTTCATATTTATTTCAGAGATGATGAGATGAATCTGGTGTAATGGTTCCTCATCTTGGTTTTCAGATAACAGAACTAAAAATGCAAAGTAATATCAGGCAAATCTGGACAATGTGAAAAACAAATATTAGAAAAAAGAGCAGTGAAGCAGCTGACCTTGACAACATTACTGCTGAATGTGACCCAGTCTGAATGATGCATCCATCCAACCCACGAATTTAAATCTCTTACAAGTGGGCTTGTAATACGACAGAGTATTGGTAATATGCTTTGAAAAAGTGGAGAAAATGGGCTCTGATGCAAACTTTAAATGCAAAAAGGCTCACTAAAAAGCTTGTAATTAGACCAGATTTCACAGGAAAGTGTATTTCTTTCTCCTCCTGTTTTTCTTATTTCTGATATTATATGTATGTATACATATTATATGTAAATCTAATTTAAAAAATTTTTAAGCATAGATATTTATTTAAGTATTCATACATGGACATAAATATGTAAAACTACAACTGATTTTCAGACATATAAATACATGTTATATTTTCAAAGGCATAATTGAAATAATTCACTAAGTTCCCCCTACGTGCAGAAGCTTTAAAGGTTGTTTTTGAAATAGCACTGTTATTTTTGAATTCAACAGAGAAAGAACATGGAGGTAGAAGTGGCGAGCTGCTGTTGACCACTGTCCCACGGCACATCCCAGTCCTGGCTAATATCTGTGGCAGGTTTCCCTTTATGCTCCAGGAGCAGGGGATGCCACCACTCTCATCACTGCAGTGAGGGTGACACTGCCTGCACCCTCCCTGGCACACCAGGCACAGTGATCCATTGGGAAGGGGATCAGACAGCATATGCTCGTGGAGAGCTGTGAGGCAAGTCTTTATCTGGTTGGAGGACATTTTTTTGGTTTTTGGGGGCTGTGTTGGGTTCTCCTTATTCATCAGTATTTCTAGTTTTCCTAGAGGACTTTAATACATGTAAGGTAATATACTGCCTTTCAGTACATGGTTAGCCAACACTTCAGAGAGGCCCTGCATCTTTTCTTCCCCCAGCAGCATCCCTCAGCCTTGAGGGGCAGTGCCAGCCAAGGGCAGGCTTTTGGACAGCAGGAATGGCATTTTCTTTGGATGCACAACAGCCTCCTTTTGGGTACTTTTATGTCCTAGCTCCCAGGCATCTGCTCATCATGTCCTTGAGTTTTTGGATCTGTTAATGCAGTGCACATTTTGAGAAGGTAGAAGCTGCCACCACCAGCGAGGTTCAAAGGGATGATGAAAATGCCATGGTGGCCAAGTTTATTTTCTTATACTGACTTCTTTTTGCTACTTCAGCTCCATTCCACTCTCAGCAGGTAAATCATCCAGATTTATGTTCACTGTGCCAGAGATGCTGACCTCCCTGATAAATTCAAATTCATAACTCTGTCAAAGGTATAGAAGCAGCTTGGCCCAGTGGATAAAATGGAGAGTAAAAAATATTCTATTCCCATAGAAATTAATGGAATTTATTTTCACTTGAAGCAGGGCTGACTGTGACACTGAATGACACTGAATTTCACAGATTTGCATTGATTTGCTAATGAGAAATTTACACCACCGTTTTCTTGCCTTTAAATTTGACCCTTTCACTTCAGCTTGAATTGATGATTACTGTGGGAACAGAAGGAACTGGATTCACTTCTCTGGAGTGAACATAATTCAGTGAGCAAACTATAAAAGAGTTTGATGGGAAAGTAATCTAAGGATTAAAAAAAGTCACCAAAGAAACAGCAGAAGAAAGAGTGTCTGTCTGGTGAATGGTCACTGTGACTATCCCCGGCACCCCTCAATGTTGCGATGCTGCCCCCTTTTCCGAAGTGAATGCTGTGGAAGAGGGCTGGTGTACACAAATGTGATTACAATAAACTCCTGGAAGGTGGTCTGAAATGCAGTCCGCTTCCCCCGGGTCCTGTGCGGGCTGCCAGGGGCGTGTCTGCAGGGATCTTGCTGGGAGCAGGGTGGTGGGTTCCAGGGTGCAGGACCCTCTCACAGGGGCTGCAGGGTGGGCAGAGCCTGGTCGCAGCCTCCGAGCCGAGCAGCAGCTTCGGAAGCAGCTCTCAATGCGGCGCTGAACCCCGCGCACGGCTGACCTGCTTCGGCGAAAAGGAAGAAAGCCCATATTAGCATGTAAGCAAAGGAAGTCAAAATGATCTCATTCACAGAGCTTTCTCCCATCTATGTCAGGGGAGTTGGTCCCCACAGAATACCATGTCTTTCTCTGGGCCACACAGGGCTGTCTGCCTAATTTTCCTCATTCTTAACCTTTGCCTCTCCATGGGACTGAAGTGCAAGACAATGCCAGGATGCTGCATTCTTCCCTTATATCTTAGCTACAGTACTGAGGGGGTGGCAGGGTTAAAAATGTTTGCACACCCATGGGACAGCTTGAATTCAGGAAGTTGTTCTAGCATTGCTTTTCTGCGTTGCAAGGACTCATCAGCTTGAGTAGATGCATCTCTGCCACAGAGATGAGTGTGGAGCGGGCAGCAGCAGCTATCGAGTTTCAACTGATGGTAAAAAATAGCTTCTAAATAATAAAAGTCCCCAAAGCAAAACTTACATCTAGTACTACTAAGTGCCTTTGAATTAGTTCTTCTCTATAATGCCACGTTAGCACAGCGGCACATTAATTATTAAATAATATTTAAATCATTCTGAACTAAGTAAGGCATTCATTTACCACCTCTATTAGATAGGAAATATCTCTTGTAGTATGTTACATTTTAAAAATCTTTATTATTTAAAATAACATTTTTTGTTTGTCTTTTCCCCTTACATAGCTGTGAATTTTTGTGAAGACAATGCTGCAATTGAACTGCAGGTTCAGAAGAAAAGTATTTCTCATATTTTTAATCTAGTTACTAATATTTTAAAAGAATTATACCTCTTAGCAAAGTATTTTTTTGCTGTATTGTTGGACAGCTTAGCAAATTGCTTTTTAAAGGAGTCTACCTGGATTTAATTAATTATATATGACTCTAATAAACTAGGTATGCATAAACCATATCAATTGTGCCAACATAGGCCTTGAATCCATCTCACTATTGAATAGCTAATATTTACATTCCTCTGGAAAAGAATGTAGCCTTGCTGTGACTTTATGAGCTAACTGTACAGTGTAAAAGGTGAAATAACTTTGCCTAAAAAGTAAAGGCAGGAATACACTACAGTAGAAATATATTAACCACAACTTAATGCCTTTACTATTATATTATTCTATAAAATCATTTCTTCTTTTAGCTTATATTTTCTATATAAAGTCTATTTCTTCTTTTAGCTTATATTCAAAATATGGCTTTGTTACTTTGTAAGACCTCTTTTGTGTTGTCCTATAAAAAATGCCCCAGGTGTCTCTTCTATTGAATTTATCAAACAAATGGTTTCCCCTGGGTCTTTAAGGTACTCAGACAAGACGTTCAACTCCTGAACAGAGACATCTTAAGATGTAAGTCAATACAGCCTGGCCTATGTAAAGAAAGTGTCCCAGGCAGCCAAACCCCCCAACAAATAGGAGTGTGTCCTCATGGAGGGCAGGCTAGTGAAGGTGCTGACTTTACAGGCACGCAGGGCTTTGCAGTGGGCGGCACAGTGTTGCACATGTATGGAGTTGCTGCGAAAAGGGGAGAGGCACAATCACTGGTGCTTGTCCTGACACGTGGGCTGAGGGCATTCTTCACAGTCCAGACAGGATTTTTCTTTTGCCTCTATAGCTCTCCAGTTGTTCCATGAGCTCGCTCATAGGATGCTCTAAGACCCAAATGAGCCTCTAAAGAGTTTTCTAGGTGTTACAGGAGAACGCTTTTGCTGTGCCAATTTGCATGACCTGCCAAGTGCTACACACAAACTTTGGAGGCCCTTCCATTGTGTCCTTTAATATGTGGTGTTTAACTGAAACCACTTACAAGAAATCACAATTAGATCAAAGCTGGTGCAGATATAGGATGTTACAGGCTTTGCTACTGTCCCTGAGAAAATGATGGGACAGGTCCACTTGTAAGCTATATTATCCAGGCATGGGAGAGGAGAGGGGGGCAAAAATGTGACTGGGAAAACCAATACAGATTTACCAATGATAAACGGTGCCTGACCTCTTGTCACCCTGTGTGATGAAACAACTTGCTCAGTGGTGAGCAAAGACCCAAGGATATCTCTTACCTTGATTTTAGCAGGATGCTTGATGCTATTGGCCATTGTGTCCTGGCTGGCAACCCACTATGTCAAGGGCCACAAAGAGTATGGAAAACTGTCGGACTGGCTGGTGGTAGCCAATGGCTCAAACTGTCTGCCACTCATGAACAAAGTTCCTCAGGATGAATGCTGAGATCAGCAATGCTCAACATCCCAGTAATGGGCCCAGATGACAGCACTGAGTGCACCTGCTGCTCCAGGTTTGTGTGTGACACAACAGGAGGAGTTGTACATGCCCAGAAAGTGAATAGCCACTCTATAGAGGGATGAGATTGGGTTGTAAAGAGATGTGCAAGGTTCAACAAAGGGAAGTGTAAATTTCTGCTCCTGGGGCACAGTAATCCAAAGCAAAAGCACAGGCTGAGGTCTGTCTGGAGAGGCCCTGCTGTTCCTGGTGGGTAACAAGGAGCTAGGGATATGCCTTAAAAGCAAGGCAGACTAGTCCTGGGCCAGATCAGGGCAAATTTTATGCTTGCTGTCACACCAGTTTGAAATATGCATAGTCAGACACATATACCATGTCTGACAGGGCACTATTTCTTCATTCTCGAATTTCTTCTTTTTAATCACTTGTTCCATTCTGGCACTTCTGATGTTTATATTCCAATTCTGGACTCTTGTAGGACTAAACTGTATTCCTCTGGATTCCTTACTTCATGCTGTTTGCATCTAGTTCTATGAAAAGCTCATTTTTTTTCACTGGGATGGTATTTTCCCACATATACTTCTGACATTTAAATCTTCAGGACAATATTCCCTTTGTGAGAAAATCCTTTAACTTCATAACCTCAGCCTTCACTAATATTTGCATTCATGCTGGAACTATGCCCTTTCCCCCAAGCTGTACATTTCCCCAGGTGACTAATAACTGCAGAATGTTCAAGTGTTTGATGGATTATGAAATTGTTTAGTTGACCCCCTTGTAGGGCAGGATTGCAAGGAATATATGGAAGGGTATCTGAATGTTGTGTCTCTAGTTTTGTGATCCTTCCATGAATTTATTGGTCTTATCAGAACTAATGGAAGGCATCCTGTTATTGCATAAACATAAAAGCCTTCAGCAGAACTTTCTAATACTAAGTGGGAGACTCTACACAGCAATGATATGTAGTTTTGATGGATGACCTTAACACAGTAGACAGAAGAAATGATCTAAAACAGGCTCTGTAATTGTGAAGCATGAAATTTTTCACAATATTGAAACAGTAGTATATAAAGAAGGTCCAAAGATGGATATGTCTTTGTAAGCACAAAGGATTATGGTACAATTTTAGAAATGTCTAAAATATATCTTTAAATAAATTCTAAGTTCAATGATTTTTTAAGTATGTTCACACTCTTCAGCAACAGAAGGGCTTCTGTGTAAGTACAGCTGGAAATCCTTGCAAAGCTTTAAATCGATGTTTTCAGATGGGGAGTAGGGATAACCAGCTTTTCTGCATTTGGCACTTCCAGAACCACTATAGCAAACTGCAGTTTGATTTGATGAGATTGCTCTGAGGGGAACTCACCTCTGGAGACAATCAGAATAATCAGGCCTTAGCCAGGTTTTGCTTCTTTTATTTTGTTTTGTTGTTTTCTCCACTCTCAATTAGTCAGTTCAGGGCTGGTTTTTCACTTTTGCCTCATGACTATGACTAATACTCTCTATGAGGATACTTTCTAGTTGAATTTTTAGTCTTTTGTTTCCAGGGGGGTTTTGAGAATTTATGCCTGCTGGGACTTTGATTCACACCTTCCAGCTCTTTCCGTATCTGAACTGCCTATGATCCTCAGCTGGTACTATTTTCTGAAAGGTAGTTTGGAAGTTGGCACTATTCAGCAATGAGCAGAAAGAGCAGCTGTGTCACTGGAACACTTAAGAGTTACTATTTTGCTCAAACTGAAGTATTGGTCTGAGAAGGTCACCTTTTGGGTAGGAGAAATATTTTTCAGGCATGTGTCATTCTGATTCCAGTGCCAATACATCACTCATGAAATAATGTCTACACATCACTGCCTAAGAAAACATGATGTTTTGTCTGTATCTCATTTCAGGCTGTGTTTCAGATTCACTGTCCACGACACCTTCCTTCTGGATTGTTTTATCCAGCTTGTGCTATAAAACAAGATGCTTAATTATTTTTAGCGTGAATGTTAGAAGTGGAAGAAGATGTTTTGTTTGCTGTCTTTGCCAAGAGTGGTTAGACTGCCTAATGGAAGCCAGTTGTCTCAGTCTTTCTCTGAGAATTGGGTATGAACACCTTGACCAAGGTAACAAAGTGGTGAGTAACCTGACAGATGAGCAAAAGTCTACCAGGAGATGTGGATCTTCTCCAGACCTACCTGCTCTTTGTCCCTATTTCATTGATGAGATGATCTTGGAAAACAGGAGAGTAACAAAGAAGAGGAAAGGAGTACAGCTGCCTGAATCAGATATTGAGCCTGCAGAGTTGCTGTGGGAGGGATAAACTGTGCCAGAGACAAACACAGGTATTCTTGTTTGTGATGTGGTTCCTTTATTATCCAAGAACAAAGTATTTTAAAAATACCTTCCTTGTTTTTTTCTTTAAGAATGGTTTTTAAGGAGAAACACTTTTGACAAGAGTGCCATGAAAGAGGAGTTCTTGGAAGATTATATGAACTACCAAGGAAACTCTGAGATGGAGGGCTTCATCCCTGACTTGTCCAAGACCCTGTTCCCAAGCAAGAAGGAGGCTCCCAACAAAGCACAAGTGCCTGCATTACACGCAGGTGGTTCATGAAGAGAAAATATTCAGGATCATTTGTGCGGGAAATCACAGGATCCAGATCCTAGGCAGACTGGCTGCCAAGCATGGGTTAAGACTCAGCCTGTGCTGTAGTGTAAATAAAGCAAGAGGTGGAGGAGCAAGATGGGTGAATAGCATTTCTGTCAGTGTAAACCTATCCTCTGAAGCACTGCAGGAAGAAGGACCCCATCAGGAATGAGAGGGTGGGAGACACCATATGTTGGGTAGGAAAAGATGTAAGATTAGGATGCAGGGAAATCCTCTGATGAGAAAGAGATAAAGGAAGGGATTCAATGGCAAGAAAAAAGAGACTTTGGGGATAAAGGATAACAAAAAATTAACGTGGTAGGAAAAAAAACCAACAAAAAATAAAGAGTAGAATGCAATAAAAAGAATCAGACAAAAGAAAATATAAAAGATCACCGGAAAAGGAGAGGAAGTATGTGAGTCAGTAAAGGGTGATAGGCATAAAAGCATCAAAGAATGAATGGAAAAGAAACACTCCTCTCAGAGAGAGAAAGAACAAATAATTACTGAAGAGTGGCAAGATAACAAAATGCAGAAAAATAAAAACCTAAGATAAATAATACAGATGTGAATGAAATTAATCATAACTAATAAAAGAGAAAAGGAGGGGAAAAGACTGAAGAGAATAAAAAGATGGGTCAATATTCAGAAAAAAAGATGATGGATTTTAATTGTATTTATTTACTTTTCTATATCTAACAGTCTTTCTATAAAAGGCATATCTACTGAGATTTTGGTATTAAAATCAGTGGTCACCTGTAGAATAATGTGCTGCATTTATCACATTTTGTGATTGTAATGCTCATGGAATAGCTCTTACTAGTGCTATGTTAATATAATCTGAGTAATAGAGGGAATATGTAGGAATGGTTACCCTATAGGAAAAGTGACCATCTCCCCAGATTAATTATTTTAATTATTTTTCAGGGTAGAATTGAATTTTATTTGGCCTTTTTAAATAAAGGGGCAAAATAAAAGCTTGTCTCCTTTTGAGTCACATCTTTTATTCTTACAAGCGCACTGTTTACAGTTAATCTGAAATCTGGGGGTCACATGCCCTGCTCTTTTGCACACAGCAAAATCAGCAGCTTACATTTAAGATGTTTTGCTTCTTTTCTGAGCTTCTTGCTAGTGTACTTAGCAGAGAATGATTAAAACCTGTGCTCTGTTAGAACTGTTGCAGTGTTTAAACAAGGAAGTCTGTGTTTGTTTAAGAGAATGGGGAAATGGTTATCTTGACAGATTAGACTGAAAAAACAGGACAGCCACAGTCTAGCACAGATGTCCAAATTTGCCACTTGGCTGGTTTTTTGAGGTCCTCTAAACAAAACTTGCTTGTGTGTTTGTGCTTTTGCTCTGTTTGACACCTGACTGAGGAATGTGATTAGGCACTACTGCCAGGGATTACGTCTCTCTCGAGCAAGTGTTCACAGGGCTGAAGTTTCCTCATGTCTGTCTGACTGTGTCATAGCCTGCTATGGGAATACACGAGAAACATCTCAAAATGGATTAAAGCCCTTGAAAAAAGGTTGGATTGTAATGAAACGACTGTTTTGGACAGAAATCCAGTGGACATTTTTTTGAGCTGAGTTTTCTAGCATCTCCATTCACTTAGTAACAGAATACATAGAGGTGAGAAATATATAATTTGTCTGTGAAGAACTGAAGCCATTTGCAAGACACATTGCAGCCTCCCAGACATAAAGCACATTTTGGTGGAGAGAAATATTACATCCTTAATCAGTGTGAGATGATAATTTTCTAATACATTTAAGATACATGCTTCACTTGATAAATCCATACAACTCCCTACTCAAACACTTTATCAACTCCCGTTAACATTATCATCTTGAATTAGTTGTCCTCACATTACTTCCATGATAGAAAAAGCACTTTCAAAGCCCCTATCATTTATTTTCTTTAAAACACACTTATCTGTAAATGAAGTTTTCCTTGGTTCGGTTAACGTTAAGCTGAAAAACAGTAACAAATACTTGTGTTTCCACAGTGCCATGTGAGAAATTCTTTGATTGATGTGTGTGTTTTGTGTATCACATACATTCTGGCCATGTACACAAATTTGGTGTGCACTGAAGGTCCCCAGAAATATGTCAAAAATCTGAGCCAGATCCCAAAAAAACCAGCAGAGCATGGTACCTAACAGTGGGGATGTATAAATACCATTATAGCAATTGCCGTTGAGTCCAACCTTCAGAAGAACTCTGAGGAATTCCATCTTTATATGTGTGATTACAGCAGTTTTTTGGAGCTATTATATACTATATTATGTACTGTTAGAATGAGAAAGCTCCTTTTTTGAGAAATTACTGGAGATATGTCGATGAGTTGTTCAGACTCCTATTAGCACAGTGGTGTTGGACAGACATTTTATAAAGCACCTGTGGCAGAGCTATTCATGCAAATCTTCTGTCTTTTTTTTAGGCTATCCTATATCTAGAGTTCAAGTAGTGTTTTACCAAGATTAAAGATATGTACCTAACATAAATATGAAGCACCTGATAAACACATAATACATGATGAATGTGAAATACATGATAAATATGAAAACAAAACCTCAGTAGGACTCAAGTTTCCATATAGCTAAAAGGACCCTGTAAGCAATTGAATTTTATGACCTGTGTAGTTTTTCTAGGGCTTTGATGAAAGATTTTGATACCTGCTTTGATAATAGTTTAACTTGCTTCAGCATCTGCTGAAGTATCATGACACTAATTAAATCAGTAATGAAATTGAAGCCACAGTCTAGTTCCACCTTGAAACTTATCAGGTGTTTTAACTTTTTACTGAGGAGCTGTGAGAATTTTCAGCCTGACATCAGAAGAAACAAGAGAAGGCCAAGGACCTTAAGGGAGAAAGTGGTTATGCCAGGAGACTCTTATTTAGTTGCTGATAGCCTTTTATCTGTTTCTTTTATCACCAGTTCCTGATTTTTGTTTTCTTTCCAAGCCCTGGGCTTGAAAGTTATGACGGTTCTGAAGTTATGTGCCAAACATGCTGTGAGAGCAGAGATGAGTAAACTGCTTATGGCTTGAAACATCTGACTTGCTACAAGATGCTTAAAAAGTCTCTGAGTTTTTATATTGTGCCTGTGCAAGTGTGAAAAAAGGAATTCTTTGCCAAAGCAAAACTGGAAACTGTACTAGTTAGTTTTCTTTTTTGTGCTGTGGTGCAGAAATAATTCACCACCTTTGCATGGTGAAGGAAATGGGAATCTGAGTTAGCACAGCTTGTTAGTTGAGGCTAGGAGGTGAGTTCATGTTCAAATTCACAGGATAATGCTACAAAAAGTAGTAAAACACACTCTATGTAGTTACCTGGGACGAGTGTTGCCTGGAATAAAAACTTTCCAAATGGCATTAAGAGTCATATTATAAAAAACAACTCTTTAATGAAAGCTTTCAGGGGCACATATATAGCTCCGCACACACATGATAAATTATTTCTACAATTTTTATGAGGTTAATTAATTAAAATATCTAGCAGGTATATCCAACAGGAGATCAGCTGCCCCAATAACCTGCACTTGGGCCAACCCCTTGGAGTTGGTCCAGAGTCTTCTTAGCCCCATTTCTTGTTATGTCTCTTAAGTTCTGTTGGAAAACAAGATGTCCTTGTCAGAAATTCTCTTTTTATGAATAAGACTAAACAGAATTTCAAGAATGTGCTAGTAAGGGTTAGCTTATTGTGAGAAAGGGCAGAAAAAGTACTAGAAACCATATAAGTATATATTAAAAATCTACAAAGCTACAAATACATGAAAAATATATACAAAGCTAAAAATCTTTAGGCATCATAAGGGGTAGTGTAACTGCCAACAAAAAAGATCAAATAATTACAGAATAACCACATCTTGTTCTCTAATAGGGCACTGGGAGAGTAGCACCAGATGTTGTCTATCTTGACTGTAGTTAAGAGATAAATTGTGTCAATACACAGTTTGGCTGTGTGTTACACAACACTCCCAAACACAAGCGGGGGAATCATGGTGTTGTTAAGATGTTCTGAAGGAGGAAAAAATGTGACTGGTAGACAATGTTTGGAAAATAACTCTCAAAACTTCTTGGTCAAACTAGTGTGTGGACTGAGAAGAGACTCCCATTCAGCTGCTCTGAGATCACTCTTCAATATATTAATCAAAAACTTACATATTGAAATAGAGCATATACTCTTTAAAATATATATAATTTAAATATATATTAAAAAATATATAATTTAAAAATATATAGTTCCTTCCCATCTGGAATGGGTTGGAATTGCATTAAGGGACAGGACTGGAGTGCTGAATAATCTTCACAAATTGGAAAAGTACAGATATGTAAAACATGATGCCTAGGTGAGGAAAATGAACTTGTACGAATAGCGGTTAGGTAATGACTCTGTAGGGGTTTATCATGGATCAAAGTGAACAATGTCAACAATGTTATGCTCTTGTGAACACATCAACACATCATGCTGGGATATGAAACAGCATGGAACACATTAAGTAACAATCCCTCTCCACTGAGCAGGGAGGAGAAGTCAGCTCCATGCCCTGTCTGTCTTTTGGCCATTTACACCTCAAGCTATGGTCTGTGTAGAGTGAGTCTGAAGGAGAATGGGAATTGCTAGAAATGGAGGATTTCAGTTTTGAGAAAATCTGATCAGAGGTGAAAGTCTTAAAACAAAGGAAAAAACCTCCCAAAATAGGAAAGCAACTTTACTTCATGGCTGTTGTAGATAGACTGAGAAGTTAAGGAATGACATTTCAGTAAGGGAGGTTTACATTAGTCTGTAGAAAGGCAGAGTGTTAAGGACTGTCTTAGAGTCTTACAAAAATTCTTGTAAGCCAAAATACTTGTTATATAGGCCGTCATATATAGCTGATTCTTGAAGTGTTGTTAAGGTGTGAGCTCTGAAGGCTATTTCATGCTGAGATCCAGCCAGCATATATGTCTACTTTAAACATATATATATTTTTTTAATATGTATATCTCTATATTAAAAATGTCACAATGACACCTACATATTCCTAAGGGGGCTTTTTAGTTTTGGATGACTTAAGCACGTACAAACACCATGGTTGCTTTAGTACACTAAATGATGATGATGATGATGATGATGAAGATGATGATTCTCTCCTACCAGGGGGAGCATTTGTGAGAATGTCGGACATGAACTTCCTACTTCTACTGAATCTTTTTGTTATGTCTGCAGGTTTCTGGAATTGCATGGGATGGATAGGGCAGTTTCCCTTTAGCTCGCTATGCACCTATCGGAAAAATATTTCTGTTCTTTTCCAATTTGTTTGTTTGGGTTTTTTTTAAATTGCAATCATTTGTCACAAAGATTTACACATGCTGAGTTCTATGGTTTTTTGTTTGCAGTCCATAATTGCAGATTGCTGGGTTTTTCAGCTCTTGTAAAGTTGGATGATCTCTTAGGAAAAATATTTTACTGTTGAATTGCCCAGTGGTATCTTGTGGGACCAATTAATTAAGCTTTGCTAACTTTCTGTAGCATTTAGTGCTCTTTGATTTACCACAGATACAATCCTTTTGTCATCCTGCTCTCAACACAAACAGCTCTCCACACATTCAGGTCAACTAGGAATATCTGAATTGGTTAGATTTTTCTCTTCTCTTTTTTTAAACTTGATAACTGGATACAAGTTGCAGGGAAGGCATAAGGCTGTGAAAGGAATATGCTAGTTGAGCTGGAAAAATTTGTAAAATGTGATTTGGCTTACTCAGATGCTGCTGCGGTGACTACTGACCTTCCTTGTATTTCCTACAAGTTTTCTAAGTAAAATTAACACAGAAGGAGTAGATTTACTCCCCAGAAATTTCAGGAGCATCAGAATAAGCCTCCTGCATATTCTGTACTGCTAAGTTAAGGAGGCCTGGGGCACTAGGCTTACCCATCCATACTGACACAATGCCAGGGCTTCTTCATCCCAGTTTTGGCCCACATCTGCTGAGCAAGAGATGGGCCTATACCCAAGTTGTAGGTTTGGATTTGGTTGCCTTGTTTCGAATGATAGCATAATTTAGAAGAAAGAATGTGAGCTGGACCAGTGTAGGCTGGCTGGTGAATGGCCTTGGGCACACTGAATTTACTACCGTGTCTTAGGCCATCTGTCCTGGAAAGACAGGAAGGAATTCTGTTTTGCTTCTAGCAAAGAGGTTTATACCTCATGGTGAAGGTCAGTGCAAGGTCACAGTGAAAACTATTGTCCTCTAATTGTTTGCACGGTGACTACCCTTCCAGTCTGCACAAAATCTACCATCTCCCAATGTAGTCAGTGCTTTTGCTGTTGAGAGCACTAGTATTCACTAGTGATAATGACAGGAAAAAGCCAGGGAGCTTTGCTCTTTAGCATATGACACATTTGAACAGCACTAAAGACAAAGGCTTGGAAATTATAGCTGATCTTATTTCTCAGTAATCGTTAGTACACCAAAGCATAGGAAGAATAGCCTAGCCAAAGTTTTCTGGCCCAGACATCCTTTGAATTGGAAGTATGTTGTGAGTGGTGACCCTTATGCAGCCACTGTCCTTCAGCAAAAATATTTGCCAGCATTGTACTATTGGTAAGAATTTTTTTTCTTCCATCAGAACATTATTAGAAACATTGACATTTTACAGAGAGAATAATACATTCCCCATGAGTCCTGGGATTTAACCTTGAAAGAATACACTGTGACTGAGTAGAAATCTGTTTGCACATCTCTCTAAGTTAATACAGAGGAGAAACAAACAAAAAATCTGAAAATAAAAATTTTAATATTTCTCTACAAAAATGTCATAGATGTTCACATACTTGCTCCAAGGAATGTCCAATATGTTTGCTAAGAAAAATTTAATTTATGGCAACAACTGTGGTATTTATATTGTTAGTAAAGCTTCAAGGAATTAAGTTAGAAAATTTCAGATTAACTACCAAGGTAACATCAGTCAATTATGCCTTGCATCTTGCTCCTAGACTGATAACAATGAATACAATATCATGGCATTTATTTTATTTAGCAGCCTCCAAAATGTGCATGACAAAAAATGAGAAAAGTGTGACTACCAGGTAGCCTTTAGCTTTTTTCTGGCAGCCGCCTTGCAGATCCACTCTTTCAATAGCTCTGGCCTTGCTCCTCTCTTGACCGTAACCCTAAAACTAAAATCACACTGAGACTCTTCCCAGGGACCCCATGCATGGTGCGCTTGCAGTTCCCAGGGTGAGAAAGGCTGGAATTTGTGATGACTGGCAACAGAAGGAAAGCTTTCCCATCAGCAAATGTATATTTGCAGAATATGAGCAGTGTCCTGGTGTGAAAGAGCTCTTCTGAGGGACGAGGTATCAGAGGTGGCTGAACTAAATCCAGCAGCATGAGTTGTCAGACTAGCTCCCACTTCTTTCACCCCAGGGGTGCACCAATAGTGATGACCATGGATGGAAGAAGGCAAAAAGTCACGGAGAAGAGAGGGGAGGAGCTCAGTGGTGCTGTGAGGACTGCACGTGTATCCCAATGAGAAGGTTATCGTGTAATTAGTGAAGTGCCAATCTTTTTGCTTGTTTCCAAATCTACCCAAATCTATCAGGTTCCAAAGTCCAGTTCAAAACCCATGCTATGTGTTTATCTCTGAGCTGGTAGCTTTAACAAAATAATCAGGGAAATAAGGAAGGAGATGTCTATTGAAGGAGAAGAGGGAAAAGCAAGAGTGGAAATGTAGAAGGACTCAGTAAAAATAATAGGAAAATAAAATTTTTCTCTGCATAATTAATGCTTCATTGATTCTAAATTCTTAAATAAATACAATTCACATTGCATCTTGTCTGTAACAGTTCTACTTCACAATGCGTCAGCACACAGGCTGCTTCATATTCCAGTAAAGAAAACCCAAACCATATGAAAATACTTAAATGACTGTACATTTTGACTGACAATGTGAGATTGCACACCTCATTGCAAAGTAATGCTTCTAACTTAAATCAAATCGATTCTGAATGAACATGTTTTATGCATTTATGCTTGTATTTTGAAAAAAGTGTTTCCTAAAAAACAGTACTGGCTTTTAATTATGCAGTGAACGAGTTGCTGGAGATGCTTGCATGTCTGAACCAGTGAACATTTACCTGCATTGTCATGCAACTGCTACAAGTTTAGGGCTCACAGAACTGCTGTAGTCTTAATGAAGCAGTTAATGATGTGTGAATTATAGATCCTGGCAGCCTCTTTTTAATAAAATCAACAGGACTGCATCCACAGTCTACCATAGCTACTAAATAATGACAATACTGTCTGCTTAACAAAACACAGTATCTTTAAGTAAAATACCATTCTTGAATGCTTGTACTGAAAAATTCTCATCAGCATAAAGAGGAATGTGAACAATGAAGAACAAGCTGATACACATGACACTTAATTTCTTTCAGTTTGGGAAAGAAATGCACTAGCCACAGGGAATTCGCAAATGAAGCTTCGTGTAAAGCAATGTGTTTTTCATTGTTATTGTAACAACATTTCTATGAGGTCCTTCACTGAAATAAAGAACAACATAACAGATAATGGGATGTAACAGTCAAAAGTTTTCAAGATGTTTTTTGTTTTGTTTTGGGATTCTTTTAAAATCATATGACCTTTATCTTCCCAACATCTTTCAATGAACAATTGTCTTCACATTGTAGCTAGCTGGAATGTGATAGTTCCACACTTATATGAAAACAGATACTTTATATTAATATATATTTGTCAAGGGATTTTTTCCATACATTCAGCTGATAGAAAAATAATGATTGTTGTAAGAATGAAAGGGCCCTTTTTTTTTTTTGTATTGCTTTTGGTGATCAGTCTTAAAGCTAGCTAACAAATCAGGGAAATTTTTATGTTCTCCTTATGTATATTTTCCTTAAATAATCTTTATTGCCTGTTAGATTGAAACTAGACCCTGAGGACTTCGAAAAAATCAAGGCTATTTAATGCATGTGTTTGCTCTTGTTTAAGTTTTTCTCCACAAAGATTTGAGGCAACTGTCTTTCTCTCACTTGTTTAGCAGATACTGAAGTGAAGAAAAGGGAAAAGATCCAAGTCACATTCACTAGCTTGTGTAGTCACTTCATTTGCTGTCTTGGTTCAGGCAATATTAGAGCAACAAAATACCAAAGCTAGAAAGAAACTGACATGAAAAAAACCCTCCAAGACAACCCAGGTACAAAAGAAGGAATTACCTAGCCTGTTATGAACTTGTAAATATATTCGGGACACAATAAACTTGGTCTGCTGGACTGAATTTACCCAAGTGAAATTTTTGTGGCCAGTAAAGAAGCTACAGTCTGTAAAGCCTGTTGCAATTATTGTGTGCAAACAAAGCAGGATGACTTGCTTAGGGAAGCACAGCCAAACATTCCACAGAAGTTCAAAGTCTGTTTTCTTGCATTGCTGCAGCCATTTGTACAACAAACATTGGCCATTGCTGTACTCTTGAGCAAAAATATTGGAAGTGCTTCCTACATTTCCACCTTTCTGCTCCTCTTTGACTTCTTTAGTCTCCTGCCTCAGTCCTGTGAGTAGAAAGATGTGCACACATATTCATTCAAGCTGGTGTTTATAGCTCCTCTCTTATGTGTATCTCTTACTTTCCAGCACTTCATGCCCCACCTCTCTTCTGTAACTTTTGTTCCACTCTTCCCAGTTAACACCTTGTTTAGCCACCCCAAATAATATCCTGTGTCCTCTGGTCCACTCAGCAACTACAGGGAAAAACATTGTTCCACATCCCTTATGATCTGGGAGACCAGTTTTGTATGTGAGAAAACCGATGTGGAGAGGGTGGATGCACCTCTTGGGGAAAAGAATTCTATATCCAGTGCTCTGGATAAATTAGAGATGGTGAAGTGGTGAAGTGCTCAAGCACTTTTGAAATTGTATACATGGAAGGCTTAGAGTCCTAATACTACTCATTATCTTTGCTATTACTACAGTAATGAAAAACCCAGTACTTGAGACTCTTTATGAGCCAAAATCTCAGTCTAGTAGCTACTGTACAGCTTCTTTCACTTGTCTCATCATTAGCATCAGAGGTAGCAAATTCTGGAAAAGCAGTGGTAGTAAAACTGCCATCGGAGAGAGGCTGGGAATGTGCCTGCTTGGGAGCACACATCACAAGGGCTGCAACAGAGTAAATCTCCCTCCAGCGCAACTTCAGGCATCCTGAGTGGTGCCATATGCTGTCAACATTCCTATTCACAACAGGCACTTCCTTAGAGAATAAAGCACCACAGCTCCTGGAAAGTATGGAAAGGCCTTGAATTGGTGGTCTCAAGCACTGGAAAATCAGTAACAAATGTGAAAAACTTAATCTGTGAACAAGCTTGAAGCCAGCTTTATCTTTTTGGTGAGAAAGCAAAGAGTGTGCTAACATTTTATTTATTTAAGATTTTTCATTTAATATTATGATAAATATCACGAACAATATTGGTTTTCTTTTATTTTAGACCACCTACCTAAAAGAGAATAAGAGATCCAATCATGCAATGATCATCTGCTTCATTACCACACGAAAGAGGTTTAGAAAAGCTTAGGATAAGCAATGGGATTTGTGAGCATGTTTCTGAGTCAAACCTTAGAGATTTCTGAAGTCTGCTTACAATCCCTTGCCTTTTTCAGCAATCAGACCTTAGAAGACCTTGGAGAAAGATAGGTCATTAAATGATTTGCTTCTAATCTATGATGGCTTCTATTGATATCAGCAAAACCTGTGCTTTTCATAAACCTTATCTCTAAGCAGGGTTGTTTAACTAGAAAAATACTGGCCTGTCCTGATTTTTCAGTGTGATTGTTTTTCACACTGGTACTTTTCTTTTGTTTCTCAGTAGTTTATGTATTCTTCTGTTGCAGCATTCAAGAGAAAATCATTGTGAAAGTCTGTCTTGCGCTGCAGATTGCCTCAGCTGCTTCAGAGCTGGCAGTGCGACGTTATCTGATTACAAAGATGGCAGTATTTTATGATTGCAACAGAAAGAGCTAAAAGGTGAAAATCAGTAACGCCCAATAAGCTCTTAAAATGCCTAGGTGTTTTCATTGCTATTAGTGTTTTTCAGGGTTCTGAGGGAGCCAAGCAAGTTTCATATGATTCAGGGACTTTTAAAGCAGCATCTCAGTGGACTGCACTGCTGTTTCTATTAAAGCACAGAACTCATTGAGGCTGGTGCTGTAGGGAGTGTAAACTGGCACGATGCCACCAAAATGAATGCAAATCTGCTACTTTTTGCATTGAGGAGCTCGCCCTGAGAAAAAGCAAACTCAGTTCATGTCCCATAATGACAAGGTCATGCACCACATAGAACCACTTTTAAATTTGCTTTGAGTAAACTCGAATGAAGAAAAACATGTATCAAAATACATTAAAAAAAAAAAAAAAAGAGCCATTGAAGGGTTTGGAAGAGTCATTCAATCTCACCTGAGAATACATGTAGATAAAAGTGTGGCTTTGATGGAGACACTGGTGAATTGGTTATGTTTTCATAATGACTTCTTTACATTATTGAATACAATGGGAACTTTAAGGCCAACTGCAATAACAGTTTCTCATGAAAAATTAACAAAGAATTTATGGAAATGTAGCAAAAGTCCCAAAGCAATTAGCTTAGATTCCTCTGGAGTCTGAGAAAAGCCTGGATAATTGCAGACAGAAACTGCATAAAGTGGCTATTTTCATTATCACAGGATACAGAAAGTCCATTTTTATCACAATGGGACATAATGATGTTAAAGCTAGCATGGAGATGTGTTTAAAGAGGTTGAAGCACAGTTTACAGAATGGTTTGATTTACATGGCATTCAGATCCATATTAAAGATCCTTCACTAAGTGATGCAGTGTTTTTTACCTGGGGTCTTCAAAATCTCCTGCAAGGTAGGAAAGTAAAATAGATTGCAGTCTCAGGAAGCTAAATGTACATTATGAGTAGAATGAACAGGATTTAGTTTAATTTAACTTGAATGCAGAAAAGTGAAACTGGGATTCAAATCATTAGATACAGATATGAAAGTACTCATTTTATATATATATTTATAAGCTAGTGCTGCATAGTCTACAAACAAAGCATTTGTGCAGGTTAAGGTCATGTGAAAATCATCCTTAGAATTATAAGAACATTGCTGAGAGCACCTGTAACACCTCCTCAGCCCTATTTTCTGTTTTGTCTGTGAGACCCATTGATGCATTTTATTTTATTTCACTGCTCTGCACATGGTGTGCTCTCGCCAATCTAATTACTCCTCACATGAACTGGAAAGTCATATTCTGGTTGGATGCCCATGCTCAAATGATTTATATTACATAACACAAGCAGCTTCTCGTTAATCACAGATGTCCTTTGCAATGTCACACACTTCGATCTACAGAGTATTTCTGCAAAAGACCTCCATAAATGGCTGTAGGTAAAAGTTTTCTATTAAAGCACAGAATAATTTCTACACTATTACAGTGATGTAATACTGTGGTGATTATGCAGGTGAAGTTTGCATTGGTCTCCAAGGGGACTTTCATTGCACGTTCAGGCCTTACATGTTCTCACAGCTGAGTAGCACAAATAGCGCACAGTCTAGCTGTTAGACTTGATTATAATCTTGTTCCTATCAGTGTAAATCAAAGCAGTCTTGTCAATGTTTTGCATCAGTGAAAGTCTGAAGTACAGATGGGCTAGCTTTTTTTTCCACTAGTTTGCTAGTTTACCTCTCCCTGAACACTGATATATATTGGTATAATTATAATTTAAATCCATTTTGCAATAGACTAAACATGATTAATGTACGCTAATGCATGATTCTTTTTTCCTCCAAGAATTTTTTGATAATCTTTGTCTCATATACGAGCAGGAAGGATAAATGGTTTCAGTGCTTTAATTGGCAGGAAGTTAACATCATAAATCAGAATTCAGGGGCAGCTGCTTATCACCTGCATGTGCAAAAGTGAATTTATCTACATATGCATCTGATCAATTTTATCTGGTCTTGTGTTTTCACTGCTTTAAAAATAAATATGCTTCTAAAATGTTATCTATTTTATCCTATCATACAGTTGTACTAACTGCTCTATGAGACTGGTAAGTAATAATGAGGCAATGCTTAAATATTGCAAATGGTTGTGATCGTCTTTTTCCCCAAAGACTGCTTCACAAAAGGGAAAGAAAAAGAGTAAAAACCTACCACATTAAAAAAAAAACCTATACAAAAATATTCCTATAAGTCTGCAATGACCGAAATCCAATTTGGATTCACTGAACCAAAAGCCTACTTGAAACTGTACTGAACACAACAAAACTGACATTAAACACCCTTGGATCTGAAACTTCTGAATGGTTTAGATACCAGTAGGTCAAATGAAATCATTGCTCAAGGGCTAGTTTAAAACTACTTGTAACATGTTTTGATTTACAGATTATCAATTCAGCTGAGCAGCAGAGGAACATATTCGGGGAATCGCATAAACAAATACATTCAACTGTACTGCGGATTAACCTAAAGTGACACATTTATTTAAAAATCTGCCTACTATTTGTCCTCATTGATTAAATGCCCTTAAGAAAGTGAGTCTGATGAAATAGAAGCCATTAAGATTCAGCACACCTCCTCCACTCCTTTTGATAGCTGACACATTCCCTGGAGTGGGAGATTGGACAGCTGATAAGCTAACACTGAATTATAAGCACTTTGTGCAATGTCACTGGCAAATGAAAGATCTACTGTTTTGCTTGCAAAGCAACAGAGCACCTTAACAGCACAAAAATATACATGGTGCAGAATTATTTCATCTGCTGTGCTGGGAATATAAATGAACGTATGTATATGTTTCTATATACATCATGTGTGCATTTTTATGGCAGAGACCAGCTCACAGTGCAATACAGCTTGCTTGGAGGCGAGTACCATTGATCAGGAAAACAGGAGTGTCTGTTTCAATGTTGGCAGAAAGCTAAACAAGCATGGTGTGATATCTCCATTGTGTGTGCCACAGGAAGATTTTTCTGAAGCCAGGTCAGGAAACAAAGAAATGGAGAAATGTCCTTCTCCCTAAGCCTCACTGGGCTCAGGAGGAGATCATGCTTGAGTTTTAGAAGGGCCAGATGAAAACAGTCTAGAGATTACTTGGAAAATGAGCTTTGGCATTTGGTACAGGTCATCATAGCCGTCAGGCTGTTGGGAGCAATTCATGCTAATTACAAAACCTTCCGCAAAGGCATTGATCTCTGGGCTGCTCCAAATGGTCAAATAGCAGAAACTAAAGCTACAATCTCACAACAACGTGTTCAGCAGCAATGAAGGCATAGAAAGCTATCTTCCACTTGCATCAGTCACTCCTTTGGCTGCCAGCCCAGCACACCACAAGGATGCAAGGTGACCCTGGACTGAGAAGCCAATCCTACAGGGGAAAAAAAATTAATTAAAAAAAAGAAAAGAATCATGTGGGCCCTACCACCAAACAAGGAACTACAGTCTCCAGTTTTTTCCAGAGTTTGGTGTGAGCTCTGTCCTCTCTGCCACAAAAAAACCAAACCAAAACGAAACTACTTGGCTGATCTCTAAATTGTCTTAGATTGTTGTAGTTCCAAGCATTGCATAGATTTTATTTGTATGTAGCTAATTGTGAGGTCCAACACCTGCTGGCAGCCCCTGCGTTAATACCTTATTGGTTTCTCTTGACATTATCCATTCAGTTTGTTGTTTGACACATCTGTGGTGCTGAGCCAGTTTTGACAGCTCCAGATCAGCTCACCTACTCATCTGGGTTATTTTGGGCTCCAAATCAGTCAGCTGTACTGAACAGTATATATATTATGAGTCTTGTCATGGGACTTTCAAAATTATTGAAAACAGTTGCCAAGGAAAATGTTCTTAATAATTGTGAAGATCCTGCAGCATAAGTTCTGCCCCTAAAAACATCAGGAAAAGGAAGGGCTAGAGGTGAAGGCATTTAGACAAACAGAATAATCAAGTACCACATTATTGTTAGTTCCATGAGCTTACTGGTGAGTTGGTATGGATGTTTATAAAAAATAGTTTTCACTGAATAGGAGAACGAATGAAACCCGTTTTTCTAGAGAGCAGCATGCTTTATCCTGCACAGTGCCACCCATGTAGTCAGTCCTGCCTCTCTACCCTTCTGCTTACCCCACTGCAAGGGGGACTGGGAGTAGTTCTGTCCTCTACCCAGCTGCCAGTTTTCACACAAGTTGCAGAAACATTATTATTCTTGATTTCTACTCTGCTTTTAAATTCAATGGAATAGGCAGAATTACAGCATGTCTTTTCCTCCTTTATTACTCTACCTGCAAATTTCCCTTCTCAGTTTCCTCCTGGCAGTTTTATGCCTCAGAAATATACAAAGAAAGACTCAACATACCCCCCCCACATGCCCTATGCTAAATACAGCTATTTGGTGTTGCTGTAAACTAGGACCCTTAATCATAACATTTTGTTGTTCATGATAAGGAGGACAAATAAAGAATGGACTACCACTTTACTAAGTGTAGTAGTAAGTTTGTGCAGGTGAGGAGTGTTTAGGGTGGAGGGACTGATAAAAAGCACAGATAAAGGCATGTGTTAAATCATGTGTGTGGCCAGGTATGTACCACAGGATGACTTTTTTGAGGCCATCACCTTTGCCTTGAGAGAGACCAAGGAAGTTGTTAGGGTATCTTCTGACATTCAGCATTCAACATCTCCTGGAGCGTCTTTCTACAGTCAAGCACTGATGGAGAGACTCAGCTGCCTGCACAAGGATGTCAGTGACATGGTTTTCCAGCTGCCACTCCAGAAAGCCACAGAATTCCCAAACTCTAACATCACCTATGCACATAGCTAATGGGTATCTCAGACACATGAAGGTCTGGGAATGTAGATCTCTTAACAACACCTGTGTATAGGCAGGGGAACTTATCCCCAGATTCATAAGAAGTTCCTTCAGTGTGGAAGGACAAAGTGGGATTGGGGATGCTGGGTGTTTCACTTGTGAGGTTTCACTTGTGAGAACACGCTGGGTATGAAGTGTCCTGTTTTGGTTCCCCAGTGTACGACACGTGGGATCACCAGGGTGGTCAGTGGGCTGCAGCACTCACCATGCTGTGAGAGCTGGAGGAACCCGAGCTAAAACTAACTGGTCTTGGCCCTGAGCAGCCAGATTCAACAGGAATGCAACTGACCTCCCTGCATTCCTTCCCTGCCATGCAAGCACATGAGTCCTGCTCAAGAACCACGGCTCCTTCAGGCTGGGCCCGCTCCCCATCATATGGGCCAGCAGAAGGTTCTGGGCCATGAACAGAGATACCCAGAGACACTGCTGAGCCCTCCTCATGCTGCCACTTGGCCTCTGCTGTGGGAAATACTTGGCTATCCTGAACTAAAAAATCTATGGTGACTTGGAACACAGAGCTTGACTATCTGAAGAGGTGTCTTTTCCTCAAATTTTGACACTATAATATCTTGGTTTCAAATGTAATATCATGGAGAAGCTTCTAAGAATCATTCTCTAATTCCTTAGCAGTCGCTAAACATTCACAGGGGGGAATTCTGGCTCTCACACCATTTCTTATCTAATAGCTGTCATGTGAGTGAACCTTACAGTAATTTTTGTTCAGTTGCTGTTGCTATTTTGAAAAGTCCAGATATACTCTGTTTACCTCTTGCGGTTTCTGAAAGGTACTGAGATAAATGACAACTCTATAATTATTTCTTTGCCATAAAGAAAGTCATGCACAGCATAAAAAAAGGCAGCAAATAACAGACTACACAACTCCAGCATGGTAAGCTTACATCCCATGCTTGATCTCAGAAAACCAAAGCTATGCATGCAAAGAAACCCAAACAAACACCACCAAAAGAAGCCATTATTGTCTAATGATACATTATGGTCAACATCCAAGCCCCAGGCAGATGCTCACTCACTCCCCCAC
>VZTZ01040511.1:2115-14417 GCA_013400955.1 Drymodes brunneopygia | reverse complement strand
TCTCCCCCAAGAATCCCAGTTCCAAAAGGAGGATGGATGAATGGAAGTCAAGGAATGAACGAATAAATAAACAAACAAATAAATCAACAAGCGAGTTTGGGAGCAGGGGAGGGAGCCAGGGGGGCCGTGCAGAATTGGGAGGATTCTGTGGCTCGGAATATTTTGAAGTGGGGTGGGCTGGAGGAGGGAGAGGGTGCCCAGGGATTTCCTGACAGGAGAGTTTTTGACAGTTGATGGACAGATGAATTCCGTCATGGAAGCGTTCGTCGAAAGCGGCAAGGCCAGATGGAAACTCACAGCTTGTCTTTAATATTAATTTTCTCCCCCCCTCTCCTCTCCTTTTTTTTTTTTCTTTTTTTTTTCCTTTTGCAGGAGATCAGAATTCCCTAATTCCCTAAAATGTTTCAATGCATCTTGAGGTATTATTTTTCCAGTGCCTTTACCCACCTACTCTTAATAAGAAGTGCTCCTTTGTGTTAATGTTATTTTTTTTTCCCTCCTCGCTTTCCTCTGTGCTTATTCCCCTGCCCCTCCAAGAGTCAAAAGAAATCAAGGAGAAAGAACAAAAAAAAATAAATCAGTTTAGCTGCATGGCTGTTAAAAAGTCTGCCTGGCTTAAAATACACTGAGCTGCCTCATCTCTTACCCTGGTGCAGGATTTTACAGACACAGATGCATCTCGGTGAGCTTTAGCTAAAAAAACCCAAATAAATTCCTGAAAGAAATGAAAATTAGGAAGGAAGCCCTAATGACATCATCTGGTTTTTAACAGAGGAGAAAGCCACAGGAGTGGGAGTGCAACTGTGTCACCATCCAGAGATGATTTTTCAGCAGTTGCACAGAAAGAAGTCTCTTGATTAAAAAAAAAAAAAATTAGATATGACAGAGAATCAAATATCAGCCAACAACAGAAAAACCCACTCATTTCTAGATTTTTCTTCCGTATTTGTTCACACGCTCAGCTGTCAGAAACATCTCTCTTAAAATCAAAATTGACTCCCACCATCCCTCAGTGGCCCTTCAAAAAAAAAAACAACCCAGAAAATGGAATATTTTAACAGCTTCATTTCCCTAATATATACTTGTGAAACTGATGTAAATAGATAATGATGGTTGTACTGAAAAAAAAAATTTATGCCACCACCCTCCTTTTCAGAAGTCCTATATTCAGTTGGGAATAAACCATATGGTTCTATCATAATTCAGCTTGTAGGATCCTATGGATATTTACTCAGTAGAATTCCAAGAGGGAAGAAATAAATACTTTTTCCAGCTGCCACTCTGGTGAATTAAATCACATGGATGCAAAGTTTAGAGATACGCTCACATAAGTGGCAAAACACTTGGAGAAAGGTGTTTTTTCTTAAAAAAAACCCTCACAGAACTCATATTTAACATTGCTAACCAAAGGATGCTCATCCCAGCTCGGAGCTCTCAGCCAGTTCAGAGGGATTCTCTCCCTGCAAGTGTTGCTCCAACCTTGCTGCAGATTAACAGGCCCCAAGATCAGTATTTCACATTGAAATTAGAACATATGCACATCCCGTGTATTTGTTTTCCTCTCAATCTTGGTTATGTGCAAACATTTGCCATGCAGGATGATTGGCATGCAGCACGGGGCCCTTTGGTAATTGCAGTAATTAAACATTTGGCTGGAATCGGGGGGATGAGATGGAGCTGCAGTTTGGGGATGGGGAGGAAAAAGAACCAAATCCCACTTTTCCTGCTGCAGGCTCATTCCCAGGGATCTGTTTGGGGCAGTGATGGCTTGCACAGAAATTCAGCCTCAGAGCTTCCCCTGCAGCAGGAATTGCAATTTGCACGCTGCCATCCAAAATTTGGGAAAGGTGTGAGGGTCAGGTGGGGAGGAGGCACAGGGCAATTATTGCAGTTTTGATGCAAGTCAAAGCCATGCCCTGTCACCCTGATTTTTGCAGTGTTCTATGTTTTTACTTCTGTAGTAGAAGTTCCCATGCATTTTCTATAAACACAGTCCTTGTTTTTGTCACCTGTCTAGATTATTTTGAACTTCTGAATTGTTTTCATTCCTTTCTCCAAAGGCGGAGAAAGATGATTGACCAAGTCATTATCCTGTGAAATTATAAAAGTAGTAACCTCATTGACCAATCCATAATTTTCTTTAAAAAGATATAAAAATGAGAGAATAAAGAAAGTCTAAACCCTTTTTTCTGGTCCTGCCTGAGTAGTCCTGAACTTTCATGTCCAACAGTGCAACAATGCCCAGCCAAAGCTTTGCTGCTTTAACACCCAACCCACAGAGATTCCACCAGGCACCTGAGATGTCCCCATCCCTGCAGGACCCAGACCCTTCCTTGGAAGGACAATTTATGATTCCTTCAGCCCAGCACAATTCTGCCCTCCCTGCCAACCCCCTGGGAACTCAGGGGCTGCAAATCTCCACCAGGGAGAACAAAACAAGCTGGAGAAGAAAAACACCAGGATCTCAAACTGGATGCAGCCCAAGGAGCAGCTCAGGCTGCAGACTCACATCCCCCAACGCCTGTGAATCTGGAAATGAATCCAGACCTTGTGGCTCGGACACGTCCTTATTCACAGCTGCACTTTTCGCAAGGTTTCGCCACAAAAACAGCCCCATTAGCCACCCCCGCAGGGCAGGGAGTCCTCCCGACCTCATTTGCAAATCTGGTCCTGTTTTTGAGGGTGGAAATGCACCCTCTTCCTTCTCCAGCCATCACCCTGCCAGTCTTACACAAAACACAGGGGTTAAAGGAGTTTCCACACTTGAAGATCATCTCATCAACCCCAGCCTTGGGGTTGGAGGGGGTTTTAAGGATTAATTTTACATCTTCTGGCATCTCTGCCTTGTGTTCACACAGGGTTTTGTCATTCCTAATCCTCTAGGGTTTCTCCTGCCTTGCTTTCCTCTGGTCCAAACTTTAATCTGGGACTAGGATTAAACCTTATCATGGAATCCTGAAGAGTCCAAGGCCAGGTTGGACAAGGCTGGGAGCACCTTGGGACAGTGGGAGGTGTCCCTGCCCATGGCACTGGATGGACTTTGAGGTCCCTCCCCACCCAAACCATTCCAGGATTCCATGAGGATTCCCTTCCCAGTCTAACCAGTAAAAACCTTCAGCAAAAGGAGCTAAACCTTGGGGTAGAGCAGGGTTTTGTCATTCCTAATCCTCTAGGATTTCACCTGTGCTGCTTTCATCTGGTCCAAACTTTAACCCAGGACTAGGATTAAACCTTATCATGGAATCCTGAAGAGTCCAAGGCCAGGTTGGACAAGGCTGGGAGCACCCTGGGACAGTGGGAGGTGTCCAGTGGTGGCACTGGATGGGCTTTGAGGTCCCTCCCCACCCAAACCATTCCAGGATTCCATGAGGATTCCCTTCCCAGTCTAACCAGTAAAAACCTTCAGCAAAAGGAGCTAAACCTTGGGGCAGAGCCCTTTTCCCTGTGCCCTCCCAGTGAGGGGGGAAGGTGCAGGGTCCCAGGCGGTGACAGCGCTGCCCAGATGTGCATCCCACCCCTGCACATCTGCTCAGCATTTCCAGGGGCTTGCACGGGTGGTTTTACAGCTGTTTAGGAATGTCAGTGGCATCTACACCTAAAAGATTCCATAAAGGGAAGGGTGGAGGGAGAGGGGATGAGATGTGAGGCACAAATGGAGAAATCAGAATAAAGAAGGTGGCCAGATGCTGCTTAAAAATCCTGGGATAACACTCCTTTAAATTTCGTGGTCCTTAAAAACACATTTCGTTTCGCAGGTTTATTTTTTTTTAACAATACCCTGAAACATAAAGGAAATGTTGTGCAACCACTACTCACAGTTAAGAGCCAAACAACAGCTGTGAAAAAGCTACAAATTCCTTCTAGAGCTCAAAAGACAATAAAGACTTTCTGGAGTGGAGACATTTTATACTTGAGCTAAATATCAAATGATGCTTAGGTGCCAAAATATCAGTTATTTTCTGTCTCGATGAAAAATAAAATCCAGAGTGGGATGGCCGAGTCCTAGGCTGCAAAAATGAGAAGTAAAACAGCAAACAACCTACAATGAGTTTATAAATCACATTATTATATTATATATCTGTATTATTTATGCGTATTTATATTACATATTATTTTATATTACAGATTATTTCATATTGCAGATATTATATTATATTATATAGCTGTATAATTTATACATATTTATCTTACATGTTATTTTATATTACAGATTATTTCATATTACAGATATATTATTATATTATATATCTGTATTATTTATGTGTATTTATATAGTTTATTTTATATTACAGATTATTTCATATTACAGATACATTATTATATTATATATCTGTATTATTTATATGTATTTATATTACAGATTATTTTATATTACAGATTATTTTATATTACAGATACATTATTTTATATGCCTGTATTATCTATACATATTTATATTACATATTATTTTATATTACAGATATATTGTTATGCATATTTATTGTTTATGCATCTTTATATTACAGATTATTTTATATTACAGATTATTTTAGATTTACACAGATTTAAACTGGTGAGTTCAAGACACGAGGCACCCATTAAAAGCAATTTTGTTTGTAGGTGCAGAGAGGGCACTGCCTGATCCCTGGGCTGGTTATTCCCTCAGCTCCAGCTCTCTGAGCACAGCATTGAAGGGATTGGTTCAAGAGTAAAGCCCAGCCTAAGTTTAGCAAGTCCAGATCCCACCCTGAGCTCTGCTCCAGGCTGTGGGATTATTTGGCGAGTTGCTGAGACCAAATTTCTGATTTTATGGGCTCAGATCAATAGGAGACAAAGGGCTGGGTGCCTCCAGTGCCCCAGCTCTGGCTTTACTGGGTGTTCAGCTCTGGCTTTACTGGGTGCTCAGCTCTGGCTTTTCTGGGTGCTCAGCTCTGGCTTTACTGGGTGTTCAGCTCTGGCTTTACTGGGTGTTCAGCNGGCTTTTCTGGGTGCTCATCTCTGGCTTTTCTGGGTGCTCAGCTCTGGCTTTTCTGGGTGTTCAGGGGGTGCTCAGCTCTGGCTTTTCTGGGTGCTCAGCTCTGGCTTTACTGGATGTTCAGCTCTGGCTTTTCTGGGTGCTCAGCTCTGGCTTTTCTGGGTGCTCAGCTCTGGTTTTTCTGGCTTTTCAGCAGGAGTGACCCATCAGGAGATTCCCCCATCTCTGGGGCAGTGGGAAGCCACAACTCCACACCAGAAACCCCAAGCAGCTGCAGTGGGGCCATAACAGGATTTTGGGCAAAGAACACGGGAGCAGCACTCATCACATGAAGGGCAGGAAGGGAAACAAAACTGTCCTCAGCCTGCCCAACAGCTCAGGAAATTTGGTCCCTGTTCACAACAGTGTAAGCTAATCAGCCTGCTTTGTAATTAGCAAGAACATCCCCACTGTCAATTTTCACAGTGTGGGCTTATTTAAATAATACATGATAAAGTTTGATTGATCCTGGTGTTAGGCAGAAATGCTCCACTGTAGAGAGGTGGGAAGGAACAAAACCAACTGAGAAAAATGATAACACCAATAAAAACCTGCACTAAACACTTCACATCCTCTTTAGGAGAGGCCCAGAGCATGAACCCATGTGCAGTCCCAGCAATGACATCAGCTCCTCTTCCTGAGGAGATTCTGTCAGAAAAACGAGCAGAGCCCCAGTCCCACCTCACACCTCGATGTGGAGCAGAGCACAGCCCAGAGGAACTCGGGGCCAAAGCACACGAGGGGCAAGAAAAAGTGAAATGCAAAAATCTGCTCCCTGCAGAGCACAATGACAGAGCTGAGCCCAGACCTGTCGCTCTCCACAGAGAAAAATGGTTCCAAAAAACCATTAAACACCAATGCACCAACTTTCAGTACTATTTCCCTTTTTTTTTTTCTTGGTTTTTTTCCCCTTTTCTTTATTCCTCTCTCCCCACCAGCCCCCCTCCCCCTGTTTCTACATCTGCACTTTATTCAATGAACACATCTGCATTCTTTCTCTCTGTTTTTGGCCAGAAACTCTATCCAACCTTTATCACTGACACCTCTCTGCAGTTTCAAATTCCAGCCTTGTGCCAAATCCCCATTTCCTGCTGCTTAATTTCCATTCATTTACTCTTGTTTTTGCTTCTTCTGCCATTCCCAGCATGGACCAGCTCCAACCCAGCTTCTTCTAATTTTTTAAGGAAGGCTCCCTATTGAGTGCTATTGGAACTTGATCCTCTGCTCCAAGCCAATGGCTGGCTATTGTTTATACTACCTAACAACAGTTGCCAATATTACTGCTTTTTTCCTTTTCTTGACTTCACTCTCTAAGTGTGTATCCTAAGACCCAAGAGAGCTCCTCTCCACATATGGTGACCCATTAGGTCTGGTTTTATTATTACTTCTGCAGAATCTGAAGTAGCCTCTTTATACATTATTTTTTTTTTTTTAAATGGTTGAAAATCCAAAAGAAAAAAAAAATCAAGTAGAGAGTCTGTGTTGTTTGCACAGATCTGTTGATCTGGCTCTGGACATGTGTAATAATCTGGCATTAGGATTTGTGGTTTTTAAAGAACAATCATCCTCTCAGTGGCTCATTTAAGGGTGTGTTTCATGCAGGTGGAGCCCAAAAGCTGCAGCAGGACTGAAATTCTCACTAAAAATCTGTAAAAGAACTTTCCAGGTTCTGAGTTACACAGAACTGTTTGGGGTGGGAGGGGGTTGCAAAAAATCTCAGCCCTTTTCACACATAAAGGAAATGCTGTTAAAAAATGGGAAGCAGAGTCCCAGTGCTGCCTCTTGTTGCACTGCTGGACACGAAAGAAACACGCAGATTTTTTAGCAGTAAGTCAGGACTACTCAGGCAGGACCAAAAAAGGGCCTGCCTTTCTTTATTCTCTCATATTTATATCTTTCTTAAGACAATTGTGGATTGGTTAATGAGGTTACAACCTCTACACTTCACAGAGTAAAGACATAGTTTATCATCTTTCTCCGCCTTAAAAGAAAGAAATGAAAAGCAATTTAAAAATTTAAAACAATCTAAGCCGGTTACAAAAACAGGGACTGTGTTTATAGAAAATGCATGAAAATTTCTACTACAGAAGTTAAAACATAAAACCCTGCAAAAATCAAGGTGACAGCCTCTCACCTTGAGCAGGTGTCAGGCACCACTGATAGCATTGGGTCAAAATGTTTCTAAAATCACAGCAGCAGGGTAGGCCTTGAGCAGCACATTCTAAATGTAAGGATTGCTTAGTAAACAGAATTATTTGGGAGGGGGGATGATAGAGAGGGGAGCTGAAACTTATGCTTGGATGGAAACAAAGGGAACTGAAACTTATGGCTGGGTAAAAACAATAATACAATAGAACAATATTGAGTTAGTGATTAACAAATGATCATATTAGAGTTATGTAAGTGAAAGGTATAAATATGTTTCAATTTTGAAATCCTGTCGAACTCCAGATTTGGGTTTGTACCCCAGAGCTCTTCAATAAAGCACCTTCATATCATCATTCTGGGATTCTGTGTTTCCAGGCTAACACCACCAGAGCCCAGAGGGGCAGGGAAAGGAGCAGAAAGTGAGGTCAAAGCAGCCCTAAACAAAGCAGGGTTACAGAGAGAAATGTTTCCCTTGAGCAAAAATGGGAAGGGCTGGATCTCCCCTTCAGCACTGCTGGGTTTGGTGCCTTTCTCCCACAGTCACCAAATCTTTCTGATCAGCTTCTCCTCACCTCCTCCTTCCTCCCAGGCAGCTCATTCCAGCAATCCCAGCACATTTTCTTGGACTCAAAGCATCCTCACCAACCTCTCCACCTCTTTTTGAGTGTTTTCCACTCTTCTGGGAGCTGACCATTCTATTCAGGACATTCAAACTTCAATAAATATTCCTGGCATTGCTGTTTGCAGCACCCATGCCTTATCCCCTCTCCAAAATAACCCCTGCACCCAAGCAGTAATGGCAGGATGAGATAATTCTGTTTTCTCCCCTCTGGTGTAATTCAGAATTTCGACCTGCAGCTTTCAAAACCTTCACCCCCTCTTAGATTTGGGCCTTTCCTTTAGCCTAACCACTGTAGAGCTGAGCTTTGGACACTGAACCACCACTATTCAAACATTTCTTCTCCTTTTCAGATAGCAGAACACCTGATTCTGAGGAGGCCCTCCACGTATTTTGCTTTGGTGGGAGCTGCTGCTTTTGCAGCTGGCAGAACCCCACTCTCTTCTCACTGACCTCCCTGTGAGAGAGAGAGAACTCAAGCAACACTTAGGTTCAAATTATGCCCAGACAGATAAAAATTTCAGAGTGTTCATTGTGCTCCAACCTGTCGCTTTATCAGACACGAAACACTCAGGTAACTCAGGAGCTCAGCCACCAAGGCCGGGCAGAGAGCAAAAAGAGCCCCAGCCTCTCTTTATTCTTATATTGATACCTTTTAACAGACAGGCATGGATTGGACAAAGAGGTTCCCACCTCTGAAATTCCACAGGTGAGAAACACAGCCCATCACATTCTCCAGCCCAGAAAGAAGAATGAAAAACAACATCCAAAGTACAAAACAATCCTTGGCCGGTTATAGAAACATGGATTGTTTACACAAAATCTGTGAGAGCCTTTGCTACCAACTATAAACACAGCACTCTAGAAAAATCAGGGTGACACGAACCCATTCCCTGTCCCTGGTTTGAGCTGCTCTGGTGTTTAAGCTCAGCCTTACAAAGGCAGTTTTGCCTCCTTGGGAGCTTTTATGGCAGAGAAGTTGCAAACTTCGCTACATTGCCTTTTAAATTTATTTATTAATTTGCTCTATTCAAAGTCCTGATTGTGAATTTGAAAAGCACCGTGGTTTTCCACAGTTCTGCTCCTGTTTCCAGGTTTTCCAGCAGTGCTGGGGGCTCACACTGCCTTTAGAGCTCTTCCACCAGCTCTGCCCAAAGGCAACAATCGTGCGGCCAACTCCACCTGCCAGAGACAAGTTGTGATTGTGAGAATAAAGTGAGGTCTCAGCTTCCAGACAGGGAGTGACACAGCCTGGCAGGCCAGGAGGGAGGGTGAGCCTTGGAAAAACTGTTTTCTCTGGGATTTTCTGAACCAGACAGTCACAGAGGGTGTGAAGGGCAGGGTGGGTTTCATGAATCACAGCAACGCTCCAGGGCTGCTTTGAGCTCCTCTGCTCATCCCTCCTGCACTGCTGCCACTTCCTCCTCGAGCTCAGTGCTTGTTCCTCTCCCTGTTTGGGCTGAGAGCTCATCAGAGCAATTATTCTATTCCTTAATCCCTAATCCCAGAGTTTTTCAGAGTCACAGGCCCTCTGACAGAGCTTCCAACTCCTCATTCCAGACCGAGCCAGGCAAGGACAGTGCAAGGCCCCCACTGCCATCAGCTCCCTTTCCAGAGGTCACAATTCCAGCTGAGTCCATCCTCATCCCACATTGATCAAGACAGACTGAAGATCCAGACCGAGCCAGGCAAGGACAGTGCAAGGCCCCCACTGCCATCAGCTCCCTTTCCAGAGGTCACAATTCCAGCTGAGTCCATCCTCATCCCACATTGATCAAGACAGACTGAAGATCCAGACCGAGCCAGGCAAGGACAGTGCAAGGCCCCCACTGCCATCAGCTCCCTTTCCAGAGGTCACAATTCCAGCTGAGTCCATCCTCATCCCACATTGATGAAGACAGACTGAAGATCCCAGCAAAGACAATTTCAGTTTTCTATGATTTAGCTCCAAAGCTTCAGCCCCTCTCCTGTTCTCGTGAGCTGCTGACAAGTGTGAACATTAAACACCACTTCCCTCCCCACTGGATTCCTCCTGCCCCTTGCATCTGTCTCCCATTTTATTCTCAGGAAGATTTTTGTCCTCAGTTCAGGACATTCCTCTAACATGAGGGATTTTGTCACCCTGATTTCTGCAGTGTTCTGTATTTTTACTTCTGTAGTAGAAGTTCCCATGCATTTTCTATATACATAGACCTTGTTTTTGTAACCAACCTAAATTATTTTCAACTTCTAAATTGTTTTTCATTCCTTTCTCCTTAGTGGAGAAAGATAATGAACTGTGTCACTATCCTGTGAAATTATAAGAGTAATAACCTCATTAACCAATCCACAATTATCTTAAAAAATACATAAATATAAAAAAAATTTTTAAAAAAACCCCTCTTTTTCTAATCCTGCCTAAATAATCCTAAACTAGTACTAAAAATTCTACATATTTCTTTCATATCCAACAATACAACAGGATTTTCTCTAACCAACCCCTGTATTTAATATTTCTTCACACACTCCATTTGCCACCCAGCACGGCCCAGCCCCACCCCAGCAGCATCTCCTGGTATGGGGCACTGAGATTTTGGGGTGCAAGCACAAATATTCTTGTATTGCCTCCTTTTATTGATTACCAGCATTTAAATAAAATAAAAATTCAAATAAAATTTAAATAAAATGGCACAGAAAGAGCCAGTCCCTGCCTTAAAAGTGGAGCAGCAGCCAGGCAGGGATAACCCAGGTGTGTTCCCACAGTCGTGATCAGAGATAAAGTGAATTACTGGTGATCAAGATCACTTGTAAATTTATGTCTGCTAAAACAACCAGCAACCTTTAAAAAAAAAACTAGTATTAACTGGAATCTAGGGTGTTATACCACTTTTTCCCCCATTAGAAGGATATTCCTACTGGAATTCTGGTCGTTCCTGCTGGCCCAGAGTTAAGGATCACAGAAGTGATACTTATTTAGCATCAAAAATTTTTAATCTCCTGACCACAAGGCTTAGAAAAAAGCCTAAAAGTGTCATCACTGTGATTAATAGCATTTTTACAAATGCAGAATCACACCTCAAGTTTCAGTGTGCAATGCAAAATGCAAAAGGAGATTTGCAATTTGTTGAGTTTTCACGGGGAGCAAAGGCATTAAGGGATGCAAAAATATTTTATTGTCACCTTTTAAAATCAGGCGTTTGATTTTGAGACAGAATTCAGTTTTTGGGCTCAAAATCATTGAAAAATTCTCATCTCCAGCCAGCTCGAAATCTCCTGGTTTTAGTATTTCAAAACTTTTCATTTGGGATGTTTCTCCGAGATATTTTAGCGAATAAAGTGAGAAGTTGATTACCAGCACAGCTCTGCTGGAAACACCAAACCCTGGAGCACATTCCCTGAGTCCCACTCTGTTACAACAGCATTTCACCATGGTTTTAAATTTATTTAGTTTTTTAAATAGGCAAATGGAGTTATGGAGTGCATAAACGCAGTCTCTCAGCAAAATGAGAGAACTTTGCTGTCAGAGAGGAGGACAAGAGGATCTCCAGCAGATTTAACAAATTCCTCCCATCTCCCCCACCCTTCCCTGAAAGCTCAGCCCCAGCCCAGCCCTGAAACCTTGCAGGGATGACAAACAGAGCCCAGCACAGCAGGTAGCCAGGATTTTGGCAATCATTTTTTTGGCCAGTGCTCGGCACCGTCATCGCTGGCCCGGAGCTCAGGAATGACAAATTCACTGGGAACCAGAGGGGCTGAGGCAGCCCCGAGCCAGCTCTGCAGCCAAGGAGCAGCTGAGGGGATGGGGCTGGTCCCCAGCACCAAAACAAACCCAGCTGGGGGCTCCAGACCTGGGCTTGCCCAATTAATTAATAAATAAATTAATAACAATGGTAAAATGCTGTTTTAACAAACAGGGAGTCAGGGGATGTGCTCCAGTCTTGATGCTGGCACTCCTTACCTCACTTTGCCCACCTAAAAATAAATAAACTTTAAAACCATAATAGAAATGCTGGCACTCCATACCTTGGTTTGCCCACTTAAAAAAGAAATAAATTTTAAAACCAGGGTGAAATGCTGTCGTAACAAACTGGGATTTGGGGAATGTGCTCCAATCCTGGTGCTGGCACTCCATACCTTGGTTTGCCCACTTAAAAAAGAAATAAATTAATAACAATGGTAAAATGCTGATGTAACAAGCTGGGATTTGGGGAATGTGCTCCAATCCTGGTGCTGGCACTCCATACCTCACTTTGCCCACCTAAAAATAAATAAACTTTAAAATGCTGGCACTCCATACCTTGGTTTGCCCACTTAGAAATAAATAAATAAATTTTAAAACCAGGGTGAAATGCTGTCGTAACAAACTGGGATTTGGGGAATACGGTCTAATCCTGACGCAGGCACTCCATACCTTGGTTTGCCCACTTAATAAATAAATAAATAAACTTTAAAACCAGGGTGAAATGCTGTCGTAACAAATTGGGATTTGGGGAATGTGCTCTAATCCTGATGCTGGCACTCCATACCTCACTTTGCCCACCTAAAAATAAATAAACTTTAAAA
>VZTZ01040471.1:99744-124539 GCA_013400955.1 Drymodes brunneopygia | reverse complement strand
CAACTTGGATGGACATAAAACATTAACCAATAACAGCAAGGGAAAACTGAGAGTCACTGTGACTCAGCAAAACCTTAGTTAGATTGACATGTCCTGAGAGGGATCCGGGGGTGTGGATCCTTCCCACCAGGGGGTGGAGTCGGGGGAGAGTCGGAGGCCTCGGGAGGCCCTTCCACTGGGAAGGCAACTCCCACAAATACCTACTCCCTCGTGGTGATTGCCTATGCTGAACTTGCTTTTCTTGCAGTGATCAGACCCAGACAGAAGTGGCACATGATGCAAGAATCTGGGTGCACTCCTGAGGGAGCTTGAAAGCTTGAAGATGCCTGAGACATACTGTCCTAGAGTTGCATGGGATTATGGAGGGTTGATCAGTTGTATCGGAGAGAACAGGGTGTGTTACTCTACTGTAGGATGGGATGTTTCCTCCCAAGGGCTTCAGATTTTTTAGTTTCTGCTTCTTTCCTGTTGTGACGCCCCAGTTTTTTTTCCAACTCCCACTTTTGGTCTAGATACAATTCTGAGAAATTCAGAAGTGTGTCGTGACTTTTCCAGTGGACTTTCTGGACTTCATAGCTAAGGTGGAGGTGTTCTGTTCCCTGAGGAGATCAACTGCTGGTATACAACATAGTCTGGGTAGATGCAAACAGACTCAGTGATGAAAATACTTCACAGCTCTTTACAAGTGTTTTCCTCATCATTACTTAGTTTACCTGAGAGATGACTAGGAAGTCTTGTTACCACCTCTGCTGAATACAACAAATTTAATAATTTATGTGAGTGCTTGAAATTCTAGACACCATCCGTGTGCATGTCTCTAATATCCCAAAGCTGGCTACATTCAAGGCCAGGATTGACATCCCGCTGCATTTGTGATACCTCAGTATATTTGATCCAGTGCATATAGCCTAGCATCATTTGTTAAAAGCTCTCTCATTTTTCCAGGGACACAGACCTTAGCACCCAGATGTCACCTTCTATTCCACCATGACTGAACATGACTCAAGGGGATTGTTTTGCTGCAGTTCAGCACTGTGCAACTATTTTTGTCATCAGATGTAACCTGGTACATCTGATTCTGTCATTATGACTGTTGGGCCGTTGTCACATCAGCCTGATAGTGTGTTGTCTCAGGGCTTGTCTTGGCCTGAGATTGTTTTGGCTGTGGTGAGGGCTGTTTGATAGTTGTGTGACTGCTGCCTGAATTTTTTCATCTTAGCTCAGTGAGTAGCATCCTGGGTAAAACTTAGCAGCAAGGTTCAGCTTATCCCCGAGGAAACTGGCAGCCGCTTCTGCTGCTTCTGAATGGAGCAGCAAGGCAGGTGCTCAGTGACAAATGTGGTCAACCCAGAATCCAGGCCATTAAATTTGGACCAGGCAAGTATTGTGACAGGACAGCTCTGGGGCCAAACTGGGAAGTCAGTCTATGAATCTATCTAGATCAAAGGTCTGTGGCCAGATGTAGGCAGTGCTGAGATCAGTACTTGTGCAAGGTAGCTTGGGTAGGGCTTGAAACCCCTCTGAAATGGGGCTCCTGGACTAAAGGGAGAAGGTTGTGTTGCAGACAGTGACAATATTTAGTTCTCATAGATAGAAAGGACTATTGTAAAGATGCAGTGTTCTTCTTATATTGGGTTATGTACCAGTTCCTCCACTTTATGATTGGGTTGTTGGGCCTGAGGGTAGTATATATTCCATCTGCACTTAAATTGGGAGGGAATTAAATCTGAAAGATTTTACTGCCCTGTAGGATTTGGTTCGGTTCTGCTCCAGACAGCTGGGACGAAGACGAGAGATCTCTGAAGTTAGGTCTTAAAACATGAAGTTTATTGTAAAGGGGCGTATGTGCAGAGGACCTGCCAAGGGCTGCCAGACGCAGCCCGGAGCAGGTCAGAGAAGTGAGAAAATAANCATCTTTTGCCAGGTAATCATATTTATAAGGCTTTCCTATTTCATCCTCCCCAACACTGCCCGTTGTAAAGTTCTGGATTTGCTCCCTGAGCAAAGAGAAATCCTATGGCTGAGTGTCAAAGTTTAGATGGGAACTAATGAAAGCAAACCAGATTTTATTAAGAAAATGTCTAAAATATCCCCAAATGGGGCTCAGACAACTACACTACAATGACCAAGAGCCTACATTTGATGAAGAAATTGGCATGCCAAGGATTCAGCGTGATACCCACTTCCTGCTTGGGGAGACCTTGTGTCCTCCCTAAGTCTTAGAACTCAGAAGGACAATGGCAGGCTAAGGATGGAGAAGAGGGATAGATAGCAGGAATTTAATATGTATCAGTCTCACTCTTATTTTCAGAATGTTGATTTTACCATAGCTGAACCAATGATAGTGACCTTCTGTATTTTAGTTAGACTGTAGAGACCCTAATTAGACTAACAATAAAATCCACATACAATCTGGATTCCCTTTTGCCCATAGCAAAATTTATTTTAGAATGTAGGAAGGATGTTGCAGAGCTACCAGAGAGAATGGCATTGATGTTACATGGTAGTCTCATCTGTTATGACAAGTCAGGTAGAAAAGAGGCAGCACTATGTTGGTTAGCTGAGGATGATACACTGCCTTGCATCTTTCTAACAAGTCACCTTTTCTCCTCAGTTCCCTGTTTGGCTGCCTCAGCTCCTCAGGGCAAAAAATGCCCTGTATTTGTGTGGCCCCACCCACATAGTCATTTCCCTTACAGCTCCTTTAGCTCCCTTGGTGGAATGAGGATTTGCATATATTTGCCTATGGCCAGAGCATGTTCCACCTATTGCTTTGAGGAAGGGAGGCTGAGTGTGGAGGAAAGAACAGATTTATCCCTCAAAGCCCAACAGTCTTTGGTACTGTCTCTGCTCCTAGAAAGGGCATCAGTACACAGGATGGACAGAGCACAGGAAGTTGATTTCCACAGCTTGCTCTACCAAGCTTGTTTAAAAAGAAGTTGGGGTAGACAATATCAACTGCTCTTCCCTTGTTCATCCAGTTGTTTATTTCATTCTTGAAGGCAGTCAGGTTGGTCAAGTATGATTTACCTCTGTTGGATCAATGCTCACTGTTCCTGATCACCTTCTTGCCATCCATGTGGATAGTCTCCACAGTGAGATGTTCCATGACCTTTCTAGGGACTGAGGTAAGGCTGACTGGTCAGTAATTTCCTGGGTCCTTCTTGTTCTTTTTGGAGACATTTGCTGTTTTCCAGTCCTCAGGCACCTCCCCTGACCACCATGGCTTCTCAAAGATCTAGGGTATAGTTGTAGGAAAAGATCATACAGTCTGCAATTCTCTGATACCTTATGTGCAGGTACTCCTACCTGGGTCTGGATGAGAAGGAGTGGTGGATCTATTTTATCCTCTGTCATCGCCTTTCTTCTGAATGATTGAGAATAGCTGAAGACCAGAAGGGAAACTTTCAGGTTCTCTGTTCCGCAGTGGTGGTGCTGTGTGCTGCCATGCAAAGAACATTAACCAGTGGACCTTTCTCAGCTCTGAATTGCACTTCATGGTACTAAACAAGTGGAAGTTGTGATCAGCCACTGGTAGCTGGGCAATAGCAAATTCTTGAACTATGGTTACAGTTTCCAGGTACTCCCAAATGCTACAAGCCATGCATGCCAGCTTTTATTTTGCAGCTGATCCAGATGGGAATATTTATTATTTATATATCTGTTTTTAATCGATCAGTTAACTTATCATTTGGCATAATGCTCAGTAAACAGAATCCAAGAGACATATTTTTGCTTGTGAATTAGAATTAAAATCCTCTGTATTCGGTCTGAAAGCAAGTTTTGGAAATCTGTGATGCTGGTTGTGCTACTACAAAAGATGACTCATAGCTGGAACTGTAAGTTCAGGTTAGATGCCACTGAACAATTAATGAGTACACATTTGGAAGCCTGCCCCCAAAATGAAAAGGCACAGGACATCCACATCCTCACTTGTTTGTTTCACAGGACATGGATTGTAACTGATGTTTTGTGTAGGCTGTGGAGAGGCAGGGGCAAAAATAATAACAAATCAAAGAGTCCTCTAGGAAAATAAGAATGGCCACACTCTGAGTCCGCTGGAAAGCTTACATTGGCTCATTTTGTCTAAACAAATCAACCCAAATGTACTCAGTTAAAAATATATCTCCTTTACAAAGCTATTTGCCAATTTGACACCAAGTATAGCCATAATTTCTGTGTTAGACTTCCTGTGGATATCACAGAAGCTTGTGAGTCAACCCATTAGAAGCTTTCCCAGTTATGAGCCATGTCAATAATTGAGAACATAAGCACTCACTCAGCACTGTGCTTATGAAGCAGGTACAGAAAACTAAGGGCATTGGGCCACTACTCCTTTCAAAACAAGGAATAAAGATGTTTTCCTCTGCTTTCTTAGCTTTATTTCTTATAACCATTCTACCATTGCTACAGCAAACCTGTGGTTTGTCTCTAATCCCTTTTATGTCTATCTCATATAAGCCCTAATTAATGTTTAATTCCTTACTAAAGTCTTCCATTAAGGACTCACTTTATTTCTGGGAGGCACAGGGCCATCACAACTAACATGTATCATTTGTTTGACAGTTTTATGGTTCAGCTGGAACAATTTGCAGAGCTGTCCATCAGCATCTTCCCCGTAGCTTTGCAGCCTTTCTATTTTAGTCATGAACTGCAGAACAGAGAAGAGTAACAGGCCACTAAGTGATACTTAGAAATTGAAGGAATAAAGTTCAGGAAAGCCACTGGAAATGCTTTGCGTAATAATTTATTAAGTTGTTTTAGTTGTTTTGCAAAGGTTTAATGCTAGTGCATTAGAAGAGGAGCTGTGCTTCAGAGATATCTTCTCAGCTGTGCAGGACTTGCGATATTTTTGTTTCATGGGTTTACAATGTTCTTTCCATCAAGGCATAGCACTGTCAGTTCTCTGAAACTGTAGAGGGGATGACAGACACCTCTGCTGTCTTAGTATGGCTATGGCAATGCTCTGTGAAAGGCTGCTAAAAGCCTCTCTGTGCTCTCCCAGTGTTTGAGCATCAGCTTATAAGGCATCAGCAAGTAGAAAGGAGGAGATGTCAACAGCTTCAGCTGTTGGGCAGCTCTGCAGGTGCATTGCCCTGCACAGGAAATCTATGCCCTTAGCCCTCCAGAGCTGGGCAATCTCAAGCTGTCTGGGAAATGGTTGTGCATCTCCTTTAGGTACTTGCATGTAATTCTTTGGCATGTATCCTCCCCTGCACTACCTGTCTTAGACTTATAACAGACCTTCTATTTTGATAGATTTACCTGTGGCCACAGTTGTACACAAGCCATAAATAAATGGTGCCAGTTTGTGATAATGTTCCCATTTCATTGCCATTCCAAATGATAGTGCAGAATATTCATGCCAGCATTTCATACAGCTTCCCCATGAAGCCCATTCTTCTACAGGAACAATGACCAGTGCCGAGGCAACAGCCTCCTGCCAGCTTCACCATTTTATACAGTGCTGTCTACAGGCTTTTTATAATGGCAGGAGTCTGCTAAAACACACAGTACTGTCATTCGAAAAGCACAGGGTTTGCACCTTGGCCTTATGGCCATGCTTAGCCTGATGTGGAGTGAGAAAAAAAATAATCCTGAACTTATGTGGGCACAGTGGTACCCCAGCTAAAGTAAGGTGGACTTGTTGCATGGCTTGAAAGATTGTTGCTGTGCTTGCCCACAGGTTTCCATTCAAAGAGAAGGTGAAGGTTATAATTGTGGGTAGATAATTATTGGGAAACCTTCCCAGGTAAGGTTTTCTCATTTGCACAGTGGAGGAGTGGGTGCTCAAGTTAATTGAGTACTCTTTTTCAAGGAAGAGAGCTCTTAAAATAATGCATGTTAAAATGGGCTGGTTTTGAAGATCAGACAACATATTAAAAGAGAACACAAGGTCATTCAGCTTCAGGGGTTTGCAGCTGCTTCCCACACAGAACATATGAATTCTTCTGCACTGATAGAATTCTCAGTTTTACCTCCTTCTGAAAATGGACTGGTGAACTCATTGAACTGGAGCATAATTGCTTTCCTCTAGAGCCCAAAGCACATTTAGCAGCTCAGCAGATATGAGCGTTGCACACTCATTTGGGATTTTCTGGATATATGCATCTGTACTATTACATGCTGTGGTGCAGCCTAATCTGGACAGAATGGTGATGCCTGAAGATTTTTTGCTTTTTCTCCTAAATGCCTTTCACACAGTTCCCTATACCCACAAGTATTAGCATGCATACTCGTGATGCTTTAGGTGTGATAACTTAGCCTGATTTCTTGGTGTCCAGTAGGCAAGGAGACTAAACACCCCAGAAACTGTAGAGTTAGAAGTCCAAACATTCTATTGTCGTAAGAACTCAAGGTCCCCTAGCAGGACAGATTCTGTAAACTAGAAGTTAGCCCACCCCAGCCCCTTATTGGGCCCTCTTGTTAGATATGCTAATGTGTAAGGTCTTTAATTGTGTACTCAACTGGGGGTGAAAGGACATTGGGACACTGTCACCTGGGTGAAGCAATGCATGGAATGGGATCCTGTTAAAATACCAAGGTAAACGACCCCCAACTCTCTAACCATGTCTGAGCTTTTATTTCCTAAGACCAGGAACAAGGCATCAATGGCACCGTTGGAGGGAGGAGATTAACACAGTGCATCCATTTCAAGTAGTTCTTGCACTTATCCTTCCCTGTCTATTGACATGTCTAGTACAAATGTATATGCATGCACAGACACAAACACACAGATAGATATTCCTCTTACCAAGAGAGGCAGTTCTCAATTTCTTGTCAATCCATGGTTACTGTCTGCAAATGGGTCTCCTTAGAGTGATGACATCTTATATTATCCTTTTTTTCTACATGGTGGCTTCATTTTTCTTCATGGGGCATATTTTGCTGCTCCCAGATTTCCATCTGACTAAACCTTATATTTTCCAAACCAGATCCTCTTCTTTGGCTTGTATCTTGCAAACTTCAACCATACTGATAAAAATTTCTTCAGAGTTGTTGGAATTTTTTGGTTGAAGGTGGAAGGATGAAACAAACAAGAGAAACAAGAGAAACAAAATAGAACTGAGAAATATCTTTTATAGCTGCTTCTGTAAGAAGTAACAAAGTATTCTGTGGGTACAGGCTACCAAGGCAGTAAAATCTAGAGATGTTTATCAGTCTGGCTTTGAATTTTAATAGTTTTCCCTTCCTAAAACTAACCATTTTCTTTTCAAGAGATCTAACTTCAAAAAACCCCACAAACTAGAACTTAAACACAAATTAGTTTACCTGAAAAATTTCTGCTGGCCACGGAGGTAACCAAGGAAAATGAGATGCTCTTTGCAAAAAATGTGTTTCATTTCATTTTTTGCTTCTTGCAAACTTTGACCTTTTCTGAATTGCAAGGCTTCTAGCCATCTCTAAACAAGGGGAAGGATCCTGTTGGCTGAGCCAGCAACACTTTAGTTCCAGATGTTAGCTGTCATTGCTGCTCACTTCTCATGGGTCTGCTCAGGGAATTTCACCCTTTGCTCTTCCTTGTCAAGCTGCAGCTCATTGACAACATAAATATGTCAGACAATCACTGACACACTCTTGCTTGTCTTGGTGCTGATGTTTGACATGGCACCAACACACTGTGATGCCCAGTTGACACCATGTGTCAGTTTTTCCTCTTCATCGTGTTCTCCCCATAATGTTCACATTTGTGGCCCTCGAACATTATGAACATTATAACTGAATTTCCACCTTGAATCCAATGGGTGTCCTGCCAATTTATATTTACCTTCTTCACCTTTGATTCAAAACTGCTGCATCTTCTGTAGTATAAATGAATGACAGTTGAAATTTGTCTGGCCTACTATGTTCCATATCAACACATGCTCTGACTTTGATTATATCTTCATATTTACATCCCTCCTTAAGCAGGTACTGCAGGATGATTTGGGATGCTTTTAATAATGTGTTACTGGATGCTCTGACAAAAAACAAATCACAATACTTAGTTACAGCACTCAGCTGCCCAACTCTATTGGTGATTGTTATCATATGTTTTGCACCAATTTTTGCTCCATTAGATACTAATATAGGTGAGTCATGAGCCCAAATACCATAGATGTACAATAGTACTGGTACAATGCCTTAAGGCATCTATCATATGAAGTTAACATAGGACCTGCTGCACAGCCTCTGGAGACCTGCAAAGGAATTGTCATTTTTTTCCTCACTTCTGTCACCCGATTTTGTCCATAAAAACAAGCAAATTATTCTCATTATTCATGTAAGTCTACCCTGATTATTATCCATCTGAACGTCTTCCTTGTTACTGACTACATTTCAAATTTTAGAGGATGTTGAGTGGTACAAGCATACAGCAAATGAATTATGTGCCAGTCTCAGAGCCTAGAGAAGGTCTGAGAGGCAAAACTTTATCTTGTTGTACCAGATGAAACAATAAGAGGAAAAATGATCGGATCTAGCTAGCCCAACCAAAACCACCCAGAAGCTAGAGTTAGCTAGTCCCTGCAGAACAGGCTCTGAAATGTCTCTGTCTGAAGTCTCTGCAGCAACAAATCTTCTACTGTTAGCAGAGAAAGCCTTAAAATGGATGCCTCTTTTCTGTATAGCTAGACCTAGACAGAATGAATCCCCATTAATCAGATTATCTACTTCTGCCTGAAGCAAAGACAAGAATATCTCAGCTCTGCCTAAACCTAAAATTGCATCACAAAGACTGTGGCATTGGCAACAGATCACCAAACACTCCTGGTCTAATCCTAAGGCTGTGTACAAAACTTGAAGCCTTTCCCTTTTAGACGCTGCCTTGCAAGATAATAGCCAGTGGCAATACTTCTGTATCTAAAGCAGATGATGTTTTAAATTAATTTTTCTACTTCTTTCGTCTTTCAGTCACAATGCCCATTATGAGGTTGCTGATATTCCTTCCAAAAGCTTTTTCAGACAGAGCACAAAAGAAAAGGTGATTTCTAACCATAATGACATCAGGCTTTCTCCTTACACTCTTTGGCCAGAGGCCCAAGAGGTATTGATGGCTGAGCCTGTCCTAGAAATGTCAGAACGCATGAGGTTCACAAAGCTATGCATTAAATGAAGTGTACAGAACTCTGTAGCTGTCAGACAGTAATTTAACAAAAATAAAGCTTTGCTATATAAAGAAGAGTCAGTCAGCTTTACTGATGGCCTCCTGCTTCCTTCACTAATACGAAATTATCCATAAGGAGAGATGGACAAGTCCACTGACCTACCAGTAGCAGGATCCTGCCACTTGGTTCTTGTTAACCTAAATGCTTCCATTTGTGCCTTCAGTTATAAAATTATTAGCAATATTGCTCTTCACATAACAGAGGATTAGGTGTTACTTTTGTCTTTGTGAATTACCAGAAGATTTGGATCTTAATTCATTATCCGTTTAAATTGGAATGGGCTGCTAGTCCCTCTGGCAGACTTGAAGTGCTCTTCTTCCAGATACAAACTTAAGCCAACCGCAGAAGGTTAAAAACTCATGTTTTAGTACCTCTGGAGCTTTGATCACTTACATTGCAGTGTCTTTGTTCCTTATGCTGCTGCTGATTTAAATTCTGTCAGTCTCACAGCAGTCTTTTTCTCAGCACATTTCATGTGAGAGCCATCAATTAAGTAAAGAATTAAGGGGTTCAGAAAATAGTTTTTGAAAGGATTAAAAATATCCGCTGCTAAAGAAATGGATTTTTGTCCGAGTGATTCTGCTTATAGAAGGATGGCACCATTTTCTAAGGATGAAAGAGTCCTGTCCCTCATATAAATCAACTGACAGTTGAAATATTTTGCAGAAGAGATAATGTCATGATGAGATTTCATTGGCTGCTTGCTCTTCTGAGAGTATTTGTGTATCACTGCAGTCATAGCACACTTGCTCTCACCAGGAGCTCTGTTAGGGAAGTTTAGGTTTGGCCAAATACTCCTTTAGTTCATTTTTCTCAATTTGTCTAAAAGGAAATTAAAATTTCTTGTGAGAATGTGCATGATTTTCTGATAAACTGTAGGAATGGCTCAGGTAAATAGTTTTGGGCTATTTAAATCAGCACTACTAAGGCATGTTGGCACAATCTGAGTACAAGATCTGTGGCACAGTGCAGACTAAGTTTTAGCACTGAGATAACAATTTTTTCTTTCAAAGAGAATAAAATTTTTCAGAGACTTGTTCAAGTTCCTTCTGGAGGGGAAAAATGTCACGTGTGAAGAATTCTGACAAAGGTCTCAGCTGGTGTGAATTTCAACACTTAATGTGCTTTATTGCATGTTAAGGCTCTGACATCAGTGCTGCTCTAAATCTCTGTGCTTTGATTGGTTTTCGTGGAATCTAAAGAAGAACATTTACACAGTTTCTCAGTTCCACATGGAATTTTTACAGGACTATTGAGGTCTGACCAAGTTCCTGCCTGTTTCTGTTGTTGATTTTGCTCTAAAATTTCTCAAGAACTTGTGTTCATAGTTTTTGCCAGAAGGGCTCCTCCTGACCGATTTCCAGTGAAATCTGATGAAAAACAGAAAAAGAGGCTTATTTTCAGATGAAATTATGATTTGAATATGTCTTATTGTCCAGAAAGTATCTCTTAGTGGTTAGTGCATTGAAGCCCACATTTTCATGTTCAATTTTTGTTGAATCCCCTGATTGCTCAGTGCTTTGGCTATTCCAGTTGTTCATGTGACCACTGAGGTTCTTTTCCTCCTTGCCTTGCCTCTCATGCCAGTTTAGAAGTTGATGCCTTTGAAGATTGTCTGTCTGTCAGTGTGTTTGTGCAGAGCTCTTGCAAAGTAAATATTTTTGACTCTAGATCTTTTCTGACTGAAATTTGGCTGCCCATCCATTACGTGACTACGTCCTCACTTCCCACTGGCATTAAGGAACTCCAGAAACCTTTAGTGATGGGTTGGGAAAACAGGCAGAGAGGGAAATATGGGGTTCTCTCAGACACAAACACTTTTACTGCTACTTTTCTTGTTCCAGAGTGGTGATATGGTCTTTAGGAGCAAAAAGGGAATAAGCTAAGTTAAAAAGATTGACATTCTCACCAATCACAAGGGATCAACCCTACCACAAAACCAAGCACAGATCATCCCAAAACAGGTCTGCTTCTTCAAAATCTTCAGGACACTAAGGATAAAAGCGTCTCACAGACTCTGAAACGAACAGGACTACTTAAACTTCCAGCCCCTGTTCAGATTTTTTTCCATTTATTTGCATTTAATAAGGCAAGTTCCTACAAAAAATTTGAGTATGTCTTAAACATATTGAGCCCTTTTTGCCATGTGGAAACACCCTTGTAGTGTCCATAAAATCTTGCAATATCCTGGGAAATTTTGGAGAGTTGAACATGAAGAATTTCTAAGAGAAACATTAGTAGATCATTCCAGTGTTCCATAATAAGGAGTAAGGACTGAAGTCTTGAGAACTTTCAAACAAAGCTTGCAACTTCTTTTTGATATGTGTAGAAGCTGTGTCCTTCAACTTTTTCATCACCTGAGAAAGTGTTTCAGAAGTCAGGCCAAGGTACCATAGATATATTCAAAGGGACATTGTTAGTTTCATTGCAGGGGAAATCTGAGAAGTGAATGTCAGAATTCCTATGACATGGATTATTCGCCTCACATGTTTACAAGTTCTCTCAAATGACACCTTTTTTCTTTTATTGGATGGGGTGCCTGCTGTGAACTCGACTTTCAGATTACCAGCACATTGCTAAAGCTTTCCTCCATTACTTCAGTAAATTAATTTACTTCATTATCCAACTTGACAAAACTTTTCCCTTTCTTACCTTCTCTTAAGTTCTGTCCTCTGACAGAAGAGTAGTGATGGAAGAATGTCAAGTTGCCTGGTCTAGACATGGTGAGTTCCTGAGGTTTGTATCCCAGGTATTCCCAGGTATTCCCAGGTAGAATCTGGCATTTATTTACATAAATGGATACAGTGTTTATCACCATGCAGTCAAATATTTGTTATTTCTGCACACTTGGGTGTGTTGGCGCCCCAGTATTCCAGGAGATAAACCTTAATTGAGAAGTTTATGTTTCATCTTTAATCTGGTGTTCTTCCAGCTCCAGATTTTGGATGAAAATTAGGACAGGTACTGTATTTAACTTATTTCCCATCTGATGGTTTTGTTTTCTATAGATGTTGCTAAAACTTGAAGCAAGAATAGAATTGTTCTTTATTTCACCCCTGCTTCCTGCTCAAACAATATTTTTTCATCACATATTTTTCTGTCTACTCACTGACCCTTCCAAAGGTCAGTTTTTAATGAATTTGAAAGAAAATTAAGTTTATGTAAATTTGTGTATCAAAAACTGCATTAAGGGAACAGTTCAAATGAGATTTGTCCCATCTGAAGAAACAACAGACAGACTATATATCTCATTTGGAAGAAGTCATGTGGTTAGTCAGCACATATATGTTAGTTCACTAATCACCATACATACACATAGCTCCTGCCTAGCTTCTTATACATGCTGCTTTGTACCCCTTAGGGATCTAAAAATGAGCTAGAGGAATGGTCACAGCTGTTGAGATAATGGAAGTTTGGAGGGAAAAGACGCATACACCAAAAATAAGGTTCCATCCCTCCTCCAGCTAATTGACCAGCCCATTTCCTTGATGACAACTATGGCTCTTCTTTTTCAATTGTTAGGAGATTTTTTCCACATTAATTAGTTTAAGGACTCTTTTTTCCCCCCCTTTTTTCTTCTTTCCCCAACCACCAAATTCTCCCTGGATTTTATTTTTTCTTTGGAACACACCCACAAATCTGCTAAAATGTTATTAAGGTTAAATCTCAGTCCACAGCCTCAGATTAATTATTCTGCCAGCGTATGACTGTAACCATGAATTGTTGGATCAACAAGAGCACTGTTAGGAGTGCTCTGTTCACATGGTGCTTGAGTTACCTGCTCTTTCCAATGGTCTGTTATTTAATGAACTTGTAAGGACTAAAACTGGACATTTGCATCTTAACCCCTTTTAGGCTAGGCAGTTTCAGACATCCAGTCTGGAACTCTTTACTGCAGTCATATTCCCATCACTCACTTGCTCAGTCTGGCCCTGTACCTTTTGCTAAAGACCTCTACCCTTTCCACTCGTCACACTCATTGCTATTGTGTTTTCCCTGACAATATTGCTACTATATCCATTACCCTCACTACAGGGAAAGGACATGAGGAGACCGCCCCCCGTCCCAGTCACTGAATCCAACATTTTCAGGATGTTATGTCATCGCATCCCTTTAAGCATTCCCATTTACACTTCTGCTTGAGTTGGTTTTTTCCCTACTTAAGAAATGCTAAATTTCTTAGAAATAAAATGTTGGCTATACTAACATCCCTGGAGGCAATGCATATGTCAGTATTGAATTTGGTGGCTTCCACAAGATCCTATTCAAGCTTGTGTGGTCTTTATGTTATTTCTGCTATCACAACTATGTGCATAAAGCTAGAGATTTCTGCCAGCCTTGCTATATTATAGCTCTTTAGAGTTGCTTCAAAATATTTTGTGATTTCCATTTTGGGATTGAGGAGAAATGGCATCTAGGGCAAGGAGCTCAGAAGAGGTACAGAAATATCAAATGCACCCTCCCTACAGTGTCAAAGTATGCTTGCAGCAAACAAAGGTATTTACATTAGGGAGGTGTAGAAACATTGATATCACATGTTCAAAACTTACCCATGAACTGTTGCTTTAGTAGGGAATTCTAAAAAAGCTGAACAGTGGTGATTGGTTTGAAGTTTAGCTCCTTGAAATGGATCAGGTTTTATCAGCCTATATAATCTCCATCAAGTTACAAGAGGTGGTCCAAGCTGGAGGTCAGTGAAGGTAAAAATATGTGATGCTGTTTGTGCAATGGAAGGTGCTTTGGAGATGTTGCCATCAGTGACGCTTTAGCTTATAGAAGATGGATCTTTTATAACCAGTACTCTGGTTACTGCATCTGCTTAGCAGGCAGGACCATGGGAATAGGCATCCCCATTCATGTGCTTGACTGCTCAGTGTGTATTGACTGCCTGACTTACTGACTGCCCACTTCATAGCTGGGGCACACTCATAGAGGAGCTGTGGTTCAGTCTCTTTAATACAAATGAAAAATTAAGAAAGGACTTTATTGCAAAGCAAGCTACGGAACTGAAGAATTCCTGTGCTCAGATTGTGGAAATGCCCTAATCAATGCAAGCTTCAAGGCCTCTTCCCACGCACTATTTAAAATCTGACCAAATAAAAAAGCTTTAATATAAAAAATTCTGCCATCCTGCCTGAAGCATGAGCACATTATTCTGCATACAGTAGCCACTGAAGTTCCATCTTCACTCACACTTCACGTCTCCTGCACACGGGAAGTCACTGGTTGGTGTCTGGTAGATCAGAGAGCATTGGCACATGAGGTCCCAGAGTATGGGAGAGGCCAAAGGCCAGGACTTACATGTGGGTGAGATCCAGGCTTTGCTGCAGGGAGAGTGAATGCACTGCTCAGGGTGTGACACTTGTCAAGCTGGACTGTACTAACACTTTAGTAAGGGGTAGTGTCCTGGGAGGGCTTCTGTGACATTGAATGACTTTCAGCAAGGCGGTGAAAGCTGGATTCCTAATATTCTTCTGAAAAAATGCTCTATTAGCCTGATTTATTGTAGTGATACCAGAAATTGAAACAAAACAGTGGATCCAAACAGCACTCAGGGCTAACACAGACTAACAGCAATCTTTTAACTCTGTGAGACTGCAGCTGTCACATATAAGGCCGGTACAGCTGTTAGTATTGCTTGTATGAAGCTGTAGGAAATTGTACTGTGTGGGGGAGGTGAGAGGTGGAACACAGAACAATCATTTGCCTGTTGAAGTGGGGGAGAAGGGATAGGGCTGGGGGAATGCAGTTCAGAAACAGAGCAGGAGTAACCAAGAAAAACAGCTGAGAAAGCATCTGGGTGGTTTCAGATGGGAGAGCATAGAGAGCAATTATTTGCTCTGCCTTAGTAATGGATGCACACTTGTTAGTGAAGGATAACTCTGACAACAGAAAAGAATAGAATTCTGGTTTTGCCTCCAGAAAGTGTAAATCTTTGTGACCCTTTTGCCCAACTACTTGTGTGAAAAAATGTCTCTTGGGTAGTCCTACTTGGAGCCCAGTGCTTGCTGAGATCAAATAATTCCCTCAGAGTGTTGTCACAGGTGGCCTCTGCCTCCCTGCCTAATGTCTACAGAGCCTTGAATGGTTGAAAAGTCTGCTTTGTTTCTACAGTCAACTGTCTTGAAAGATCTGGAAGGTGACGGTATCCAAAGGCCATGAATCAGAACAGAGCGTTTTAAGGTAAAATATCAGTGTTCACATGCTGATGAATTGCCCATCCAGCACAGACATGGAAAAAGCACTAGTCCAAGCAAACTTTGCAAGCTAAACTATTCCTTCATCACTCAGAACCAAGGAGTTTCATGTTCCAGCCTTTAGAGCTTGTCCTTCAATTGTCTGCTCAATTTAAGCATCTCCCATTCTCAGAAATCTCCCTGCTGTGAGCTCTAATGAGTTTCCTGTTTACCTTAATTTAGCTAATGCACAAGATATCCAAGGCTGACTGCATAGCTGTCAGTCAGATGGCAAGATTTGACTGATTCTTTCAGTATTCCATTACAGTTCCCTTCTTCTGACATCCCTTTTTACTAGCAGTAGGCGTCCCATGCCCAAGGAAGCACTGTGTGTGAATATGCAAAGAGGACCAAGCTCTAGATGAGTTGGTTTATTCCCTAATAGCTGTCTGCTTGCAAAAGCAGTAAGTAGCAGAGTAGACATAAAATTAAATGCTGCAGTGCTTTGCAAGTAGCACCAGAGTGCATGCTTTCAGCTCCTGGGTGCACAGGCAGCCCTCCAAATGGGTCCTCTTATTAATGGTTTTTTTCATTGTCAATACCACACAGCTTTTTCAACATCAAGCTCCAGTTGTGAAGTGCATCCGTGTGCTAGAAACCTTTTTGGTGGGCAGATTTTGTGCTTCCCTGCCAGCTGCTTGCCCTCTTTTTGATAAGCCACCTTACCTGAAGAAAACAGAGATTTTTTTTTCTGAGTGAATATGTGCTTGGAGGGTAAAAGTATATGTGAAAGGACTAAATCAGCCTATTCCTCCACACTTAGAGGGTAAGAGAAAAATTAAAGCCTGTCAATATATGCTTTCTGTTTGAGCGTGGCGTTTTGATGCCTCTTTTGGCCAGTCCATATTAGATTAAATTAGGTACCTTCCCAAGCAGCAGTGATTCACAACTTTTTGCTCTGCTTCCAGCTGGCAACTTTGTGCTGAGGCAGTACCTCAGCTGGTCTCTCTGCATTCTCCATCTGGATGCCTCATCAGCCGCTTGTCATGGCTAATTTTGAACTTTGCCTTCCTCTTCAGCCTTTCCCACAGGCAGCACCCACTCCAGCAGGGTCTTAGCAGCACAATCCCTCCTGCCGTCTGCTCACTGAATGGCTGGTATGGCCTCCAAATTCAGCCTGCTTCCCCAGTCCCTTGCTTTCTGTAACAAAGCCGTTCTTTCCCTCAAGTGTGGCAGTAAGGATCATCTTCGCCTTGCCCTGCTGTCTTTCTCTCTGGAGGGGAAGCAAACTCATTGCCCTCACCTCTGAAGCCCTTTCAGTCTGCAGACATGCATGTGCAGGTCTCTTAACTTGTCCCACCTGATTCCCTGGCCTGGTACATTTTTGGAAAGAACAAAAAGTATGACAATGTCAAAACATTTTAGGTTGGGGTGAATTTGTTTTCAAATTGTATCCGACCATCTTACCATATGCCCTCCTTCTAGAAGCACTGGACTTCAACAGGAGTGCATATGCCATGACTGCAGCCAGCCACAGACGTCCTGTGATGCCACATGGCTGTGTAATTCTGTTAGCCACAGTGCACCACGGGCACATCAATTTGAGAAGAAAGTATGAACTTCATTTGGTAAGGTGAGGAAACCACAAGTTTATGGACCTGGACTGTTAAGACCATTCTAATAAACACCACAACTTGGGAAAATTTGGCATCAAGCAGAACTTTTTTGTGGCTTTTACTTTTTTCCTAGGAAAATGTTGACAAAATGGAAATTTAAAAGACGAATCATTGTACTGAAACCCACATTTTCATCTTAAAATTATTTGCAAGGAGAATTTATATCTAACTTCAGCTTAGAGTTGCCTCATAGCCATGCCTTGTGGTCTACACTTACACTGCTGCTTTTGAGAGGGCAGAATGACTCCCAGACTTCCAAACACTCATGTGGTTTTTTTTCTTTTGCTTTCTCATCTCTCTGCTGAAGGCTCCCTGTCTCCAGTGAGCTCTGGAGTAGGGCTTCTGCCTGTAATCCTTCAAGATTTACTTTCCATCCCTCAAAACTTGTCATGGGAAACTTTGTCCACTTCAGGTATCTTCTTTATGCAATCAACTCATTCCTAAGTCTTTTTCTTCCAGACAGTCCTCTTCCTTTCTGCCCACTCTTTAACCATTTGTATAAATGACAAATTACTTTCTTATTCTGAGCTGCAGTTTTGCCTCTGTATTTTGTAGTATGAAGGGCATCCTTTTTTCATTTTCTGGCTTTTTTTTTTCTTTTCTCTACACTTACACAACAATGTAAGTGCCTGAAAATGCAGCAGCATTTCTGTTTTGATCAAATCATTCATCCAGTCACTCAGACTTGTTCATGCTGGATTGAGCATACATAAAGGAGATTCCCTGTCCGAGCTGCTTTCTGGGAGGCTGGGTAGCACCAAGTAACCTGTGGTGCCTTCCACCTCGCTGCAGCTAAATAGGACTCTCAGTTTCTCAGATCCTTTTCCTACAGATTCTTTTCAGGCATTCCTGTTGCAGGGACATGCGTACTGAGCACCTGAGGAGGGAACATGCATCAGCCTCTAAAGGATCATGAGATCAGGTGTTTTTAACTTCTGTGATTAAGAATAACACTCTGTTGCAAAGAACTTGGCCTGTAACAGCACCTGGTGTTTTTTTTCTTTATTCTGCTCCTCCGTTTCCACACTAGCATACTGGCATGGGAGACTGCACACACAAGGAAGAAAATGTTAGAAGAATTGATGTTCTAAGCTGACTTGACTGTCAGGAAAGAACTTAGCATGCTTAGTTGCTCCTGTCAGATGACAATAATAAGTCTCCTTGCCCTGGATTTATTCACTGAGAATACTGCCAAGCAATTCTGTCACTTGATGCTGTGCTTATTTCAAGGCTCATATGGTTTCTGGTGGATGTGTTAAAACCATATGACATCCATCTCTATCACCTGAAGAACCAGTCCTCAGCTAAGAAACTGAAACTGTTTCACCTCTATGTGTTCTGACAGACTCCCTCAGGTGATCACTGGGCAGTAGCTAAAGCAGCTGCTTGAGCACGGTGAGAGTTCTTAGCCCTTGGGTGAAGGGCTGAGTGAGCACGCCCCCTGCTCCATGACGGCTGTCCTGTGTCTTGCCTTCCCTCTCTCTGCTGCACTCTTATACATTCCCCAAGGCAGGGGAATGGAAACGTGAAGTCACCTGATAGGATGCTGCCTGACTCCCTTCGCTCTGCACCGCGTAAGCTCTCCTTGCCTAGTGCTAGTGAAAGCAACTCTGCAAGGCTTTGCTCTGCTCAGCAGGCTGCAGAGTTTGCTGCAGATGCAAAACCAAAATCCATCCTTCTACTGCCTACTTATCATCAGGAGGGTTGTATGTCTTCTTGTCTCTTGTTTCTTCCCCCAGACCTCTGTTCTTGAAAGGAAGCTCTATTCTGCTGCTAGCAATGCATCCTGAGACGTGGCTATGTTGGTGTTGCCCTGCTTTCTGTGTGTGGGCATTCGTGTTCACATCCTTGATTAAAGGTAGGCTGTCTTTGATACCAGTTTCAAGAATATTTTCTAGTCGCTCTCTCTGTTTCTGTTTTATTGAATTAATTCAATGTACAACTTCCGCCAGCTATTTCTAATCTGAAATCTGTAACATTTCAACAGTATTTGAAAAGAGCTAAAGCAATACTAGTTTTTCAACATAAAACTCTTCATTTTTGTTTGATAACTAATGGAAGAACTGTTTCTAGAAAACAATATAAATGGAATAGGGGTCCTAGTAATTTCATTTGGTGCTTGAATTTGCACGTACTTAAATAATGCAGGCTATAGATATGCATGGTCAGTACTCACACTTTCAAAAGTGAGAACTTGATCTATTGTTTATGATCTGTGTTTAAATATGCAGCAGTCATTTCTGTTCACAACTCTCACTGAGTTTAGCAGGATTTTTGCTTTTAGGACATACATCTGTTTTGGAAGTCTTGCTTCTGCGGATGACCAAGATATGTATTAAATATAGTGCTTGTCTTTCCAAGGCATAAGATACTGTCTTAAAGCAGCACCATAAGATAAGACCTAAATATTTGTCTGGCTTTGTTATTTTATTTTAAAGCATGTGTCTATTAAGAAGCCAGTGGGAAAATTTTAAATGAAACATGATTTTAGACTAATTTACCTTAGTCATGAGACTTCATGTTCCCACAGTGGTGTACTTCTAGTCACCGTGCTATGGGTGGTGATGATGAAATCTGAAAAGAAAATTTTTAGTTCTTTTTTCAATGGAACAATACATGATAGAAGAGCATCCAAACTTTATAGACATTCATATGTCTTCTCTGAATGATGCTGAAAGGATGAAATAAAACATCAAGTTTTTGAAATTTTGCTAGAATTTTCTTTCCATGCATGTAAGTCACTAGTAGCCAACATTTCTTCTTGCAGTTATGATAATCCCCTGCAATTTCAGAATGCTTTGTACCACCTTGGAGGCGAAATCTCTTTTTCAAGAACAGGGGAAGGACAGTCTAATCATGAAAGTGCAGCATACTGAGACCAAGTGTCTCCCTGCAGGACATCAGTGCATCCACAGACCCTTGTGTTCACTGAATGTAAATTGCAAATTTGTGTTCTATGCTCTGCCAGAGACCATGCTGCCTGACACAAACCTCTTCTATGTTTAATATTTGCAATCATAAAGACTTATCATGGTTGCTTGTCTGATGTATTCTAGTGCAGTTTGGGACTAATGCAAAAAACTTATGACAATGAGTCTGAAAACAAATTTTTCCTCAGTTGTATCAGTAATATTTTTGGGATCATCATATAGCTTTGATAACATAGCTGTGCACAACATGAGAAGGAAATTCTAAATCTTGACCTTATAAAGTATTTTTATTTTAGTTGCTGAATTACAGTAATGCATTGTAATAGCAAAGTTATTCAAGAAAATTATTCTTCTGAGCTGATGTTGCCAGAGCAAATATAATTCAATATTTTCCTTTTGAAATCAAACTGTATAGCCTTTAACACTGTGAAAATGACTGTTTCAGGTTTGAACTATGTGTAACAGGTTATGAGCATTCTTCTTAACTCTGCAGTGAGTCAGCTCAGTCCCTGTCACACTCCTTGCTTCTTCTAGGCCATCTGGTCTGTTCTTCATTAATGAGGGGTTACAGCTGTGATCTGCTTGTTCCCAAAGAACAGTCCTGTATTACATAGATGCATGCTATTCTATAAGAAATGTTAATATTTCCACTTTCTTCTTGTTCAAATAACTTAATAAATGAACTTCCTTCAAAGAAAAAGTGTGCTATCTAAAGAGTGGAAATATCAAAGTGAGGATAAAATGCAGTCATCAAGTTTAAGATTAGGAGGTGTCACTCTAGTCTCCTAATCACCTGAAAGAGATTTTGATACAGTAGTTGCAGCCTCAAGCTTTTAATTTCTAAGTAGCTAAGCTTCTCATAAACACCCTGTTTTACCAGAAGACTCACAAAGATTAAATCTGTCACATTTCTACTTCTTCTATTTCACACCACCTTATTCTACTTTGGTGGCCAAATGGAGGCTCATAGACTAAATCCAGCTTAGGAGACACAATCACTGAAGCCATTACCTTACTATTTGAGGGAACAAGGAGTAGCCAGCATTCTGGAGGAGGATGCTTTCAACTGACAGCATACTGGCAACCCTCTCCTCTCTGTGCTCTGGTGGCTTTAAACGTGGTCACAAGCACAAGATCCAGAAATATAGCACAGACTAGTATGTTATCCAGCACCTTCTTCCTCTTTGTCTTACCTCTGGCTTAGCTGTTCTTTATCTTTCCCAACACAGACACCAGAGCCTGCGAATCAGAGGAAAGGCTATTTCACAAACTCTTCTCCCAGTACAACCAGTTCATTAGGCCAGTGGAAAATGTGTCTGATCCTGTCACAGTGTATTTTGAACTGGCCATTACCCAGCTTACAAATGTGGTAAGAGTCACTATAGAATACTGCTGAGCTTTGGGGGTGGTTGTAAAGACACACCAATCACTGAAGCAGGAGATATGATTGTGACGGCTACACACACCCACAACTCTCCCAGCTTTCATTTCATGTGTGTCTAAGTGCACGTGCTGAGACCTTTGCTGTTATTTCAGTCAGACGAGTCATTCCAGTTGCTTGAATGAGCGATTTGAATGACACAGATTCATTTCCTTACTCTGCAGTATCAAACCTCTCTGCTTCAGGTAGCAGCCTCCAGAGCCCAGGGCAGGAGTACTGAATGTTCAAGCCCACTCTTCACAGGGCTAGCCAACTCCAGAGACATGTGTCCATGTTGTGTCTAGCATGTGAGCAGTTCTCCTGTGGGGCTACTGTCATTTCCCAGTGGTCCTGAGGGGAAAAATCTTCTCCTTCTTTGCATGCTCTTTTTCTGTCTATTTGTTTCAAAATGATATAAGGGAAAAGTGTGGCAAGTGGAAAAGTGGTGTTTTAAAGCATGGAGGTGGGGATGAATGTTGCATGTTTTGGAATGCAAATAGGTGTGAGGCAAACATGCTGGGCAGGACAGAGGCAACGTGGAAGAGGCAAAGCATCAACTTAGTGATTCATCGCTGATTTGCAATTGCAATAAGTGACTGTAAAAAGAAAGTTTCTGTATAACAGTTGCCTACTTTAGTGCTGGTCAAATGCATCTGCTCAAGAGGTTTGCAGAGAAATTCAAATCACTGACACAGATGCCATGTTCCTTGAATCTCAACCAATTCTGTACTGTGTAATCAGAGCCTTTTCAACAGTGAAACCAACAAAATAACAGCCACAAGAAGAACGTTATTCCTCTGGTACAGGTCACAGCAATTCTAGGTTGTGTGCTCTGCAGATAGTCAAACACCTGGCAAAACAGTGCAGCTTTCTGTATATCTGATATTTTCAATTTTATTTTTCAATAAAATTTTATTAATTTTTCAGTTACTGTGTACAACTGTAAACCTCTTGAAAGATGCTAGAAAAAATCTGCTATCAGTTAACATGAAATTCTATTTTCCAGTTTTATGGGTTAAGTTTTTGGCTATCTCAGGACATTATAACTGGTTATGCCTGTGGTTCTTTATAGGATGAAGTCAATCAAATTATGGAAACAAATCTGTGGCTAAGACACGTAAGTGATTTTGTTGCATTTCTCATGCATTTTGCATCAAAATGATGAAATGTATGTTACTTGTAAGTTACATCTATAGAAAAAGTTCTTATTTTATAACAAGGATTTAAAAAAATTAAGAAGGAGAAGGTCCACAATTGAAAAAGTAATTTCTTCATTTTTTTACCAAGAAGCTACAATCTTCCTTCTTTCCTGTGGGATATATTCTTCTCCAACTTCATGATGATTGGTTTTCTTCCAGAAAATCTAGCTGAATGTGCTCCTTAAAGAGTGACTAAATATGCAGCTCTGCAGTCCTAAGTCATCCCCACCAAAACATTTATTAGAAAAAGGAACATGCCTCTATTATTCCCAGTAGTTCTAGTGTTTCTACATAAATAAGGATCCTTAGAGGACCTAAGCTGCTGAAAAAACATAGCTGACTTGCACCATTTGTTTTAGGCACTGATTGTGGTCCATGCAAAGTTTTCTGTGAAAGATACTGTACTTAGGATAGGTGACAGGCCATGGAGTATGGCCCCATGAAAGGGCAATAGACAGCAATGCAAGGGAGCTGCTGTGCATCCCTTGCTGCTGGTATTTCACTACTCCCATGGAAGAGATACTGTCTTCTGTCAGCAGCTGCCTGTTGGTGTGCAGGTGTGCTGCCTTGCTCATGGGGGTGCTGGTCTCTTCTGGTGCTGTCCCCCTCTAACCTGTGGAGTGCTGCAGCAAGGCACCTGTTTTCTCTCAGCAGTGGGGAGGTAACCTTCCACAGACAAGGCTCTCTACTCATGTTGCAAGACAGAGGAGAGGTCTCAGCATGCCAGCAGTTCATAACAATTGGCACCCCATCCCGCCACAGAGAAGAGAGTAGCACCCAATGGGGGCAGTATTCACATGTCCAGTGTTTCTCCAGGTCATGGCCTTGCTGTCTTTTGGACTATTGTCCCCTTCTCCACCTGCTACACTTCTATTATAGTATGTCATTTTACAGGAAGATCTGAGAAACAGATGTTTGTTGATAGTATAAGGTTTTAAAATCCTTGTCCATTCTTCTTTCAGATTTGGAATGACTACAAACTGCAGTGGGATCCCAGACAATATGATGGCATTGAATTTGTTCGGGTACCAGCAGATAAAATTTGGAAACCAGATATTGTCTTATATAATAAGTATGATGATTCCTGTTACCCATTTTATTGATTCATTTGACTCTCTCTCTCAAAAATATCCCCTTGCAGCACCTATGAAAGCACCTACTACATTTTACTCTCATGGTAATTTTTTTCTTTGCCTCATTTGTCTTTCCAGTGCTGTGGGAGATTTTCAAGTTGAAGGCAAGACCAAAGCCCTTCTTCGCTATGATGGAATGATCACCTGGACCCCACCAGCTATTTTTAAAAGCTCCTGTCCAATGGATATTACCTTTTTCCCATTTGATCATCAGAACTGTTCACTCAAATTTGGCTCATGGACCTATGACAAAGCCAAAATTGACCTTCTGATCATTGGATCCAAAGTAGATATGAATGACTTCTGGGAAAATAGTGAATGGGAAATAGTTGATGCTTCTGGCTACAAACATGATATCAAATATAACTGCTGTGAAGAGATCTACACAGACATAACATATTCCTTTTATATTCGAAGGTTGCCAATGTTCTACACCATAAATCTGATAATTCCCTGTCTTTTCATCTCATTCCTGACTGTGTTGGTATTCTACCTGCCATCTGACTGTGGTGAGAAAGTTACCCTTTGCATCTCTGTGCTTCTTTCTTTGACTGTGTTTTTACTGGTGATCACAGAAACAATCCCATCCACCTCTTTAGTAATTCCGCTGGTCGGCGAATATTTACTCTTCACAATGATATTTGTGACTCTGTCAATTGTCATCACAGTGTTTGTCCTCAATATACATTACAGAACTCCAAAGACACACACAATGCCCAAATGGGTAAAAACTGTCTTTCTTAGGCTGCTCCCCAAAGTCCTGTTGATGCAGAGGCCANGGAGTCTGTTACACCTAGGCAGGATGAACAGGCAGATGATCTATTCAACAGGAGGCTGGAAGAAGTATTATGATCACCAGCCCTTGTTTTCATGAGGGACATCAACTTCCCAGGTGGCTGCTGAAAGTATAAAACAGCAGAGGAGAATCAATCTAGGTGGTTCCTGGAGTGTGTGGAAGATAATTTCATGAAACAGGAAGTGAGCCAACCAGGGAGGGTGCCCCACTGGACTCATTGTTTGTGAACAGAGGAGGAGTAGTGGGAGATGTGACAGTTGGGAGGCCTTAGGCAACCACAGAATGATAGAGTTTTCAATTTGAGGTCAAGTTAAGAGGG
>VZTZ01040471.1:77507-99164 GCA_013400955.1 Drymodes brunneopygia | reverse complement strand
TAGTTGATGCTTCTGGCTACAAACATGATATCAAATATAACTGCTGTGAAGAGATCTACACAGACATAACATATTCCTTTTATATTCGAAGGTTGCCAATGTTCTACACCATAAATCTGATAATTCCCTGTCTTTTCATCTCATTCCTGACTGTGTTGGTATTCTACCTGCCATCTGACTGTGGTGAGAAAGTTACCCTTTGCATCTCTGTGCTTCTTTCTTTGACTGTGTTTTTACTGGTGATCACAGAAACAATCCCATCCACCTCTTTAGTAATTCCGCTGGTCGGCGAATATTTACTCTTCACAATGATATTTGTGACTCTGTCAATTGTCATCACAGTGTTTGTCCTCAATATACATTACAGAACTCCAAAGACACACACAATGCCCAAATGGGTAAAAACTGTCTTTCTTAGGCTGCTCCCCAAAGTCCTGTTGATGCAGAGGCCACTGGAACAGAAGAGAAAAACCACCTCCAGAAAAAACAAGAAAGCATCAGACAGTAAGCTGGGCAAGTCAAAGCACAGCAAACACAAAGACACCAAGCTGCACAAGGAGCAGCAGTGCAGTCACTGTGATAAGGCACCAGAGCTCCCTACCACCAAGAGACAGCTGAGCCATCAGTCACTGAAATGGGTGGCAGAGCACACGGAGTACTCCCCAGAGGTGAAGGATGTCATTAGCAACGTCCACTTCATTGCAGAGAACATGAGGTCTCAAAATGAAACCAAAGAGGTAAGGGAGGTAACCATCCCATTAGGGCCTATTGTGATTGTATTGAAATCAATTGTAGTGACAAGGTGGAGTGCCTGTGGATAAAGATCAGGGGCTAGGTCAGCAGGGCACATGTCTTGGTGGGAGTCTGTTACACCTAGGCAGGATGAACAGGCAGATGATCTATTCAACAGGAGGCTGGAAGAAGTATTATGATCACCAGCCCTTGTTTTCATGAGGGACATCAACTTCCCAGGTGGCTGCTGAAAGTATAAAACAGCAGAGGAGAATCAATCTAGGTGGTTCCTGGAGTGTGTGGAAGATAATTTCATGAAACAGGAAGTGAGCCAACCAGGGAGGGTGCCCCACTGGACTCATTGTTTGTGAACAGAGGAGGAGTAGTGGGAGATGTGACAGTTGGGAGGCCTTAGGCAACCACAGAATGATAGAGTTTTCAATTTGAGGTCAAGTTAAGAGGGGTGCCAGCAGAACTGGATCTCCAGCAGCTAGACTTTGGCCTGTTTAGGAAATTGATTGCCAGAGTCCCTTTGGAGTGAGTCCTGAAGGTCAAAGGAGTCCACAAAGGCTGGACGTGATCTGAGAAGGGAATCCCGAAGCAGCAGCAGTAAGACAAGTTTCAGGGGAAGAAGACCATCTAATGAGTTTGCTTGTGTGAGATTATACTTCTTTTTCCTATTTGGTATTACTGTCATAGAAAATGGTGCATACTGGAATTTAAAGAATTCTGGGGCCACATCCTCTTGTATAAACACAAGCAACTAAAAGAAGCTGCAAAAAGATTTTCTGACACGGAGAACTCACAAGGAGCGGGAATTCTCTGACACTTCAACATCTTTTTAAAAGTGTAGAGAACCTAACGAAACACATATCTTTGATCTGTCATGGAATTTTTGCTTTTGGGTTTGAAGTTTATTAGATGGTAAAATCCATTTCAAAACTAAATATTGCTGTATTTGTATGGAAAATCACAAAAACTTTATAAGGGAAATGTTGATATACATATTTTCTATCAGAATATTTTGTTGAAATTCATACAACTTCTGTGAAACCTAAAGATCACCTTTCCCCCCCACACAGAAAAAGTTTAATCTGAAAACAAAATCCATAAATTTCTGAATAAAGGAGTAGAGTTAAGCTGGTGGCTGAATTCATAGAACGAGCATGTAGTACATGCCAGCCTGAGGCAAAAGACAGGAATCTATTGCCATAGAGGAGGATGGGGATTGAGCTGAGCCTTGCTTAGTACCTATGTCCTTAGTGCTTTGTTTAACCCAAACATTTCAGCCCTGCTTTAATTATCACACCAGCTGCATAAATCATATCCATATATTGATTCAGCTGCTTTCTCTGATGCTGTCCCCAAAAGAAGTTGTGCATGCAGCCATCCAAATAACTTGCTGTCTTGATTACACAGCTCAGGAGAAATCCTCCTTTGCTAGTTTTGCTGATGTGCACTGTGCAAAACTCTCCTGCCACATGAAATTGTATTCTTAGTCCAGTGTGTTCATCAGCAGCTTTGTATCCCACCTGTCAGAACATACTAGAGATGGGAAGCATGATTCTTCATTTACAAAAATCCCCTTTTCAGGGAAAAAAGCTACAATTTTTTCTCAGGCAAGCACTGAGAAAAATGGAGGCTGCTTCTGCTTCAGTCAGGTAAACAAAGCAATATGGGTGATATTATGTACTAATCCTATATAAATAAAAGCCCTTTAAAAATTGCAGCAACATTTACAGCTGTTGGAGTTCTTCCTGCATGTTTTCTCATGCAAAGTACAGCTTCCATTTCTGATTTCCAGAAGTCCTCCAAGGTTCTTCTCTTCATTGAATGTGGTTCTAAGGTCTGTCTCTCAGCCATATAAAATCCACTCTGTCCTTAGCTTAGCTGACACTGCAGTTTGCTCAGCTGGAACCCTTGCTTTTCCATAGTCCATGTGTCCAGTTTTCTGGAATCAGTGCAGCTTGATTGGCATGACAGTGTTTCAAATCAGACCAGAAAAAGAAACTGTGTCTTGTGTGAGCTGTCAGGATAAATCCTTTGACAGGGTTTAGTGATGTGCTGCTGTGGTGGTTGTGCCTGCTGTTAAACCACCCCACTCTGCACCCACCACATGATCAGGTCCTATTCGTTAATATCAGCATCACAACCACGGATGGGCTGCCCTCAGACTCAAATATTTAGAGCAGTTCAGCAGACTAGGACAGTGTTGTACGTTCTCAGCCAAAAGTGGTAAAAAACCATTAGAAAATCAGCCCCCTCTGAAGAGACTTGAAAACTGCAGCAATTATAAGTGTGACAAGCAACATTCCTGACTTGCATGCGTGTTCTTCCTCACATTCAAAAGAACAAGGGGCATTTCTACTGCATAGTGTCAACTCACAATTGCATGTTATCTTACATGTAGTTTACCCTTCTCTTTTTCTATTCTCTTGCAGGTGGAAGATGATTGGAAATATGTAGCTATGGTGATAGACAGAGTATTTCTCTGGGTATTTATAATCCTTTGTGTGTTTGGGACTGTAGGGCTCTTTATCCAGCCACTAATAACTTGATCCACTGCTTTTTATCCACTTCTGCTCTTCTTTAATTTTTGGTTCAAAAATTTACCTTATATTTCTCTCCTCTATCATAATCCCTCTGCTCACCACCTCCTCAGCACCCAGCTAAAGAGGGTCTCAGAACAATAAAGTGTGTATTTACATTTATGTTTGAAATCAGACAGGTCTTAAGCATTTAATCATATTTGAAGACAAACGGACTTAAGATTAGAATGTGATTACCATGTGAGGCATACACATTTGAAAACTACATGCTTCTAAAATCTTTAAAAACTAGTTTGATCTGCTACTTAGCTTTGCATGTAACCAAAATCCCCTTTACGTCCTGATAGTGAGTACCAAGACCTTGATGAGCCTCAGTAGGATTTCCAAGTCCCATCTCTCATCAGGTTAACAGTGGTCCTAGTCCACAGGTTCTGCTCTGAAAACTCTTGCTTGCTCAGACTCAGATATAAACCCAACAGAGAAGGGTTTGGCCCTGAGTAGCTACTTGTCACAGACAGAATTGTTTTGACAGCGCTGAATTGATCTGAGGTTTTGTGTTTTTAAAACTCAAGACCAACCCGGATTATGCACATCCCAGCGGAAGAAGGCTGGATACCATGAATCCTATGCAAAGCTGAGCACCTTGTTTCAAACAGCTGTGCAGCAGTGTTGTTTCCTGGCTCCTCATGGGTCTGTGCTGTGTGTGCAAGCCTGTAACTGCAGGGACATGTCCTTTGGGGCTGAGGTTGCTGCTGTGTACCAAGGTCCCAACCCTAGTGTGCTTCCTCCTGAAATACTTAGATGTATTCCTGATGTAGTTTCTATAAAATGGGGATGGTTTACCTTTAAGTCCCTTGTTTGTTTATATTCCTGTTAGTTTTGTGCTGAAAGATTCTTCTTTTAAAAGCACCACTACAATTAAACCCAATGGCTCCAAGAATACAAAGCCCTTCTGTCTTGTAAGAGCCTCTAAATTTAGCTGTGTGGTGTCAATGTGGTGTTTTCAGTGTCTGCCATGTATTGGTCTCTACTCTGAACATCAACAATCTTTGGAAAGTATGTCTCCCTGTTTCTGAAGTCACTGACTGGCCTTTTGCTCTTTTTTGATGTTTCAAAATAAAGAGAATAGGATTTAATTTGTGTATATGTTAGAGATAAAGGTGGAGTGACAAGAATATAAGTGTCTTAATCCACCCAGTCATGATTGTAGAAGAAAAAGTAGAAGAAAACTATTATTTTCTGTAATCCCCCTGAATGTTGTTCAACTATGTAGTGACTGACAGACAGATGTATGAAAAAGCATGGTTTACTTTGTCAACCTGTCAATTAAATATCACTCCTGTACACGTTCTTAAAGAATTTGTGGTTTGGGTTTTTTTTTAGATTTCCTGTTNCTACTAAATGACATTTAATATGCTGGCTCTTTAATCAGAAAGAAGGTGAGGGAAAAGAAATGAAATTTGAAGAGGAGAGCTGAATTCTGAGGCTAAAAACTTCGTTTCCACAGAAAAGACATCTGACTGCCAGCATTCACTGTTGCACTCTATGGCCATCCAAACCATGAAAATATTGTGGCTGAAGGTTCACTGCATTGGTGTCTTGACAGCTACAACCCCCCAGTCAATAATCTGGCCTCAGAAAAATCCTCAATTTACAAAGTCACCTTCTGTCTCTTTTTAGTGTACTATTTACCCTTCCTTTCTCCAACTCAGTAACTTTTGGAGACATCCTCAGCCACGTTTGGCACATTTGGTACTGAGAGCCTTATGTAGTCTGCCAGCTTTGTGAAAGTAATTGACTCATTATAGAGAGTGGGGACGGGGGATACAAGGAGCATGTCAGCATGTCACCTTGAAGAAAGCTGCAGTAGGGGTGCCCCTGCAGGCAGACATGGAAGAGGCCACACAAAAATGACATTTCTCCTTGCCCCAACTCTTGTTGAAGGTTGGGGGACCTTCTAAATGAAACAACAAGAAAAGTTACAGCTAGAGCTGGTGCCATCCCAGATGTTGACTGCGGTCACACATTGTGCACTGTCACAGGAAAGGTCTATTCTCACCCCATCAGCTCCAAAGTCAGACAAGCAACACCCCTTATTAATACATCTCAGTGATGAATGTACCACTGGCAGTAAGAATTCTCCTTTCCTTGGGGGTGACGGCATCGATTAATTAATTTTAAAAGCACAGAAGCAATTCAACAGCTCAACATCTCTTTACGCTCTCTTTCCAAGAGAGACCATTCTTCCAGTTTGCCTCCACTAAAAGGCCCGGAAGAGTTTTTCATATTTATCTTTTGGTGAGTGGGTGATATATGCGGTTTTGCCAAGCAGTGCCAAGGTCCCAGCAAACAGTGCCCAGAAATTGAAGCAGCACATGTGGAGACAGTAGTAAGGCAGAGGGTTACTGGTTTTTTGTTAAGATTTGCGATTTGTCATCCACAGACAAAGTAGGTAGAGCAGAGGGAAGGCCCCATTGGAGGACTGTCTTCCCTAGTTGTGTTTTTAGTGGCCGACCTTTGTGGGGAACATGTTGCATGCTTTTGTGGGCAAGCAGCCAAGAGACTTAGAGAAGCTCAGGAACAGGCAGCACAAGGGGATGAGCAGTGAGACTGCAGATGTAGTAACAGTCCCAGATGCAATGCTAGGAAGGGCAGAAGCCATACCTGTGCAATGTTCATACGTCTCCTGCACATGAACCCTGCTGATCTTCACCAGCATAAGCCAGAGAAAGCAGCTTGGCATCAGACATAGACGTGTGAGACAGAGCCATGTGTTGCCTGCAGGTGGGCAACCAAAGTGTTGCATGGTGGGGACAGGACCATCTGTCAGATGGACACCTGAGGCACTTGCCCAGAAGAGGAGGTTATCATCTGTCATGCCTAACAGGCAGCTGCCTGGAAGCGGTGCTCACAGGGAATACCTATCATTACTGGAGCTCAGGAGTCTGGAAACACTGGAAAGAAGAGCTTCCTGGCTCTTTTCCTATGGACATTTCACAGTACTGCCTAGGGGAACAAATGCACTTTATGCAAGAAGAGAGGAGTAATGGATAGAATGGTCAATCAGTATGAGTTTTAAGCCAGTATCTTATTCTAAGATATCTCTCTACATATGCTAAACTAAATGGGTTTGTTCCTGCAATATAATAACCACATCTGCATGCTTCTTGCTCAAACTCACATACAGAGGCAAAAATGAAGATGAATGAAGACTTTCCAAGAACATGCCAACCCCTCTGTTTGAATATATTTGAGACAAAACTTTTTAAATGGGCTACAATCTAGCTTTGTTGACAACAAATCCATAACAAAGCCCAGTGTATGGACACCCCAGGAATAATTTACTAAATATATCTTTATTAATTGCACAAGTGAACAGAAATTTCTGCATTGACACAAGATGGGATTACATTAACTCGTGGAGGTCTGGTGTGCATGCACAATCCAAGCACAAGAACACCTCTATTTATTTTTAACACTTTCTAACCTTCATCTCTAGGAAAACAGTTTCAAGGCTAGCTAAAACTTTAACACATATTTAGACTGTCAAAAGTTGGATCTCCAAATGCCTTGCTAACCTTGAAAACATATGCAAGTTCTGAACAGGATTTTCTAAAGCACACCATGTTGGAAAACACTGCCCCAGCGAAAGTGGTGAGAGCTTCATTCCTGTGTTCAAGACTTTCACCTGAGTGTTTTCTGTTACATCTCACTTATTTAACACTTTTAAGAGCTGTTTCTAACCATGCAAAAGGATCCTATAATAAATGAATCAAAGGAATGAAATTCTGAATTGCTTAGGAAACATGGACAAGCCAATATCCAAAAATGTATCTTCCTGGTGACCAGCCCACCCCATAGCTCTCAAGAGAAACCCCACAACTTTCATCTGCCAAAAGAGATGTCGGCAGCTTCCCTCCAGCTGAACACTTCAGGAATATCACTGTTGCCTTATGGAGTAACACAGCCACCTTAGCTTAGGTGATCTTCCACTTGTGAACAAGCAGGTGAAGGAGCAATAGTTTCTAAATGTGGAGCATGGGAAAAAATCCTCACTTTGTCAGCCTTCTGATATGTTACAGAGCAGCAAGCAAAATTGCAAATAATACTGAAAAGTGGGCAATACCTGGTAGCTTCTTGATGGCTGAGGTGAGAGGCAAAGTGTGCATGCCATAAAGGCTGTAGCAGGTGGGCAGAGTGGTAGGTTCTGCTGCTGTCACACAGATCCTGCAGCAAGGTGAGGCTGGAGAGTCAAGGTTTTGAGCATCCCATCTAAGAAGAATTTGTACTTTTTCTGATGCACATGCTATGCAATTGCCAGTTCTGACACATGCATAAAGCAACCTGTAGACACTTAGTGGTTCTTATCAGAAACACAGATAAACTGAATAGAGATTTGTGTTCCTACTGTAGCTTCTTTTACAATGTAGCATTTTAACTGGCAGATCTGCCTTCTAAGTATAATGATTGTGAAAGACCTGGTATTTCCAATTTTAACTAATAATCTTGGCTTTTATAGTAATACAACCAAGCTAACAATAAAATAACCCAGTTGTGCAACCCCAGTTCACTTTAGCCCTTGGCTGTGCACCAAGCTCTTCTCTCCTTTCAGCAAAATCTGTAACTGGTAGAGTTATTATGAAGATTGAAAGCACTAATAAACATCCAGTGTTACCATCACCTTCCCTCATTCTTGCTGCTACTTCCCCTCTTGTACAGCAGAGACTGAGCTCCAAGGCACCACCATCCCTTGGCACTGTACTTGTTGTATGGTACTGTGGCTTCTACAAAGCCTTGTTCAACCACATCTGTAATGCAGGGGTAAAGATGAGAACAGAACCCGTCACTGACACCACCAGAAATAACCACAGGAAGATCCGATCCAGGACTTGAGCTACGAATTTCCAGTCTTGTACAACCTGGGAAAGACAGAGGGAGGAAAAAGAAAAACAGTAACAAGCCTGGTACTGTGTTGATACTGCTACATGTATTTCAGCTCCCCAAATCGGGTTTTAGAATTAGACATTTGTAGTATGTGGTAGCCTAAAACTAACAGGGATCACCTTTTCAGCACTCATAGCTGCAAATCACTCAAGCCCCCAAAACAATTCCTTAGTTCTATGCACATGATGATGAGACCTCTCCAGTCTGTGCAAAAGCTTTTAGTTAAGTGCATATATGAAAATTTACAGACATAGCCTTGAAGATGGCTTTATAGTGAACTGGATTTCTTTTTAGAGACCTGCATTTCCCTCTAAGTGCCAGGATGAGGCTCTGGCACAGCACTAGGACACAGGCATTGATTCCAGTACAAGCAGTTTGATTTACTTTCGTTTGCTTAAGTGATTTGTTGGCTCAGATTGGGTACACTCAGGAGGGGAATTTTGAATTGTGAGTGGTGGCACAACTATGCACACACAAAAGTGCTATTTATTAAGGTGATTCAAGGGACCCTTTTATTAAAATTATTTCAGCTTCAAACAGGTTTCAGTCATGGACAGTAAATGTTCACATCCTACATGTTTGATTTACTGCTCTTCTTTCTGCTGTAGCCCTCTCAGCACAGTTTGAATAAAGCCCTAACTCTTGCTAGGAGGGTGCTAATAGAAGTTTTTCTTTTTCCAAATGCTGCTAGCTGCATTGCACTGCTGTCCTACCCTTGCACGAGATGCATTGTTTGCACAGTAATTTGCCATTTTAAAAGCCAGGAGGCTTACTGACAGGCGAAGGATAGTAGTTGGGAGCTAAACTAAACAGGTGTTAGTGAAAATCTAAACAGAGCAGCTATGCAGTGCACAATATGTGCTGGGAGGCAAGGACTGAGACCTGGCAAATGCCATAGAGCCTATCTGTAAGTGTGAAAGTTACATTTTTGGGACATATGACAGTTCAGAGGCTTCCAGATACATGTGTATCCCAGACTTACACAGGACAAGGCTATTCAAATAATCCCAAACCAGAAATTCCTCCAGGAGAGGTTCCTGGATTCTCTTGAATCTGTGAAGAGCCGGGACTCTCACAGAACAATACACTTCTCCGTGAATCTGTGTGTCATCTCAAAAAATATATTATTTAGGTCTGAGGAAAAATATATCTCAAAGGAGAGCAGGAGAAAGAGGCAAAAGGAAGAGCATGCAGAAAAGGAAAGAGCTAGGAAACCACTGATGCCAAGGAAAGTGTGATTCCCTCCTTGCCCTCCCTCCACCTACCTGTCTGATGAAATGCTCCTTTTTAACGTGCCTGGAAATGTACCGAATGGAGTCAGCTGCCTTTTCCAGAAATGCAATAACAATTTTTTCTCCATCCTTTGCTTGCTTGTACTTCTGCTTCCCCAGAAACTTTGATTTCGAAGTGGTTCCCTTTTCTTCAGTCTCTGAGAATGAGTAGCGATCTACATGGCCCTTCATGCAAAGCAGACGAGGCAACTTCTGGAGAAAAAGCCTTTTAACCCAGGGAGCCATGGGATGGTAAGTTGCTGAGGATCGGTGGTGGACATTGATAACAAACACAGTCACGATGATGGAGAGGGTCACAAAAATCATGATGAAGAGCAGATACTCACCGATCAGAGGGATGACTTTGGAAGAAGAAGGGATTATTTCCTCAATCACTAAAAGGAAAACAGTGAGGGAGACTAGAACTGATGTCGACAATGAAAGCTTTTCTCCTTCATCTGAAGGTAGGTAAAACACCAGGACAGTTAGAAAAGACAATCCCAGGCAAGGGATTATTAAGAAAAGAGTGTAAAACAACGGAAGGCGTCTCAACACAAAGGAGTAAGTGACAAATGGGTAAGAGTACAGCCCGTCCCTCCTGCTGCCTTTCATACCTTTGGCGTTTAAGATCTCCCACTCCCCATTATCAAAGAAGTCTTTCCTGTCTACATTTTCATCCACTAAGATCAAGTCCACCATATTGCCATCATATGTCCACGACCCAAACTTCATGGAGCAGTTCTGCCTGTCGAAGGGGAAGAAGGTCACATCCATTGTGCAGGAGCTCTTATAACTGGCCGGTGGTGTCCAGGTCACCACTCCATTGTACTTCACTATGGCTTTGGTCATCAGGGATCCCTCAAAACGTCCGTCAGCACTGGGGGTTGGACAGGAAGAAACAGTACCAAGTTCAGGACTGTGTTTGCCCAGACCTACCCCACTTCAGCTCTGCTTTCTACCCCTCACCTGGAGCACATGGTGCACAACATTCACACTGCCTAAAGAAGCAGCCTTCTGACAGCACACACAAGCCTCACAGTAGCTGACATGCCTTGCCTAAGCTCTGGCCTAAGCCCAGAGCAAGGAGCCACACTACTCACTTTTCAAACAAAACAATGTCGGGAAGCCACAGAGACTCAGAGGGGACCCGGATAGCAGTGATCCCACCGTATTCATCTGGATTCCAGGAGAGTTTGTGGTCGATCCATTCCTATAACAAAACAGCAGAGTCCTCTGCCCACTCATATGCAGCAGCCTCTTTCCCCCCCATGTGCCTCAGAACAACTGCATGCACAGCACAGCGGGCAGAGCCTGGTTGAGGCTGCTCAGCTGCAGAGAGGGTGCCAGACAGACATGGCTGGGTGTAAGAGACTGGACTAAAGCCCCTCATCTGTCATTTGCCTCATGACCATTGNTTTCCTTTGCACTCTGAGATTCAGTTAACGAACCATCACAACTCCTGCTGGTACCAGCGGATCGTGACACTGGGAGGTGTTAAACCCTACAAGCACTGCCCCTCCAGACACAGGTGAGACCCAAGGACCCACCCCTAGGCCGGCGACCTCAAGGCCAGCACCCCTGGAGAGCACCTGACTCTCACTTCACTCACCACCCTGCACAGCCCACCTAAGAGCAGTCTAGAAGGAAGAAGCCACTTCCCTACAATGCGGCAGCTTTCCGTCCCTCTGAGAACCAGCCCAAGCTGGTTTTGGCTAGCATGGACCCCATGGAAGACCCCATGAATCCTAGGTGGTGTGGGTACTAGTACTCAAAGAAGTAGAGATGGCCTTAATTCACTTTTCAGTGGGCACCTGGCTTTTTTCAGTGAATGAAATACAACACCTAATATCTGTACACCATCCTCGCAAAAAAAAATTGTTCTCTCATCAGAAAGACCTGCAGACTATTGCAGGAAAAATAATATGATGCTATTGTAAAGCATTTGGTTACAAAAGCAGGGAGAGTCCTCTCCATTTTCATCATGCTGAACTCTAGAATAATTTTTCTCTTCTTTTTTGGATTTTCAGATAGGGAGATCATAACAAAGTAGCTCTAACAATCTGGAGACTTCCACAGAAAAGCAATGGAAAATCAGATCTCTAATCCTTGTTCATTATTGATGAGGATTTTCATTTGTCCACAGAAATAGCAGCAACGTGATGCAAGAGCTATAGACTGTGGTCAATACCAAGAAGTGGAAGATGAACCAGCTTCCATTAAGCTGCAGCACTAAGAGATCTCCAGGGATGGGGAGGTCTCAGCCTTCACCGGGCAATTTCCTTCATGACTTGAGGATGAACCAAAAAATAAGTATTTTCTATTAATTCTCCATATTGCACCCCTCTCATTTCTTTGATTCCACATGCTTTTCACAGCTATACCTACAGACATTTATTATTGTTCAGGTGTGGAAAGAGAACAGGGGCCATTGCTGCTCATAGCCTCAGCATCAGGGACAGAGAACACCACTTTTAGTGTTTACATTTCTCTGAGTACGGTATCTAACAGATGTCTCCAGCAGCCTAGGCTGTTAAGTGGTCACTGTCTCACGTATGTGCTGGACACTTCCTGCAATAGTACAGTGGGGCTTAGGCAGGAAACACACACAGATCATGCAAGGGGACAGTCATGGCTGAGCAGCCACCAACACAGCCAGCTTGTAGCCTCCACTAACACAAGAGGAGCAAATACCCTGTCAGCCACCTGGAGATAGAATCATCGCTCTGGAGCTGAAATGGAGCAGCCCCTTTGCTTGGGTTATTTGCTCCATCTGCAATACTCCTCGCTTTTCCCCCACCCTGCATTGATTTCTCTCCCAGCTAAAGTGCTCTTTTGTGTCTGCAAGGCAAATGGTTGTGTCATCTTACTAGAGCAGAAAATAGGTTGTGTGCAGACTTTGAAGATGAGCAGTTTAAAACGGGAATCTCCCTGTGGGCTATGCTGACACAAACTGTAGCAGCAGATGCATAATGCTCTTTCCTCTTTTCTCCCTTTCTTCCAAGCTGCTCCAGACATTGCAATTGCTCTCTCCATCCTCCTGTTCTGCCAAATTCCCATTTCTCTGCTGTCATTGAAGAGTTTAACCCACCCCTAATGAAACAAAAACCACTGAACTCAGATTTTTGACCCTTGCTAGTAGACCCTACAGCTTGCCTGAATCCAGACACTTTCTCAGCAACCCCTAAAGGGTTGTCAGCCTGCTTGTGTATCAAGTCCCACCATCTTGAGCATCAAGATGTTTGAAGTTAACAAAAAAAAAAAAAGAAAAGAAAATGCCTGTGTTTAAGCTTTGCTTATTCAAGAAAAGTAAGACTCTTGCTGAGAAATTATGAAGGTGATCATGAGCAATCAGCATAGATTCACTAAAAGTAAATCAAGCTTGACTAAGCTGATACCTTCAATGATGAAACAATTCCCTGGAAGGATGAGGGGAGAGCAGTGGATATTGCCTACCTTGACTACAGCATGGCTTTCAACACTGTTTCCCTCACCATATCCTCATAGGCAAATTCAGGGTGTTTGGACTCAATGAGTGGATAGTGAGGTGGATTGACACCTGGCAGAATGGCAGATCCCAAAGAGTTTGTAATCAGTGCCACAGGGTCTGGTTGGAGGCCTGTCACTGGTGGTGTCCCCCAAGGTTCCATACTGGGCTCAGTGTTAACTTACTCACCAAAGACTTGGATGAAGGGGCAGATGCCTCCTCAGCAAGTTCACTGATGATACAAAGCTGGGAGCAGTGGCCAATACCCCAGAGGGCTGTGCAGCCCTTCAGAAGGACTTGACAGGCTGGAGGGATGGGAAGAGAAGAAACATCTGAAATGCATCAAAGGCAAGTGCAGGGTCCTGCACCTGGGGAAGAACAACCTCAGGCACCAGCACAGGCTGGGGCTGAGCTGCTGGAAAGCAGCTCTGTGGAGAAGGACCTGGGTCCTGATGGGCAACAGTCCATGAGCCTGCAGTGTGTCCTGGGGGACAAGGCGGCCACTGGGATCCTGAGGTGCATTAGGAAAAGCATTGCCTGCAGGTCAAGGGAGGCGATCCTGCCCCTCTGCTCAGCCCTGGTGAGGCACATCTGGAGTGCTGTGTCCAGTTCTGGGTTGCTCAGGACAAAGAACATATGGAGCTCCTAAAGCAGGTCTAGCAGAGGGTAACAAAGATGATGAGGGGACTGGAGCATCTCTCTTACAAGGAAAAGCTGAGAGAGCTGGGCCTACATGAGCGCACACCTTCCAAAGCAGGACATCTGGGTCCGGCCACAGGTATTAGTGTTCAGCCTGCACTCCTGAGGGCACTTATATGTGTGACAATCAGAGCCTGTGCCTCACTTTTTGCTCCCTTTGCATTACCTTGGGCCTTGACGTTCTCAGCCCATCAGACGGAGAAGTGGTATTAGAAATGGTAACAACTCCAGAGAGCCCAGCTCTGGGAAATCACAGTCCTGAGTTTCCCTGAGGAGCTGCCCTGACTAAAATCTCAGGATTCCAAAGGCTTCCAGAGAAATCAGTGTGTCTACAGTGCAGGACTTGGACCTGCAGGTGAAGGTGGGTGCTACAGCCTGCAAGGAGAGTAGGTTGGACTGAGGAGAGGACAGATCAGAGCAGAGAGGTAACCTTTACAGAAGGACTCTGCTGTCTGCCCAAGTGGATACCCAAAGTAAGGGAGCCAAGATGTGGCCTTGTGCACAAAAGGGGCTCTACAATTGCAGCGGAAGGTGGGGAAATTGTAATAGTGCAGATAATTCAGGGCAGGCTCTCAGCAGCTGTATTTAAATCAGAGAGAAATTTCTCCAGCAGAAGGGGAAAATTCTGTCTTTCCCACAGTGAGGGGAAGTCTGAGCTTTTCCCTCTTCAAGGGAGAGGTCATCTTAACACACAATAACCATATTGGTTTTAGGGGTCTTGCTCCAGCCAGAATCTCACACTCACTGCAGCAGTACAGGACATATACTGAGACAAAAATTGAGTCACATTTCTTGTCCACCAGCCCAGTGATCCCCAAGAACCTTTCCCCATGGCATGATTTCAAGTACAGTTTGTTTTTTATGTCCTCTGCCTGGGATCCACTGACATCTTTACAGATACTCACAAGGCTGAGAGACTTAAAATAATTGTCACAAGGTCAATAAACTGGTGCAATGTAACCTAAACCAAAACCAGTATTCTTCAGGAGTGAAGAAGAAGAAAGGAGACCTAAAAGTTCAATCTGCACCTTTCCCACAAAGGAAATTTGTATAAATCACTGTCAGTTCCAGAATAAATTATGATAGAGAGATCTGATTCATTTGCTACAGCTTTTAACTGGAAAAGGTCTGTGGTGTGTGTGTGTGTGTAACATACTGGCCTCTTCTTTCTCTTCATATATGCTGAGGAATGAAGAAATCTATCCAAGGCACCACTCTTGGCTCAGACAAGGGAGACAGTACTTGTGTGACCTCTAAGTCTGAAACAGGATAGTCCCTCAGGGCACATACAACATCCCAGGGATTGCCACTGCAGTACCAGCTGTGTCGCTTCCCTGAAATACAGCTGGCTTGAGCACACAGCTGGGGTGCACCTCAGGAGAAGAGGGTACCCTATGTCCTCAAGGCCTACCTGCCTGCCCTTCTGTCTGTATACATTTGCTGAAGTGAGAAGAGTGAAGTAAAAACTTCAGGTTAGGTATCTTGGTGCTGGCCACTCAGCATTATAAAAAGGGATGGATGGCACAGTGAGCAGCAGACTGGGATGGCTACTTTCCATGTGGGGAAAAGGGAAGTCTGATTTACCTGTTTCAGCCACACGTTGGTTGTCATCAGCTGATTCTTCTCATCCTAGGGTGACACAAGGGAGAGAGGATTGCAATACCAAAGCAGACATTAGAAACAGACCCTATGCCTGCTGAGATGAGGAGATCCCTATGGTCCTGTTTCCCCATGGGCTTCAGTCACCATTGAGGGAAACTGACTGACTTTCTAGGTGCTGTCCCTGCTATTGCTGGGAGCCCCTGAAGCTGGAAAACTGAGGTCTGGCATTCCACGGGAGCTCAAAGGAATCATATGCCAAAGACCCAGGATGCAGCAGGGCTCAGCCAGCAAGTGGTAGCAGGTCACAAATGGTTGTGGGCTCACAGGATGGCTCATCTTCCCACACTGCTCGGACTGGAGTGAGTTTGGGAAGGTACAAGCAAAAACATGGTCCTAAATATGTAAACAAAGCACAAAATTAGAGTGTGCCTTCCACAGCACAAGGGGGCATTACCAGGGGCTGGGGGATGTAAGGAGCACACTGTTGTGTGGGTACCTCTGGGCATTGTGCAAATTCCAGTGTTCATTGCAGTGGAAAGAGAAGGGAAAATTTTCACATGGGCAGAAACACAGGATTATCTATTTTGCCTCTAGAGTTTTATCTTAGTGACCAGCAGGGTTAAGACTTGAACTACCTTTGGTGTCAATGCAAGCTTGCTTAGAGTGAATAATGTCCAGCCATCTCTTACCTTTCCTCAGTCCTCTCCTGTAGCTGTCTTGTCATTAAATTGCAACATAGATGTCAAGAACTGTCTGGCATGGGTTGTTTGATTAAAACCTTATGGAAAGTAGACCTTACTCCCCGAGAACCGCAGGGAAAAAAGGACCTTCAGGTTTCCTTCAAAACAAATTAGCCCTACGGTCCATGTTGGGGGGTTGAGGAGGGCAGAAGGTCATATCACCAGCACCATTTCATGCTCAGTGTTTTGCTGCCCAACCATCACCGTGCATTTCTTGTCTCAGAAGGCAAGAGCTAATAACATTACCAGTCCTTCCAGATGGAGGCACAACTGTCTATAAAAGAAGTGGTGTTTTACTGAGCCTAACAAACACTTACCACATCCACAAGCTGTGATATCTTTAACCCAAAAAGGACTTTGATGGTGTCATTGGAGTTTTCCACGGGGCGGACCCATTTCTGATAGCCTTCAAATAAGTGCTTGAGGAGCGCATCCTCATTTTCAGCAACTGAACTGAAGGCATTCACATCTGGAAGAGAGCAACGCAGAGTTGAGAAAGCAGACATGGAGAATGCCATGACCTGAAGAAGTGAGGCAGAGCAATGACGTGAGGAAAATTCACCTCTGGGTGGGTCTTGTCTTACACAGCAAATTCTGCAGGAATTCAGATGCACAGACTCTCAGCAGAGCCAGGGTAAGTGAATGGAAAGGCAAGATAGCCCGAGCCTAACTCACATACAAAAAAAAAAAAGTCATCAGACTAGAGCAGCGATGACTTTGTGCTAGGTTTATGTTTTCTATGGCCTTTTGGCCAAAGCAAAAAGAGCCCATCTGGCAGCAGTAGGTGCTGGATGATGCAGTCAGGGCTAGATCTGCCAGGCAAGTGCAGAGCCCTCATGGTCTGTTCCTGCACGACTTGTGACTCCCACAATCACTGACATCATGCTCCCCCTTTCCCTTGCTATCATGAAGAGGGAAGCGCATTTCAGACCCTCTATCCTTCCCCAAATTTCAGCCCCACGCTGTGTATTGCTGAGGTTCTGACATGACCCCCATCTCTTCCCTTGTGCACATACACAGCACCCAAGGGTGAGAAGGATTTTACCTCTCTTCAGTCACCATGGAGGAAAAAAGACTGGCTCCACACAGCAGGGATCACAGCCAATATTGCTGTGTCAGCAGTAAAGGGGACACAGGACACTGTCCAGGGCTCAGCTTGTGCCTAGACAGCATCAGGGTGAGCAGAACATCTGTGTTTGGATTGCCAAGCATTAGGTGCAGGAGAGGTCTGCAGGCCGAGGGTCATGGCCCAGGGACTGTGCCAGGACCTTACAGTGGGAGAGCCCTGGAGGGCATAGTCAATATGCTCATGCACCCTGTGCATCAACCATCAGAGTTAAGTCCAGCAGGGTCCCTCTACCACATGGAGAGAAAGGGCATTCAAGCCCAGCAGCCCCACCAGGGAGAAAACTGGAGGCAGAAGGTTGTGCTCTGCCCCTACATGGAGGAAAGGATGTGATCACAGACCACTGTCTCAGCCCATGGCTGCTCTTTCCCCAGCAGCTGCTGCCCATCTCCTGAGCATGACAGGCTGTGCAGCCTCCTCCACCTCGTCAGGGTTTGTCTGAGGCTGCAGACACGGCTAGACCTGGCAGCAAGCAACAGAGCTGAAGAACTACCCAAAGCAAAAACCTGCTCTCATAACAGAGCTTTCCATGGGACAAAATCATTCTTTAATGCTGTCTGGGTCCTCTTAGGATAGCACAAGGTCCAAGAAACACTGCCATTCCCCACTTCCAGCCACGGCAAGATACAGTTCCTCTTTGAGGAGCTATAAACTCTGAAACCTAATGCTTGCACTCACGGGATAGCAATTAACTTTACTATCAGACGTTCTAGCACAAGGTGTGTTTGTCCTCTGTAGCTGGAGTACAGATGTGGTGGGGTTACCAAGCCTGGGTAGGTAGAGGCTGGCTGATCAAAGGGAGCTTTCACACTCATTTCCACCCGCTCCATCCCACAGCCAGAGGCATGGCTCATGAAGCTGTCAGCACAGTTTACAGCGGTCCTGCAGCCACACTCTGTCTTGTCACTTTGTCACAAGCCCTTGAGATCTGATATTTCCACAAATGCCCCTTCTGCTTGTTCCAGGGTTTATTCTCATGTCAGAGCTGACCCTAGCTCCACCACAGCAAATGAAGGACAGAGTCTGCAGTCTGTCCTAGGAAACCGGACTGGCTGCCCAAACATGGCAGATGGGTATTGCATCTGCAACCAAAGGAAGAGAAAGAACACACTTCTTGTCCCTCACTACCCACAATCTCAGAGGTCCAGTCCCCTGACATGTAAGAGTCTTTGCAGAGACTCCATCTCCTAGGCGTTTCACTTTTCCTATAGGAGATTCATAGGGGTGCATGGCTGTTAAAAACAGGAAATTTAACAGAAAAGTCATTGAATAGAAAAATCCATAACCCCAAAATATGCAGGATCAAAACCCGCTCTATCTTAATGCCAGAATACATTGCTCCGTTTTTATTTGAGTGTGACATCCAGCACACATATATGCAGTCACACACCCTCTGTGTCCATGGGTGTGTATGACCTCCCCCAAAAGAAAATGGTGCCATTTCACAGCCCACATCTCACATAAAGTTAATGTACCTAATGCTCCAAGTGGGTATAGAAGACAGGCAGTAAAGCTGAGTTTAGGGCTGGCTATATTGAATCTCATCTGCTGAGGAAATCACAAAAAAAGTGAAAAAGACTTGAGGAGTCTCACAAGGAAGAAAGTCGGAAGGAAGAAGATTGCTGCCTTTATAAGACAGCCTTAGTACTTGCACAAAGAAGTTTTTAATGAGAAATAAGAAATAACACGTGAGAAAATAACCTAACAGTTCCTTTGACCAAGTCCCATCTTATGATTAAGCTAGATAAAGCCATGGAGAAAACATTGAACAAAGTAGCACTGCCTTGAAAAAAACAGAGAAGGAGCCACAGGACAGATACATCCCTGAATCTACCATACGATGCACTGAGTGGCAAAAACTGGGGAGCATCCTGGCAGGTTAACATGCATACATGTACTCAAGCACTGTCTGTCATCTCCCCTCTCCCCCAGGTTCCTGTTTCTCTCTGTGATCTGTCCAAGTAGCAGTTCCCCATGGATGCAGAACAGGAGTTCTGGGGCAGAAAATCTGCTAAACAAACGTGCAAAACACCCCAATAAGTAAGACAGGACACTTAGCCTTTTATCAGCTCACCTGAAGCATTTCAGTTTTTCTGTTGGTGACAGAAATTCTCCCTTAATTCCCTTTAGCAGCAAAAAGTCGAGCTTAGGATTTTTTGTTAATTTCTAGCTAGCAACTGCACCACCACCGGTTATGAAAACCTAGCTGTCAAACTGACCGTGGTTGCAATACAAAGGCAGCAGCTGATATAACCCTGTTCTGCTGCTCACGGTGTTTAAAGGATGACCAAGGGAAGCCAGCATTCACCGTGTCCCAGAAAGCAGCAGCTAACCGGCCAGCAGAGAAAAAAACTTGAACACCTGCAGCTCAGCTTGGAAAAAGAAGAAGAAATCACACCTACCTGAGTGGCTCAGACACAGCGCAAAGAGCACTAGGCAAAGCATGGGCACCACCGTGGCTTTTCCTTTAAATCTGATCTTCTGTTTTCATAAGCAAATTGGTCTCATCTTTGTAGGGGACTAAAACAATCTACTCAAAAATCAAGGCAGACAGTTGGGTCTGCAAGGCAGGGCAGCACCTTTCCAGCCTTCTCTTGCCTTCATTATGACGCTTGGTAAATCACACTTCATTGATTTTCAGTCAGCTGTCACATCCTGTAAGCCTTAAACAGGGCTCTGGGTCCTAAACTCTGACTGATCTTTTTGTGGCTGTATTTCAGTGGCTATAACCACTGCGGTCTAGGCATATACAAGAGGAAAATCTTTTAAGAAGGAGAAATATCTTTTATTATACTGCTAATTATAGCTGGGGAAAAAAAAAACAGGCTGCAGTTCAGACCCAAAGATAAATAAGATGCCTTAAAACTTATCTATTTGCTCCAGCTGTATAGGTTGGTCCAATAACAGAGGCAGACTCCCTACAGACCTAACTTAGCTCATTCATTTTTCATGCTACACTTGCTGTTCTGGAGCTATAAAATGGATTTGGGGGGCAAAAAAAACCCTCAGTAAGATGTAAGTGGGAAAACGATGCTGATTTCTAAATTTATATCTCATACACAAAACATCACGGACAGCAGCACAGAAATGCTTGCACAGGACTATCCACTGGCACAGCTTAATGTTGCCCTAGGGTCTTGTGTTCAGCAATGAGAGTGAGGATTATTTAGCCAGTTCCTCACTAGTCAGTCCTCTGTCAGCCCTCCCCAGTCACACCTCACACAAGGCTCCCTTCAGAAACCACCAGAAATGGCTGATAATCAAAACCTATGCAGGCTCCTCTTTTTCCATCCTCCTGCCACTCCTCTGACAAAGGATACCAGGATCCTCTAGGTTTTCTTCTCAAATGAGAGTTACTTTGCCACACCTCTCAGAAGAGGAGGTTTTCCCCTGAACTTCTCAAGTTCAAGGAATAGGCATGCAAAATTCTTTTAGCTTGACCCCAGATCCAAAACTCTGCCTGCTTTGATTATTTCCTGCTGGCTATTTAATTGCTTACTGACTTTTATATGGGAAGCCGGGGGTTTTTTTCAGCAACACTGGGTCCACTTCTTGCAGTGGCCCAGATTTTGGTACAGTCACAAGTTTTGTGATTCAGATTTGCCTTATCTAAGGTCCTCACAGAGGCTTGATAATGGGCAGCTGTAATCTTACCAGATAATTCAGCTTCCTGTAATAAAAAAGTTGCCATTTAAATGTGGTTCAAAGTCACATTGCTGCTGCAAGTATCATTCTTACAGTGTCCTATCAACTTATTCATGGTTCTGTGGCCTTGCAGCCTACCTCATCTATAGCTCTCAGGCAGGCCACCGGCAGCAACTCAGTGAGTTTGCTTTTTTCACTATTGTACTACACACAAAAAATCTGCAAGGGCCCTTTCTAGCTCCTCAGTTTTGCCTCTGGTAACCCAGCAGGGCTAGAGGAGCAGCTGGCTTCCTCTGCAGCTTTCCTCATCTCAGATGCAGAAAGCCATGTGAAAACAAGAGCTACCAAAGGACCATCTTCAGTGAAGTGTACTTTCAACACCAGTTGCTGTAACTTCTCAGTTTCCCGATTAGATCGAGACCAGGCACAGGCAGACAACTTCTTGAGATATCTAGGTGTAGTGGTTTTAGTTTGCCAATTTAAGTGTCTGGCCAAACGCCAGCAGATATACTAAAATTTACCTGATGTTTGCTGTGAGATGAGGGTTAGAAGCAGGCAAAGCAGGCTCAAACTTTAGGGAATATAAAGAAAATTTATTAATGAATTAAGGCTAAGAGAAAAAAAACAAACCAAGAAACACCAGAACAAACTTCTCAGACCACCCCTCCTCCCTGACTTTTCTATTTCTGTCCCCTTGACAGCACATAAAAAGACAACACTTCGACCTCTAGTCAGTTTACCACTGCTGAGATAGCTTTTGTTTTAGTTCTTTTAGGGAGAGAAGTTTTTTTTGCTTATACTATGGGTTTTCTGTAAGAAAATACAATTTTTTATGGGTCTTTAGCCTCACCACCAGCCACCCGCC
>VZTZ01040471.1:58095-77210 GCA_013400955.1 Drymodes brunneopygia | reverse complement strand
GTGTGGCTCCAGCCTTACCGCAGAAAGAAGCAGGAAGATCCTTCTCTACCAACAGCAGCAAGCAAAAAAGGAAAAAGATCACGGGCTCTCTGCTTATACAGTGATTTTCTCCTCAAAAGCGGACTAAATTTTTTATTGGTGTACCTACATATCAATCTTTAAAAATATCTGGTTATTGGCTCTCTCTCGTAGGAAGGAAGTTGTTCTGCTTCCTGCAGCACAAGTCACTTCCAAAACCGACATCCCCCCGGGCCAAACTAAGACACTAGGAAAGCTCCTTTTTTATGCTGTCTTCGAGAGAACAGCAGTCATTTGGCTGGAGTGGTATGGACAGACAGCACCACAGTCTGCTACAAAGTTGAGTGGGGACTAAAAACAATCATTCTGCCTGATGCAAATTTTTCTGCAACAAGGTTACCCCTTTAAAATGTTCTCTGCAGATTACCCCATACTTCCATCATATTTGTGGTCCTGTACAGCACTCAGCACCCTCACACATCATCCATCATTTCGCTTCATGACTGCAAGCCCCAGCCTTTGCCCATTGACACCTCTGGTTGTAGTTGCTGCCTGAGATTGCATTCGGGCATTGCTCTGTTAGACAGTAGGAGAGGCACTTGTTTTTCACAGGGTTTTAGCATGCTGCCTTGTGGCAATGGAGTTAATCTACTACCTGACTATAGGAATAGGCTTTTTGCTACTACTTGATAGTTGCTTGGAGGGAAATATGAAATATGGTTGCGTTAGAATTGCCCCCACCCACTGCCTAGACTGTGACAAGAGGTAAGGACCAGGTTTGCCTGGTTATTGGCTTCCAGAGTTACCAGACAGCCAGAGGAGGGTACTGGAGAAAGAAATTATGTTTGCCTGTTGTTCACAACCCTTTATTCAACCATGCACTCCAACATTTTGGAAAGGAAGGTATGCAGGAATACTCCAGTTTGCCAGATGGGCCATGAAGCATGAGGTGCATCCACTCGGAGAGAGCAAATTAATTCTTGGGCAGAACTCTGCTTCTGGCAGTACTTGGCTATTCTCTGTTGTGAAAATGTCTTCGCTTTTCCACAGGTTTCATGGGATTTGTAACTAATATGAGGCTGCAATTCCAGACTGCAAAGAGCCAAGTACTGCCTGGGCACAAGCAACGCTGGAGTTAAGCCTCATCCTCTAGGCAGCAAAAATACCAAGAAAAAGAAAAAGAGAAATCTGCCTAGAGGCACAAACCTGTCAGTTCAAGCCCACAGGGTTAATATTAGCAAGTGAAAACTCGAGGTTACCATGAACAGTCCTAAGCCATGTTGCCTGAAGGCATCATGCAGTTGAGCATGGAAAACACAGATTCCAGGAGAAGGTGACAGTGCTGGCTGGCAAACAGAGGGTAGGAAATTTGGACTAAAGAGAGAAGGCTGGTAAAGAGGAAGGACATAGATGGGAGATCCTCTGAACCAGAACTGTGAGGCTTTGTTTCCAAAACCAAGAGCCAAAGTAGAGTTTCCTGCAACTCTAGGTTTGTCAGCTCCGGGAAGGAGAAAAGAGAGGTACAGCAGCACTATGGAACAAGAGGCACTTTTCAGGTAGATGTGCCTTCTCCCTCCCAAACCCATCTCAGCTTCCCTGGTCCCTGCAGGTGATATGCTGGGAGCCAAGGAAGGCCCACCTGGAATACCAGGACTTGTGATGGAGCCAGGCTCTCCAGAGCTCCCAAGGGAGGATTGAATCCATCTTCTACTCTTTGGCATGACACAGGCAGATGAATACCTGCCCTCAGGAGGTGAGGGACAGTTTCTGGAGCAAAAATGAGGTGGGAAAGTGCAGAACTCCTGGAATGTCATCTTTGTCCTGACACTTCTCAGGTCCTTTCTGATCTCAGTTCTGGACAGCAGCAGACATTTCTCCTCACTAGCAGTTTCTCAAAACGTGCATCTTCACTGGGCAAGACCAAAGCTGTTTTTAGCCAGCTCACCGGTACTTTTTGCAGCACCAGAGATTTCCATGTGCCAAACGGAACAGCTTGGAGCCAACCCTCCATCTCTCCATACATCCTGTCCGCTCCCCTCCAGCCTCCTGTCCCCCCAAACACTCTCCTTTTTTCTCTTGGCTTGCTTACAGGCCCCACTAAGCAAACCCCATTCAGTCTTTTCCTTCCTAATCCATCCCTCCTCCCTCACACACCCCTTTCCGCAAGGAGCTGCACCATCCCACCGCCCACATCTCTACCGCAGTGCCCCAGCACAGTCGCCACTTCCCTCCTGCACCTGTTCCTCCTCCTTTTTCCCCGCGTTGTCTCCCCGAGGCAGAGCGGCGGTGCTCTGCCGTGCTCGGTGCCGTCTGGCCGTGCCGTGGCCGCTGTCCCAGCTCCCCGCCGTGGCGGGACGCGGGCAGCGCAGGCCGCGCCGCCGGGCCCTGCTGCCTCCGGGCCTCCCGGGCCTCCCGAGCTGCGAGAGTTCTGCTGGGGGGGAAACAGCGTGACGGGAAGTGCTAGAAACTCATGGGTGGAAATTCATGCGTTTGTCTTTGTGTCAGCCAAGGAACACGCAGCCACTGAGCTCAGAAAGGAGCTCTTGAGGAGGCTGCCTGAACCGAACTCTTTCAAGGTGCACCCACGCAGTTGTTTCAGCATTGACCAGGCTCTGCAAGTACAGGGGACAAGGGTTTGCAGAAGAAGAGTCGTTTCAATCCTTGGTTTCCTTGGCACCTTCCTACCATGAGGGAGCCCTCCCTGCCCTCCTTCCCATTGCTACCACATTTGTGTGAATGCATCCATTGCTGACTTGAGACAGAGCTGAGTCCCTGTGCCTTCTGACAGTGCAGAGTCCACGCAGCTGCCTGCTGCACACTGCTCTGTAAAAACCTCCCGGTGCTTCACGGGGAGTGGGACACCGGTCTTTTGGAGGTGCAGAGGCTCTTCATCACTGCATGTGCATTAATACTTCCAATAGGTGGTGCATCACCTTCTGCATTAGAATTGTTATTTTCCTTTTTCAGTTCTAACTTTACAGTGAGGTCTCATCTAGGAGTGTCTTGTGGCACTGTGATCACTTCCTGCATTTTGGTGGCACTACTTAGCTTTGAAGATGATAATTTCCAAATCCATTTGTTCTGAGTTAATAATTGTAAACAAAGGTCTTGCTCAGCTCTGCCATTTTCTCAGCTTTTCTTTCCATTTCATCAATCTCGTCTCTGCTTTCATAAATGCCCTTTGCAGCTCAAATTTTATCTGCAGCATCATGGACTTGCTGGCTTCATCAAGGCTTGGAAGATTTCAGGGATAAGCAAACAAGTAGCAAGGATCGAGACTTTGCAAGATGTTAGAGAAAAATCTATTTTAAAGACAACTGCTTCAGGAATGACAGAGGAACTTGGTTCATGCCTAACTGCATCAGCCTCTCAGCCTCTCATTTTCAATGGTTACACCTGCTGTCTAGAAGCCTTTATCCCAACACATGCAGTGCTCTATGACAAGAGGTTCTGCTTTCTCATTCCAATGAAATACAGGCTTTATATCCCCAAGGCAACCATAAAACTCAAAGGGGAACTCCTGCCACGTCGTATGACCTCAATAAGCTGCATGACTCCTTGCACAGTTTTGTTCATTTCATCCACTTCTCTTTCGATGTGACAGCTCCAGCACAGAGTCAGAATGGTGGTAGCTGATAAACTTTCTTTTTGGAGCTCCTCTGTCTGGCATGGGAGGATGTGGGACACCCTTGAAGACATAGAAAAATCAAATGCTTTGTCAGAAATTGGATGATCTCTAATAGCTCTGTTCCTGCCAGCATTTAAAGGCATTTGCTGTTTATGATCTTTTCCTGAGTCAACAGAGATAGTTGTCCTGTGGGTCCACATAGTCCATGCAATTCAAATAAGGGGTCTTTTTTAGCTTTAGAAATGTATCTTGACAGAGGTAATAATTCTGGACTGTCTAAAAGATGAAAACAATCATCATGTTTCATTAAAAACTACTAGAAATGTTTGGAAGCCAATACTCCTTTGTGTCTTTCTTCATTATATTACTGTATGCTGTTGTGGTGCTGTTGGAAGCTACTATTTTTACAGAAAATGCAGCAGCACTAATCATCTCAGTCATATTCAGCCTCACAAAACTCAGGGTCCTATGAAGTGCATGCATTTTACTTCACATCATCCCTGGCTAAAAAGCAGAAACTTTTAGCCTGGCAGCAGACCAGTCAACAGACCAGACCTCACCTCTGTTTAAGTATCATAAAACCACCTTCTCCATGGGAAAATAGTGGTGAGAGATTTTGCAAGAGGTTATTCATGTAATACCACCTGGCAACCCCAACCTGTCCATCTCGTGTGTGTCACAGCAGGGCTCAAGTCAGCCCTCTGCTCTTCTGAAGACTGCTGCCTGAGGGTTTGAACTGGGATGTGAGCCTTCTACACAGAGAAGCCTGTTTGCCATGCTGAGTCTTAAATTGTTGGGGTTATTGCCAAATACTTCATAAATTATAATATTTATTCCTTCTAGAGGTTTCTTAAGATTAGATAGAAATGTTTACAGGTAGGAACCAAAGACAGTATATGCAGGACCATCATTTTGAACATCAGTGACATTTTGGGCTTCTATTTTCACTGATTCATAAACAAAGATAGTACACTTAAATATAGACCTAGAAACCATTGTAGACCAGGTTTCACGTAATTTCCAGAATTTTCTATCCATAATGACTTATTACATGAAGCATTATAGTCCTCTTAAATGTCTACCTATATGCTTAAAATTCCATGTTGTCTACCTCCAGGTACTTGCTTGTTATGTTAGAGTTTAAAAAGCTGTGCTCATGAATATGTACAAACAAAACCAGACTTTATGCCTAAGAGTACTGAGTATAGAAGGAATAAAGCCATTTGACATGCATGCATAATAGCCTATAACCACAACAGAGCAGTTCTGAGTAAAATCAGCTAGCCTGGAACTATGGAAACAATTGATGTTAAACATGAGTGTAAACATAGCATAGCATATAAACATAGCTTTCACAGTTTCTGAATGAAGTCAGAGTATGCTTTCCATATAATTTGCAAAAACTAACCTTTGGGCAACATACAATCATAACAAAAGCAATGTGAAAGTAATATTGGGTAGCAGAATGTCCTGTAATTATTTGATATAATTTTTTAATTATTTTGTATAATCCATGGATATATCTTCAAACTGTAAATTCATCAAATAATTTGAAGTTATGAAACAGCAAAGTGGAAGGTTTTGAGACCTAAACAGCTGTCTCCACTGGATGATATCTTTGGTATCTGTCATTTGTCTTGTTTCTTACAAGCCAAAGAAGCTGAATACAAAACCAAATGTTTACATCTTCATCTCACTAGAAAGCATAATTGATATTACTTATAAAATATGCAAAAACTAGTTTTGCCTTTTCTGCCATGTCAGAATATCCTATTTCTTGTAACTGTTTTAATGGCCTGCCTGTGCCTAGTCAGAAGAACTAACTTAAAGGTATTTAGTTAACTTCACCTATTTGTAAACAAGTGCTGGGTTGGAATAACTCCCTGAACTGGGAGCAGAGTCTGACAGTTTGTATATATTAGTAGGAGGAGGAACATATGCAATAACAGCCAGAATGCTCTGCAGACTACTCCCATGGTGCAGGAAGCATGGGCTGGGAAGGTGGCCAGTTCTCCAACAGAAGGCTGATAAGTGTAGGGCCAGTCCCTGGCAAGGCAATAGATGATGGGGCAGAGTGCCAGGAGACAGCTTGCCATGGCCCTGATGGAGTTTACAGCACAAATGCCACCTCCACTAAACTTCACAAAGGCCCAAAGCCACCTTTTAACTGCCTCAGGCCAAACTGGGCTGCTGTCATCCTTCTCCACATTATCATCCTTGTATCTCTGCACTGGGGCAACTCCTCACATTGAGTTTTCAATGCAAATCAGCCAACAGACCAGATTTCATACGGTTTGTAATGTTTTGAGGCTCTCAGCAAGCCCAGACAGTTTGATGCACCAGGTGCAAACAATGTGAAATCAAAAGGAGCAAAAAAAATCAAAAAAGCAAAATCAAAAGGAGCAATAGAAAGACTGCAGAATTTAATTCAGAGTTTAATTCCTGTACGGGTTACAGGGATGACTGTTTGCATAGGAATGCTATCAGGCACCTTAGTCAGGTAAATAACCATTTATCATTGCAGCTGGATTTTACCTTACCATGATCTGACTGCCACACTGCTGTGAGCTCATCTCCTGTTGTGACTTGGCAGCTGAAGCTATACATGACTTCATGACTTTGTTCTGAAAGAACAATGCTGCTTAGTCTTGTCTGAGACAATGAGGCTGACACAGTAACTCTCTTCTGCACAAAGCTGATGAGAAAAGTCCATGGTGGACTTCTTAATGATACAATACCATTTTCAGAAACTCAAAGAAGAAATTCTAGTTCCACAGGATTCAGCAAACTTTGCCCAAAAACATTCAGAGTTAGGCTTTTAACATTTCAGTACTAGCAGGTCTTTTACAGTTGCTTTTTTTGGGGGTGGGGAGGAAGGGGAAAGCTACATCAGTGGTGAGGACATTTCTCAGAAAGCCCTCCCATCCCCTGGGAATGCTAAGCTTGCTTTTATATCTCTTATGTATAGGAATCAAGAGGCAAGCAGAATAAAAGCAAAACTCTGCTTGAAAGCACAGAGTGAAATCCATTGAAATATTAAGCAAGCTCTTCTTTCCTCAGGCCAAACTCATCCATTAACCCAAAGCAGTCTCCAGAGACATGCTTTTCATTCCAATGCTGTTTCCAACACTATTTTACATTTTCATCTCTGTGGCACATTTTATAGTATGAGATAGCAAAAAGTTACCAATCCATAATAAAAGCTTACTGCCTCACATTCCAAATTCAATTCCCTGTTCAATTGCTGACAAGCTCTGTAACTGAGTAGGTCAGTGTCTCATTATCATGTACAAAAGATCAGAAAATGTGTTGAAAAACACAGATGTTTAAATTCTGAGAGTACTAGTAGAAAAAAACAGGAATCTTTGTTAAGAGGGAAGAGTGATGCTGAAAAGTAGCAAGGTGAGGCACACAAGAAACAGAGAAAATTATATACTATTCAATATTATAAAAGATTTCTAGCGGAGAGAAAAGTCTTACTTCTGTATTCATGTCTCATCACAGAGAGGATGGACTTACTAAGCAGCAAGATTCTGTGGCGATCCTACTGTGAAAAACAAGCAAGGACAATGCCATCTCCTGTATGTGTAAACTGCTGATTTCTTCTGTGACTGAAGGAGTAAACGGTGTTGAAGGAGGCTAGGCTTTTATTTGGTGTAGGAATCCAAGCAGCACTGTGAACAATACAAGAAAGCACCATTTGCAGATATTTATTTAATTTAATTACATCTAATCACTCAAGTCATATACATGCCGATTACCTGGTGGCTATTACATGAAGCAAAAAATCCAAGTTCTAGCAACCTTAGCAGACAGGCCAAGAGGTAAATATCAATATTGATGGAAGGATGGTTATCACCATAGTGATACTATTAGATTAAGTAATGTTATGAAAAGCTTGAACATTTGAGTGTAAAATTTATTACATATGTATTTAAATTTTTTTTCAGTTATAGGAGGATTTACCATGAAAAAATCTTGAGTTTGTCCATTGATGACAGTATCAAAAAAATACTCCACTGATCCTATAACTGTAGTTTGTGGATGTTTATATTTTAAATAGATAATTTCCAAACAAGCTGAGTTCTTTAGGCTGAAACAACAACATGAACATTCGCTTGGGGGAACAGACATTTCCTATTATACACAACCAAGAGATTTTCATGCTGTAGTATCTGTACTGAAAAACCTGTCCAGCTCCTTACCATGCTGAACACATAAATAAACTCTTAGCAATTTCAGTCCCTTGTCATGCAAGAAAAAAAGAGCACNAGGATTTGAGGTTATTGTTAAATAAATTCTTTTTCAGTCCCTTGACATAACACTACAAATATTCTTGTGACAGCACCTCCTAGAATTCTTCAGATTAAAGCCACCACCACAAAATCATTTGATATAACACTGTATCAGCTCAGGACACCTATGAGACAAACCTGCATGATAAAGCTTAAAATAATTAGAATTTTAAACATTTATCAGTAAGGCCATCTTCTGTGGCCTGAGTTCACTTGACCTCCTGTGAGACCTGTAAGACTCCGTCTTGCTGGTTCACAACCAGCTTGGGAATAACTCTCTCTTTTGATTTTCTTTATATGCAGGCACTATTCTTCTGGACCTGATAGCATCAGCATCAGTGAAGTGATGAATAAAAGAGTCTTATCCTATCAATACAAAATAAAGAAAAAAAAAGAACAAACCATGCTAAAAAAAAGAGCAAGAAATTTGGACTGAGCTGTAAAAGTAGAAACTTCCTTCTCTCAGAGTGAGCAGCTGTGGTTATCATCACAAACATTTAAGTACAGGTGGAAGTCTTGGGATTTCTTAAGCTGAGAACAAGATCCCTTCTTCTTAATATAGAAAAAGTATCACCCCTGAAAATTTCTTCCTTTCTGAAGACAAAAAAGTTCACTTTTTCTGCAAAATATGTGTGTGAGATTCCTGAAAAGTACGGGAATGGGTGACTGATCCCTGCAATGGAGGTGGGCCCAGAGGAGATGGGCAAGAACAATGTGCTGAAGGAAGAGTGTAAGGAAAAACAAGGAATTGTCATAAAGAAAGATGAAATTATCTCAGCACAAGAGGGACTGGATAGAAAACTTTGCTTTAGGAATACAGCTGCATCATTCCGTCCTAAGATTGAATAAACAGCCTTCCCTGAAACAATTAGTGAAGACTAATGTTTTCCTGAGCTAACCAGGCCAGTGTGGGAGGGCAGTCTGCATGTGATTCAGCCCAATATAAAGTATAGAGACTAGACAACTCAAAATATCAGCTTGGAAGATAGTAACTAGCTTGAGCTGGGTGTAAACTGCATATTTCTTCCCAGTAACAGCAAGGACACAGTGTCATGACAGCAAACGTTTAGAGACTAGTAATGGGAATTTGTACAGTATATTTGAATTGTGATTCCACTGATACTGCAGCTGCTGTATTGTAATTGTGCTGCAATTCCAGTATATTGCTGTAACATTCTGCTAATCAAAGTCCTGGCTACATCTATGAGAACTTGGTTAGAGAGCATTGGACTATCACTGCAGGCTACTAAATGAGCCCAACACAAAAGACACCATTACTCTTCCTGTTTCTGGGTTACCTATCCCAGGTAACTGAATTGAAGAGCTCCCAGTAGAAAGTCACACATCTTTCATAGCCTCAAATACTGGAGCATTGGCTCTTCTACAGATCACTATCACAGCCTCAGACCTTGCATCTTTAACGGTCACATTCAATGAAACCTGAAAGGAAATGAGAAGCCTGTCTGATTTGCTCAAGTTCTCCATGAATTTAAAAAAACAAAACAAAACAAAAGAAACACTCAACCACAACAAAGAAAAAACACCACCACCACAAAAGCAACAAACAAAAAAACCCAAACCAAACCAACCAACCAATCACTCTAATGACTGGTCTGATTGTATTCTCCATGCTCATCCCTAACTAAAAGACCACTGGAACCAATTAAGAGGCAGAGGACAATCACTTTTCACAAGTTCCGGGAAGGTGTGAGTCCGAGTTCTACAATCCGTTTGCCCTTTACAATAGGAGGAGGCAGATACAGGAGGATCAATGGCTCATTTTGCACAACAAAAAGCCTGATACGCAATGCTAAATGAATTAATAGTGGCAAGACTGTGGACAGACTTAATTAATAATTTAATTATGGCAATATAATGTAACTATTCTCAAGAGAGGTACTTGAACCTTTCCTTCTCAGTAACTGATTTAAATGCATTCTCTAACTTGGGAATTTTTAAGACTTTCTTTGGCAACTGTTTCAAGTGAGCCACAGCAGATTAAACAGCAACTCTGCAACACAATTTTTGCCCATTTTTAAACTCTTCCAGCCTATATAACACTGTAAAGCCTTCTGCCCAATTTTGTGCAATAAAATGCTGCAGTTCTATCAAAGATCTCTATATGAAGATAAAATTTCCATTGAAAGCATTGAACAAGAGCAAAGGGAAATCTCTAAGAGCAATTACTGTCATATTTTTGAGTCATGTATCCTGTTTTTCGTATTTATAAACAAATCATTATCATGGCAGAGTATGGTAAATAATCTGCTGTGCTTAAAACAGCAGGACTTACATACGTGAACTTGCAGTCATCAACATGCTTCAGCAGATTGTGTTTTGGCGGTTAAAATTAGACTATAGCTCACCCCTTTCCATCCTGCCAAAGCCACCTGATTAAGGTGTAAGCTGTCAGGAAACAGATAAGGCTACAGACTAAAACCTAAAACAGATCTCATGAAAGCAAGCAAGCAAGCAAGCAAAAGGGCAACTAGGAATAACTGCCTGGGTCCAGAAAATCAAGTAACAGAGGTCCTTCAGAAAGTATTCAGAAGCTAGTGAGATTTTAGTTTTACCCAAGCAACTATTTTCCTTTCCTTCTTCCTACATTTGGAGTGGGATTTTCTTTGCACTTTCTTCAGCTGCAAGAGAACTCCTTCATGATTCACACAGGGCACCAAGGCCTTAAATCCTAACAGAGCTGAAGGAAAATGAAGTATCAGCAAGACAGAAGATGTCTTGAACAGTTTGATTTCCTTAATTTGCTGCCGCAGTTTTTAAGACCACACCAGTGACAACATAGACAAGATGGTAACTGGAAACACAGGAGTAAACAGAGCAGTGACAAAGAACTCCCTCAGTGTGACAAGTAATTCAAGTATTTAGCTATTCATTTTTTCTTTCCCATAAAACATACCTCTGAGTTTGTCAAGTCCCAGTTAGACAGGAAATCTAATACATTGCAGAGGTGTAAGAAGAAAAAAAGCAAACACACACAGATCAGATACCCTGCCACAGCAAAAGGGGAACTGGGGGAACAGGGAGAAGCCAAAATTTCTTTTTAGATGTGGCTCCAGTTCCTATCTGTTGAAGCATCTGCCCATTTCAAAATAAATCTGCCTATGATTTCAGGATGAAACATTTTTTGCCAATTTTGCTATTTTCTAACTTGCTTGAATTATTCAGTTTATAAAATAGCCTTCAGTGAGGTGTATTTAAACAAATGTTAGCTACTTCACATACACTTGAACAACCACATGCCATCCTACAATTCCAACCTCTGCTTTTTAACTCCCAATCATGTCTTTTAGAAATGTTTATGGAATTGGTGCTAATGCAGGTACCAGTTGTGGCCAATGCAAACAGTAACTGTTGCAGAGCTCTTTAACAGATGATTGTGTGGATGTAACAGATCCCAAAACAAGAGGAAATTTTGACACATGCTCGGGGAACATATTGTGCTTATTAGCTAGAATTCTTTTCCTAGCCTTGCCAGTAGCAGAGAGCCTTCATCTTCTCTTTCTATAATGCTATCAAACAAGAGAGATTGTGAACGAGCGAGGAGTAGGGTGCAGTGCAAAAAAAGTCAGTTGCTAAAAGACAATCAGTTGTTTCTATACCAGTCTTTTCTTCCCACTTCAGGGCTCTGTGGTACTGAGAGCCATCATTGGTCTACTGAAGTCTACACCTAGCCCAGACATGACTACATCAGGAGTTAACAAGACTTTTTTTTTTTAAAGGAGAAAACAATAGCTGCTGCAGGAGAAATTCAAACCTGTTCTCACAATGGGCTGCATCTCTTCTTAGAAAAATCCCCAGGTAAGAGGAAAGGAAGACAACTGGGCAGCAGTCCCCTCTTCAGCATGTTATTTCTGAAACTGTCCAGACAAGAAATAATCAACTCTCTCAATGGAAGAAACATTTATTTGAGCCAGCTGTTAAATCTTCATCAACACAAACAGCTTAAAGACACAAGGACTCCACATACCAACCATTGATCAGTGTACCTTAAATTTAACTTGCAGACTTAGCTTTGTTGGGCTGCTTCCCTGAAGGGTTATGAAAGTAAAACACCCAAAGGAAGGGCCCAACAAGCACAGCAGCCAGAGCATAAGATGGGGGGGAAACAGGGAAGCTTGGCCCAGGTGGAAGGAAATGGTGCTGAACATTTAGAGTAGGGAGCTACCTGTATATTTTCAGAAGCAGCTGACATAATTCTCACTGCACCCAGAGGAGAGGATTTATTTCTCCTCATGCCCCACTTTTGGCCCTGTCTTTAACTTGTACCAGGTGTAGTGCTGTTTGCCCTCCACTACAAGCCAAACCTGTTGCTTTAGTGAGCTGAAGAGCCCCACAGGAGGGTGCAACCAGCACCAGAACTGGAGGGTGGTAGCAGGAATACACAACCAAGTGTCAGGGTGCAGAGGCGAGTGGCAAGGGCTGTGGTGTTGCAGCAATCCACTGTGCCTCAGGAAGTCACACTTGAAATTCCTGAAGAGTACGAAAAGAGAGTATTTTGCAGAGAAAACAGACACAATCTGCTATCTAGTCACACATGCCAACAGCATAGCAACAATCTTTTAAACGTCTTTTCCTTGTCATTTTTTAGTTTTACCAATTTTAAACACAAAGTGTAACAGCAACAAGACTTAGGAACCCAACATCTAAACATGGAAACTAGTAGAAAATAAAAATGTAAAAGGTCAAGACAGTTTTGACAAAATCCTGGGAAAAGAGAAATTAAAAATCTAACACATAATTTGCTTTTCAAATTTTTAATTAGGTATAATAAATGTACACAAAAGGAAGCATTGGCATTTTTGTTCATTTTAGGTTTATGAAATGGTAGGGAAAATAGACACATTGCATGAGTGAGGTCAGAATCATCAAGACTGGTTTGAAACATTTCAAAATGTCATGCTAACAGGATATTAAGGGAAGCTTTTAAAGCCATCATGAACAAGGCTTGTTTAACATCAGAGCTAGAACCCACATTGCACACGAGTTTGACACAGGCTGAGAAAAGCAATTTTCCTCATGTCTTGTATACCCAGGAATTTCAGCTGTAAAGCCTATATTAGGGTTAGCCATTTTCTCTCATTTTGAGTTCATTGACTAAATAAATTATTAGAAAGTAAGTGCAAACTGCTGCACTACTTTGTCATGCTAAATCTATTACTAGAAGGAGTCTTAATAAGGCTGAAGAAGAGGCAGCAGCATTTGAGATATTATAAACCAGTCTAGCACCAAGCAACTCCAATGTCTAGTTCCCTATTTGCCCTTTGGTGGATGCCCTTTGGGGAGTGAAAAAAAGAAAGAAATAAAACCACTGTACACTGCAAAGCCATAAATGCCTGACTCCCTGGATAAAGAACAAACTTATTTAATTTCCTGAAGCTACACATGGTTGACACGTGAGTTAATTTCAAAACCAAGGAAACACTCTACCAGTTACAGTGTTTGTGGGAAGATGATCCTACAACATCCTGGGACTGTATATTACCAGTGTCCTTTTGCAAGCAGTCACTGTGAACAATATATTGTCTTATTGATCCTGCCAACATTGCAGTAACACACATGTTCAGTTCAGCCCTGCACTTCAGGACTATTTTTAAGTGCCCTCAAAACTAAAGCCTCTTCTACAGCTCTCGTTAGCTATGCTAATCAATTCTCCTCATCACCCTCAAGACACACATGTGGTGAACAGTTACTCCAAAAGAAGCGGTTCATTTACATACCTCACCCAAAGGGATCCAGGAATTAGACTTTTTGCAGTGCTTCAAATGCATAGCAAACTGAAGTTGGAAGTTTTCCCAGACTGAAATGTGCATCTTATCTATCTTTCTGCAGCACTTGCAGATGTTAGCTGACCTAATTCTGTTCTTTCTAAAATCAGTGAAAACTACTTATTGGAGATTACTAAAGCCAACATTAGAAGTCTTAACAAAGCACTAGGTGTACAACCACCTAAACTTCACTCTCAGCCAGATTCAGTTCCCAGCCCCTGTAAGCATAAGACAGACATTGTAAAAAAAGTAGATTTCTATGTGTCTTCAATTTTGCATCCTTTCCTCCTGGAAGCAATTCAGATTTTGTAAATTAGTTGCATATTCTAATTCTGAGATGCTTGCATCTTCAATATATTAAAAGTGTATCAAACTGAAATGACTATGAAGAAAAAAATATGATCTTATTTGTATGACTGCTTAATTACTGTTTTAGAATTCTCAAGAGTCTTACATACAGAATTAGAAAGAATTTAGTTTTTAAACTAAATTTCTTGGCCTACCAAAGTGAAAACTGATGTTCATGACTGCTAGGCAGGTACTTCTACGACTTCAAAATAGTCATTAGGCAGAATCACATAGCCTTTTCCTGCCAATATGCCTTTTTCTTTCTGAAACTGAACAATTTCTCTCAGTTTCTCAATTTGTCTTTCCTGACGCCGGCACCGCTGTTGCGCTGTCTTGAGCTTCTTCCGCAGTTTTTCAACTTGTTCCTCCAGCTGTTGGATTCTTTTTCGCTGATGAACTGTATCCTCTACAGTATAGTTATGATCACAAAAAACAGCAAGATTGCTGGGGGTCTGGAGAGGGGGCATCAGTAATCCAATACTTGGATCTACAAATCTGGCATCTATCTGAGACAAATGAAAAGAAGGAGTTGATGGAGATGATAGTAGTGCTGGAGCTGCTGGTGGTGGTGGTGGTGGTGGAGGTGGTGGCGGTGGTGGCAGTGGAGGAGGTGGCAGTGGATCTTCTGGCTGCTCTGCAAATTCTTCAGACTAGAAAGAACAAGAAAAAAATGTACATTTTCATGCTAAACATTGTTTACAACACAACTCCCTTATTACAGCTCCAGAATAACCCAAACAGCCAGGATTTAAGTTAATAAAATAAATTTCAAAGACAAGATTTTCAAAACTGGCAAACATTTCTGAGCCTGCTTTGTCTGGCTTCTCAACTGGACATATTTTTAAGCAGCTTCATTTTAAGGGCTCTTTGAAGCTCAAGCCCTTACTGTCTAAATACTTTTTCTGAAGATTAAATTTCTGAAATCTATACAGTTACCTAAGAAGCAAGAACACAGACTGTAATTCCATAAAACAGCATTCAGATGACCTAGTAACTCATTGCTCCCATCCCATTCCTCTTTGTCTCTCCTTCTTTCTGCTGCATCATACCACTATGTAATAGAATCTACCAGCTATCTTAATCAAGAACACATCAGAAGTGGACAATTTTGTGTTGAGGTAGAATAAGGGTCAACCACTGAGCAAGCTGAGCAGAGAGCTAGACACAGTAAGACCAGTCTTCTCAACAACTGGGAGGGACTCTGTTATTGGTTTTGGGCTGCAGCATAAGGGTTTGGTTTCAAGAGACATCAAGAACCAAAATAAACAACTCTTTAACAGCAAAGTAGCCCTCTCATCCTTGGTACTTACTCTTTGCTCAAATAATTGCTAAAATGACAGAAAGCAATTCCATCTCCCAGTATCTCTGCATAAATTTTCTGTCCGTTATTAAATGTCAAAGTAATGCAACAAAAGGTACGATATACACCTGCCCTGATGTGTGGAAGAAAAGAGAATCATAGATTTATTGAATGGTTTAGGTTGGAAGGGACCCTAAAGATCATCCAGTGTCAACACCCCTCTGGCATGGGCAGGGACACCTTTCATTACACCAGGATGCTCAGAGCCCCATCCAGCCCTTGAACACTTTTTGGGATAGAGCATTCACAGCTTCTCTGGGCGATCTGTTCCAGTGCCTTGCCACCCTCACAGTAGAGAATTTTTACCTAATATCTAATCTAAGCCTGCCCTCTTGCAGTTTAAGGCCATACCCCCTTGGCCTGTCATGACCTGCTCTTTATAAAAAAAGTCCCTTTCCAGCCTTCTTGTAGGCCCTTTTTTGATACTGGAAAGTTGCTATGAGGGCTCCACACCACCTTCTCTTCTCCAGGCTGAACATGCCCGACTTCTTCAGCCTGTCTCTAAGAGGGATGCTCTACCCCTCTGATCATCTTCCTGGCCTTCTCTGAACTCACTCCAACAGTTCCATGTCCTTCCTGTGCTGGGACCCCAGAGCTGGATGCAGGGTTCCAGATGGGCTCTCACCAGAGCAGAGCAGAGCAGAGCAGAGGGGCAGAATCCCCTCCCTCCCCTGCTGCCCACGCTGCTTTGGATGCAGCCCAGGACATGTTTGGCTTTCTGGGCTGGGAGCTCACACTACCAGGTCATGTTAAGAATCAGGAGTGCACAGCTGGTGGATGGAGTGGACAGGGTAGAAGCACAGTTTTCCCTTTTCCAGCAAGAAATCAATTGGCTCAACTCCACTGCAGGCTTTTTTTGCAGATAAAACTGTAGGTTTTTATCACACTGCTCTTGATAGGTCCACTTGTACAGCTCAGGACAACACAGATCCCAAACCACTTGAGTATAGGCCAGAGCAGAGAATCAGATTCTCTCTTCCCCAAAGGAATCCAGCATAATTCAGAAATGCTTCTGTGCACATGTTGATTGAAAAAGCAGTGTTGAAACCAAAGAGCTTGCATATTGCCTCTTAAAAAGAAAGCTTAAAACATTTTCAGTAAAAGAGGCAATTTTCTGAAACTATTTTCTACCTACCCACCTGTTGCCAATATTATTAGCACAAAGAAAAGCATAAAGACCAGGAAAATGTTGATTTTAAGAACAGTCAACAGTCCTCACCATCAAAATATCAAGCTCATCGGATCTGAAGGTCATCATTAACTTCCTTGACTTAACATGCAAGCAAGATAGTATTAGATGTGTGGGAGTCTCACACAAACTACACCACTTGGCAGACAGTAACTGAAAAAGCAGTTTGGTGATTCGTATTGAAGAAAAGTGGTGATTGGCATTAAAGGGAAGTTTAATATGCACTCAAATATAACTGATCACATGAAAGTACAAAATCAGGCAACTACTTGTCTTATTTCTCACTTATAAAAAATTGCTGTTGTGAGCCTACCTAATTCACATAAGAATATTCTTAAGAGCTTGACCCTATTAGCTGTCACTATCAAATTTTTCTACCAAAAAGCCATACAATATGAAGATAGAGTCAGCAAAAAGAAACTCACTCTTGCTAGAAACAAAAACAATGATCAGATCACTGCTGGACTGCTGAATTCACGGAGACTTCTATTTGAAGCTACTTCTACATACAAATTATTATTGTCACAACATATCACAGAGAAGAGATCTTTCATATCTCCGTGACATCATCAGTGACTTCTAATTACTTCATCCAGCCAATAATTACTTCTCCTAAGACATAAGTAAAGAAAAAGAAAGTATAGCAAATTACATAGTGCAAAAGATAAAAAAAATCAGTGTGGATTCAACTCCAAAACGACCACTACTGTTCTTTGTTAGTACATTATTACTTGAAAATATGTGGCAGTTTATTCAAAAGTGCCATGAGACAAATAAGAATAGAACTAAATCCTTCAGAATTAAAAGGCACTCACTCTTCTGTGTTTTTGTAGATCCAAGTATGACAGCGAAACTGGGCATGTGGCTCACTACTAATCCTGCTGCACCAACAGTACTTTTGCAGCTACACTACACACCCATTCAGCTTTCAGACTGTAAAAAAATTTGCAAGTATTTTACACACAACAAAGAAAATGTGTATTGCACAGATAAGCAAGGAAGTGTAATCTAACAAAAAACAGAGACATATGTCCCTGTAAATTGTTTGTCTCCTTATTTATATTCTGTTTATATTCTCTTATCTGTTATTAGCCACTTTTCATTTTTCAAATGTGTTGCGTTTTTATTCCTTCAGCACTACAAAATTGTACAGAAAGAGAAAAATTGAAAAAGAAAAATCTAAGTTTTCCTCTGTGCACTTCATGCCAATAAAGTCTCTTGCTCCCTAGACCTACTCCATCTACCAATGTCTCCTTTGGCACTTTATCGATGGCAAAGCAATAAGAGATCAAATATTTTATGTCCTTTAAAGGAGTTAAAAATCGATCTTTCCCATTCTTGTCTTGAAGTTATTACATCAAGAAGTAAGAACTCATCAGTGACTTGTATCTGCTCTAGTGGCACAGTGAAGGGAAGAATACCTCGCCCAGAAGACTCTAGCATCAGAAGTCAGGGACCAGTCTGGCTTTTGAACACAAGGTTAAGGCAAGACAGAGGTGCTCTCAGGACAGTCAGAGAGCAGGTGCAGGTAAGGTTCTGCCACTCACTTTAACTTTGCAAAACCAGAGAACAGTTAAGTTTCATAGTTAACATCCACCATGTCTTCAATGCTAGCAGCAGCCATCAGCCATGGGAAGAGAACAGTGCCATTTGCAAACATTAATGAAGGCTCTCTCAGACTCTGAATATGCAGGAAATGCTGAACAGTTTAACTACAGGGCAGTATCTTCTTATTTTGCTGCCATTCCATTTAGTTCAGCACACGGATGCTGAATTAAAGACACATGAGCAGGTCAGAGCCAGTGTCCGTCTGTGCAACACTCTGTGCTCCAAAGCCTCAGAGAGCCTCACAGAAAACAAGCTGTTGGAGGTGTTTCAGTCGCCACAGCCCTCCTTGTGACCCCAGGTGCACAGGAGCAGCATCCTGCCAGCCTTCATCCTTCCCAGCCTGCATCCTCTCCCTGCTCGCTGCCCTGCCATGCTGCAACCAGTGACATGCATAACACGTTCTGGCACCTGCCGCCATGGTTGCTTTGGGTTTACCTTTTCACCGGGTTCAGTGTAACAAAATATTGTGGGTACAGCATTCTCTTTTAGGAGCTTGTTATTGCATTCCCTCTTAAAGCAATCGGGGGTAAAGTGTTCTGAGCAAATGCTGCTGTACTTGGTCGGCTTGAAGTTTTTCCTCTTAACAGCAGCTTCCCACTTCTTGCAAAGATCGGGTCTTGTAAGAGGAAACCTGCAAGTAAGAGGCACTTTCAGCTTTTCTGGACAGCTTTATAACTCGGGGCTGGCTGGAGCCAAAACTCTCCTGCCCTCAGAGCGGGGGGTTCTCAGCCCGCTCTCGCTCTCCATGGAACAGGCGGCTCAAAGGGTCCCGTCCCCCAGCCTTCCCCAGGGAGACGCCGGGAGAGGCGGGCGAGACTCCCCACCCTCAGCGGCCGCGGACAGACACCTCCGTCCGTCCGTCTGTCTCTCTGTCCTTCCGCCCCTC
>VZTZ01040471.1:39686-53531 GCA_013400955.1 Drymodes brunneopygia | reverse complement strand
AAAAGATGTTTGTGTATATATATATATATATATTTAAAACATAATATGGCTATGTATATTTTCTTGGTATTGATAAAGAACTTTTTTTAAAATATTGTCTAGAGCTTTAATTTGCCATTGAGAGTTAAGACAGCTGTGTTGGTGCTCTTGCACTTACATGGCTTTGATTTTCAAATTGAACCCTGGAGGGAAATGATTTTTGTTGTAAATCTTAAGCAGATTGAAATGCATTGCTGACTTAGTGATAGGAAAATAGTTTTCTAAACCTGTATGCTCCATATTTCTTGTGCCAGTGCAAACTTGGGGCATTGATAGTTATTTATTGAAACTTGAACACTTTTTGGACGTTGCCTAGCCTTTATTTTTCTAGATAACACGTTAGTAGAGAAAATGGTTACTTTGGCAAGAAGAGCTTTACTTTTTTTTTTTCTTCACTGTGTACATTCCAGTAGTATGTGCTCTTTCCACAGTATAGTAACAATTCAGTGCTATACAGAAAAGGGCTCAGATTTGGGGTGGGTTAGCTGTAAAGGTGATAATTCCATTGTATTCTGTTTGAATAAATCACAGAAATATTATGGAGAACTAGATTTATTTTTCAGCAGAAATCTGTATATTTTGCTTCTTGGTCTACTTTGTTCTAAAGAAACTTTCTGCAATACTCTAGAGACAGAAGGAGTCAATGCTAGGAAGTGAAGTGTTTTTCTGGTTGGGAAGAATTGGTGTGATTTATTTCTTTGTCGAGAATTTACTAGTGGAAGAGTATAGCAAAGGAACAATTTCTTCTGGTTAGACATAATCCTCAATAAGTTTTTGAAAGCTTTAGGTCCCTTGCTTGGTGCCACTGCCTTCCACGCTTCTGCTGCACCTGTGTGTTTTGAGCATAGCCGCTAGCGCAGTGCTGCCGAGCCCTGTGGCGATGGTGCGGTGGGAAGGGTCTGTCGGAGTGTGATGGTCACCTCACCAGAAGCCCCTCCGTGCGGAGGCCGCGGGCCGGCACTGCTACTGGGGGGAAGGCAGGGCTTCTCCTGAGCAGATCCAGCTGCAGTGTGGGGCCCTCTCCCCTCTTTGAAACTGTGCTAAAAACTCTGCTTGAACTCAGAGGCAAATCTTTCATGGGGATATGTGTCTGTGCCAGCTGGTGAAAAGGGGGAATCATATGAGGAGCCAAGAGGGCATGGACATCTCTATGTGTACAGCACTTGCTGAGATCTGTTAAAGCCTCTCAGGAGATGGTAAACATCTCTTACTTCTTCTACAGGCTACAGCTGATGATTTGAAATCCAGTAAGAGTGGGATAGACTCACGGTTTTTCATGCTTTTATTGGGGATATGTGAGTGCTATCAGTTCAGACAGTTGAGCTGCAGCAATCAAGTGTATGAGCTTTTTCTTTTAGTGCATAGTCATTCCTGGCACATGTATGAAATTATATGAGAATGCGTAGTTACACTGTTACTGTAGCTGAGATGGCTCCGAGGATATTTCTTTTCTTAATGCATATGCAAATTAGGTAGAAGCCATATTAATAATTGTATAACTGTTTAATCATGTCACCAGAGCCTTTTTTGGTGGTTGAAATTATTGCCTGTAACAGTACTTTCTGCTGTTCGATATACTAATGAGCAGATAAAAAATATTTTGATCTTAACACAAGTTTAAAGACTTCTAGGGGCATTCTGAACCATACAGCATACAATCTGTAGCACTGCCTGTTATATAATAACTGGGTGAAAAATATGGTTTTTGCTTTGGTAGTCATCACCCATCTGCAAAGATGCTGCAAGTCTGTAGAAACCGATAAAAAACTTCTTTCCCCCCACACTTAACACTTTTCCCTTGTGAGAGAGGTAATGCTGCCTGGTAGATGTGAGATACTTTACTGCATGTCTAGTGAGGTGGGGTTTTGTTAAGGAATCCTAGAAAAAATCGTAGGAAATTACAGGGTTGAGCACTACTACTTCAGTCCTTGTCTTTGTAAATGAGGGTAGGGCTAGGTAAGGATCTTGTGGTAGAACACAGGACAATGATAAATGCAGCTGTGCAATACTTGTTCTTTACTTACTTCATAATTTCTGGTCCTAATAAATTAGCAATATCCAAGTGACATGGGGGATCCATAAAGCATGGGAAATCACTGCAGTTCCCCTTCCCAGAGACAGGCAAGGCTCTAGTGGGCTATAATCTAGCAGGGTTATAATGAGCTCTCCCTTTTCAGCACGGTAATGTTAAAGCTGAAAACCACCCCACATTACATTACCTCAGTTGAGTTTGAACTTTCTGCAAGAGCAGTCTCACACCCAGCATCTCAAAGACCTCACATGGTAACTTCTTTGATAGTCTGCTTTCTGTTTAAACTGACATCTGTTCAGTGGTAGAAGTGGTGACAGGCCAGCTCTCTTACCCTGATGACTGGTGGGAGATTACTAGTGAGGCTGGCAGCTCCAGCTCTCTGCCAGAGGCTACTGTTCTGGTAGTGGAGTTCTCCAAAAGAAATGTGTTTTCTGTAGAGCAATTGGTTACCTTCATAAATGCCTTTTTTATCTGGCATTTAGGCTAAGAAACAGGATCTAACACTGACATGAGCAAAATTTGAGAATAGTGTTGGGATTGTTAGATTTTTTTCCTGCTTGGAGTGGTTCTTCTAGAGGTTGCTGCATTTTTTGCAGATATCTGAGTGGAAAGCCTAAGAACCTAACACTTTAAACCAATATAAAGAGACTCAGGAGTACTTTACCTGCTGCAGCTGTCAGACTTGATTGTTCCTGTCTTCTAAAATGTATCAATACTCTGCAGTGTACATTTTAGCCCTGCAGCGTTCCTAAATCTTTAAATATAGCTTCTTTATATTTGGCTGCCTTTTTTCTTCAGTTTGTTAGTAAACATATGTGTTTTTTAGGTTTTGGTTTTCTGCCAAAAACTTTGGTCACTGTGAGATGCTCAAAGATAGGTACTGGGTAAAAAACTTTGAGACTGTTTATATGATTTGCATCCATGTAGCTCCTTTTAAGTAACTCCAAGCAAGCTGACTGTGTGTTACTGTAAGAAAAAAACCAAAAAAACAAACCCACAAACCAAAACCCCTCAAAAAAAAAAAACCCCAAAAAAACAAACAAAAAAATTAAAACCCCAAAATAAAACAGTTATGTTCACTGTTAGCTCAGTGCTTTTTAGCATTTTTCTTCATCCTTCAAAACTACTGTGCTGTATTATACTTGTGCAGACTGTTTGCTAGTCCTTGCAAAGACTTATGCTGTGTGACTTGATTTGCAGGCTACCCGCATGTCCTTCTAATCTGGTTTTCATTCCAGATGTGAGCACATGACAAATAAACATCCCTCTTTGTTTCTTTGCCTCAGGTGTGGTCTCCTCTAAATAGTCTCCTATGTCTGTTTTGGTTTCTGGATGCTTGCTCCTGTGCACATCTTGTTTGCCGCCCAGTAATTTTGAATGTGCTTGAACTGATGTCTTGGTTTAGATGTGAAGTGCCTTCCTATTTAGGTGCTACAGCAAAATAGTTTGATTCATATATGACTTTGATTTATTTGAATTGTTATCAAGTCTTTTCTGTCTTGCGGAGTAGGTGGGGGAATGTTTTCAGTAAGAGAAGTCCTGTTCACTCCTTCCTTGGGCAGAGGGGCGGAGCCTCCATCAGATCTGCCCGTGCTTGATGTGAGTGCAAGGAAGCCACTCTGATAACACTGACTCAAGTGATGCCATTGTTAGGAAAGTTGATTGGTTTGGTCTCCAGCGTAGGGAAGTCTGTTGGAATCACCAGGTCTCCAGACAGGTCCAGGTAGCTGTCGACCTGTTCTTAAAACTTTTACTGTGATTCCAGGTTGAGCTCATTTGGTATTCTTAGAGAGCCTTTCCAAAAACAAGTACTTTGCATACTTTGAGAAGCATAGATGTTTGGACATGATAAGTCCTGATCATGGTGAGGAGCGATTCTGGTGGTGATGGTCATGTTTTCTGTTCTAAGCCTTTGATGGTTTTCCAAAAGGTAAATATCTCAACACATCTGGACTCTTCACTGCATGTCAGTAGTCACTACTGACTATCTGGCACTGTTCAAGACCAAGGGTGGCCCTATGACAATTCTCTTTTATCTTGGTTTGTATTTTTGTCTTTACAGAAGAAAGAGTCATGAGGCATCCTTTATTCCTTAAAATATCTGATTGACTCTCTGTCTCACCTTTGACAAAGGAGTGATCTCCCCAGGTTAAGCCTTGAGACATTCTACGGTTTGCAGCTGTTAAAGTGGAAATTTATTTGGCAACTAATTTTTAATCAGTTATACAAGTCATTGATGCTTCCCAAAGTTCTGAATAGTATTGTTTGATAATGTCTGAGGTACAGGTGCCTGCAGGCCAGGTCTGAATTACTACTTGTGCTGAAAATAGTATCTTGGCTACCATAACTGGAGTGTTAACTATTTGAATCCAACAGCTTCTAGAGAAAGTTTTTCTATATCTGAGATTAATATGCAAGAGAAAAAAACCCATCTACTTGTAACATTAGTCATTCTTTGATGCATTTTATGTGTCCTGCTTCTGGAGTGCAAGTTAAAAAAGGAAAAGCAATGAGTTACATTTTCGTTTATTCATATGTGCAGCTGTAACTGCCGCTGGATAATTTTGCTCTTTCCTTACTTGATTCTCCAAGTTTCTATGTTTAGCAAGTAGACAAATTGGAGTATGACATATCTGTGCACATATTTGATTTGTACAAAATTGCTTCCATTTTCCCAGTATTTTGTTTGAAGTTTTACTGTAAGAAGGAGTGTTGAAGAGTTCTTGGCCTGTTTTGATGCTCATTGGTCACTTCTTTTGATCAGTACTCTCTGTAGTGACTGCTCATCTTCCAGCAGAGGTGGACAGTAAAGTCTGTCAGGGATTCATCCCTTTCAATATTTGGAAAAACCTGTACCAATAGAAAAAAGTCTTGGACAGAAAGCTTTCACAGTGCATAATAATCCAGCAAATGTTAACTCATCCTTCTCATGCCACAGTCACTTGTGGAGTCGCATCAGGGTTTAGTGTATCTGATGAAGAATGATAAATGTTCCTGTGACAAAGTGCAGAACCTAAAGTTTATAAGAAACTTATTAATCTTGCCACACATGGCGCAACTTTACTGTGAAGATGTTGAATTAAATCTGAATATATGGAGACTTAGGCCATTATGGTACCTTATGGGAGACAAGAGGTTTTAGTAATTCATAATTACTCCTCTCCAGTGTTTCAAGATCTGTATCTTTTTATCTTATGAAGTGTCTTGCAGCTGTTTATGCTGTGAAACTTCTCTCTTCATAACGACTCGGTAGCTTGGAGGCGGGACAGAAGCAACTTCTCCATGAACTGGTCATGTGTGACAAGCTAAATGTAGGTTTCTGAGAAACAGTGCAACAGTGAGTGCACAGTGGAGAGCCTGCTGTTGTTTGTGTGTTGCTAAAAGAGTCTAGAAATGTATACACATAAATCAGAATGAGAGCAGCTTTCCAAGGCACCATCCTGTTGCCTTGCTATGGGCATTGATCCTTGCTGCTTGCTTTAGTTTGGGACCACTTTTTCCTAAGCTGTTGCATACCTGAAGGCTTACTTTCTACATCAACACAGTCACAAACCAGATCTCTGCTTGAATGTTGAAACAGTTGGTTTCATACGGGTCAGTCAGAATGCCTTGCTCCAGTTGTCTTTGCAGGGTCCCACTGGGGAAACAGAGGTGGGGAGGAAGGAAACCAGTCTAGGATCTGCATCTTCACACTTGTGCTGTTTATTGAAATGCAGCTTTCAGTTGAGTGGTCTTGACAAAAGCATGTTACTGATGTTAAAACTCTGAATCTTGATCTTGTGTCTGCAGGGGACATGAGTTCTTGTGCTGAAGTCCTGCTTTGGGCGATATCCTCTCAAGTCAGTGAGGACTAACTGAAGAAACAGCAAATCCAGCCTTTATGAACTAATTCTTCTGAAGCACCCAGATACCTGCAAATGCACGTTGAGGTGTTGTGCATAGACAACAGCATGCATAGACAAGGGGATGGCCAAAGGAAGGAACTGTGATTTTCTTAGCTGCAGCAGTACACAATGGGGTTTTTCAAATTTTTTTGTTGTGGTCAAATTCTTCCAGAAGAAGACTAAGCTGCATTTCTGTGTGTGATCACAAGGTGATTTTTTAGATTTCCGGTCAAATTGGAGAACTGTCAAACCTTGCAATGCTAAATTAACACAAAAAGAGAACTTACTTTGAAGTCACATTTAGCCTTAATGTTATCTGAAGTGCTGCAGTTCATGTGTAGTAGCTTACTGTAAGGTGAAATTATTATCATAAATAATGTTTTAAAGGAGTCACCCTAAATAATTACCTACGTGATGTTTGCTTTTTTGTCTACTGTCAAAAAGTCTCTATCCATAGCATAGCTAGCTGTAAATTGAGCTTTGCTCTGAATTTCTAGTACTAATAACAAACAGGGTCTGCAATAGTTTAAGGAGTTTTGGCTAAAGAATGTCCATTTCTGTAGGAATGCTTTGAAGTGATGGTTGGGTTTGAAGCCTTGCTAACAGGGAGATAATAGATATGACCAGTTCACTGTGCACTAACACACTGCTAGATTCTGATATTTAGCACACTGCTGATGAGATTTACTACTACTGTTACTTACTGGTAATGAACTGAGTATGAGTGGAATTGTCAGTCACCTAAATAAGGTCCATGCAGTCTGGAGAGCTGTCTTGCTGGAGAACAGTAATAGACTCCCATCCCATACAAGGGGGTGGAAAAAAAAATCTTTGGTTGCAGTCTCTGTTTTGGTTTTGCAAATCCAGATACTTTTTTAGGTTGAGTCCTTTTTTACCTCAAAATTTATTTGAATAAATTTGAAAACCTTTCTAATAAATACCTTGAAGCATGTCTTGCAACTGTTCACTTACAGCCAGCGGTTGTACAACTATGGTATTACTTCTGTCATAGATGAAGAGAGCTGAAGCTGTTAAACAGTCAGGCTTCTCATAGCATCCCTGTTCCTAAACAACGGACTGAACATGTCAAAAATCATGACCAGTAGCTTGAACTCTGAGGAGCTGTTTGATGCCATTTTCTTGTCCTCTTCAGAGAGCTTCCCACTGCCCCAAGGGATGTGTCTCTCCTGCATCATATGGAAAACTGACCTTTAAGAATTAACAGTTTTAAACTAACTAACTAACTAACTAAAGATAGTCTTCTGATACATGCTGAGTACTTTGAAAGATAACATACTGAACTTGACAATCTATTCCCACACCTCTGTTTCCCAAATCTTCAGATTTTCTTGTAATGCAGGACACATGCAATGGAGCGGTGTCAAAGTTAGTGTGCTGTTCCACAGAGTGTATTTCAGATAGTCTCCTTTTTTCCTAGTAACAGCTATGGAAAGAGAGCAGTAGAAGATACTGATATATGACTTGCTATTCTTCACAAGTAGAGCCAGAGTTTGAGTTCTTGGATTTTTCCAACTTTTACCATTCTGTCTTTTAGCATCCTTCATGGGAAGGTGACAGAAATAGTGAGGAAATACTATTAGGGAGTTAAATGTTGTATCTAGTGTCACATAAGTTATGGCCATAAGTGGCTAGGACACCCATTTACGGTCTGCCAGATGACACCTTCAAAATAGGGATTCCTAAAATGCTGCCAAAGTGTTGTTATCAGTCCAAACCATTTTGTGCCAGTTACTAAAATGCTGTTGTAAATCCGTGTGATTTTTGACAGTCTTCATGTGCACCCTATAAGTGAAATCACCACACAAGCCAGTATGTCTATGTGGTATGATATCACTTTCCCAGCAGGCAAATAGTGTCTAATAAAGTCTACATCTTTATTCCTTTTCCTACTGGTAATAGTTAGAGATGATAGTTGAAGTTATCAGCACCAGGAAGCAGAAAAAAAATTGAATCCAAGGAAAAAATACTATTTGTCTCTGAAACAGTATATAATGATGATATTTGTTGTATGTTTAAGTGGCAGATATTTACGACTGCTCTTCAGAATGCTTTTTAAGTTTGTTTTTTTATTACTGCTTAAGTGTCTTCTAAATGTCTCTTCTTTAGAAACTGTGCCCCTCCCTTTTTGGCCTGATGACTAGTGATTTCACACTTACCCTTATTTATTTAAAGCCATGGCAACCACCGTACTGAAATGTCATCAAGTAAAGCCCAGGTCTGCATGCTGACTGGTGATGCAAAGGTCTGCTCTCTAATAAAATGCAGCCCATGAAGGGCGAGCTCCAAAAGGCAGCTACGCCCTGTCTTCAAGCATTTGCTCTAATTTCAAGGCTTTGCCATGTGGTGTTGCTCAACGTGCAGCAAAACAAGTTCTTGCGAGCCCCTTGAACATTCCTCCGCGTGTAACAGATTAAATATTCAGGCTTCGTTAACTCTCCTACCCACCCCCTCCAAGAAAAAAAAACCAAAACAAATCAAACCCCACAGAAACAAACTGAAACCTGAAGCAGAAGGCCCAACACAAGTATATCTAGGAGAATGGTTTTGCTTTGTTGCAAAGTGCTGCTAATTACAGCGACGCTTAGTGCAGTTCTGATATGTGAGCCATCAATCTAAACACTCCCAACAGTGATTTTGCTTTGGTTGTGCTTTGCTACTTTGTACAGGACAAAGGGAAGGGAGTAAGTGTTGCAATATAGTATTGTGCAATTCCTGTCTTTTAAATAGAAAATGATAGGCAAGTCTGCATAGGCCTCTTGCACACCAAAATTTAGCCACTGATTTTTGCCACTCCCACTCTTCCTGATCAGGAATGGATATACTGGCTTCTTGAGGTCAAAAGGAGAGAAGGGGGTGAAGGGTAGAGAGATTAAGAGGTGGCAGTACCAGGGATATTCTGCTGTGAAGGGCCCTGAGCCTCCTTGGCCTTAAAACTCAAGTTAATCTGCTAGCTCACCTCTAGTTTACGATATCTGAAGGCAATTCTTAGACTCCTATGCAGCTTCTTACCAGGAATGGTGGCTGGGTCTGTATTGCCAAGTAAGTTTTGGTGAAGTTGCTCTTCGGCTTTCTGTGTTTTTCCATCTGTGGGGTCGTAGGGCATTCTTCCAGGGCAATTTCTCTTTCCTGTAGTGGCTCGTCTAAAGCTGTCTTGTTGTTCCTGCAGTTTCTGCCTACATTGAAAAATCTTTCTGAGATTTAGGGGACCACACATGTGCCATCACTGTGTGGTTTGTGATGGCTAATTTTGAATGACTCAGAAGAGATCCCCTTAGAAAGGAGTAGCTCCAGTTAGGTACAGACTGGGAAAGACGAAATTTATCATTCTTTGTGCAGTTTGTCTTTCTATCACTTCAACAGAGGAACTAACTCCCATCAGATACAGGAGAGCTCTTGGGCAATAGGACCCAGCATTGTAAACCCTTGGTGGTTTCTGGTCCTTGCTGAGCTTCTGTGGTGCAGAAAACACTTAATGGTCTGCATTACTATAATCACAATGCCTTGCGATGTCCTGGGCTGGGGCTGCTGGTAGTATCATGCAAGTTCTGTGATCCTTACTGGAATTCATGCCACATGCTGATTAACAGAAAAAGGGATTTCCTGTAAAGGGCAAGAATCCCCTCCCTGCTGTGTCACCACCACCACCTCCGAGCTCTCTTTTTGTCCAAAAGAAGTGTGGGCAAACTGCTACATCCTACAGTTCTTCAGTCCAAGCTGATTCTTCATAGGCCTTCAGGCGCTGGAACTTTCTCCTTCAGGGTAGCTCTTCAAAACAAAAGGTGGAAGCAGAGCAGTTCAAACTGGGCTTTGCTCTTCCAGCAGCTTACATGCAGCTAGTTGGTGGGTGGGTGTCTGCCTACATCCTTTCTTGGGTTTATGTGTACCTTTTTATTCTGCCTTACTAAATTAGCTGGCACAGAGGAGGCCTCTGAGAAACCCTTTAAAAATCTCTGCTTTTGGTAGAATTTTATAAAATTACAGCATGTAAATAGATTAAAAAAACCCAATGAAACAAACAAACAAAACAAACCACAAAAGCAACCAAAAACAGACAACAAAACAAATAACTCTGTATGGATACCATGGACCTCTTTAAACTTGATTGATTTTGGGAAATCTTCAAACAGGTGTGCTGGCAAGGGCATTGCACACAGATGGAGCTAGTAGTGAAACAAAATTCAGTAGCTACTCATTTGCTGGATTTGGTCAGGAGAGATTTTAAAGGACACTTCTGAGACCTTTTTTTTGATGTGGTGATTTTTTAAAATGTAAACAAGCTACAGGGCTTAATAATATACAACTGAGGATTATGTCCATTGTAATTTTTTAACATTACTTTTTTTAACTGTATAGTATTATAGTCAAGATACTTATTTCTGAGACAAAGTGGACAATACTAGTGGGCATATTGCACTTGATTAAACGTAAAACATTTTCTTAATTTAGTGATGTGTTTAGGAGAATACTGTAACTTACTGAATATACAACATTGATAACTGTGTTTACAGTAATTTTCAAATTCCTGCTGTTCAGTGGTAGCCAACTTGCTTGAGAATTGAAAGTAAGGCATACTGCAGTTGTCAATCTCGGAAAAATTAACTCTATGCTGCTACCACTAAATACTGTGGGATGGATACCGTGGGTTTAAATGGCAGCAGGATTATATTCCAAGCCTCTGTCTTAAGTACTTATGACTAAAAGGCGACTTGCCTTGTGCTCATTTATGTATCCCTGTGTGTAGTACATCAGTTAGAAATCTGTTAATGATTGATTTGTAACATTAGGACCTTTATGGAGATCACAGTGGGGTTTTTGTTTGTTTTTGTTTGTGAGCAGACACTTAGACATTTTGGAATGTATAACATTGATCCTTGTGCTGGAATTGTTTACATGCAAAAACATATTTATGATTTTTTGCAAACTGCAATGTGCAATTTTGTACATGTGTTTTAAACTACAGAGTTTATAAGGAAGATATTGTATGTACAGTACTTGGACATGAGTATTATTTCTTTGATATAAATATCTAGAGGAAAATTAAAATTGCTTTATATTCATATTTTTGGCTGTGTTTTTTATTATTTCATCAAGAAATTTAGAAGTCAGCTTAAGGCATAGTGATTTGGGTTTTTTAAGAAGTACTTTTAAGTCATGCTTGATACACTGCTTCCCTTGTTTGCATCAACATACTGAAGTGCAAGGAGGGACGAATTTCTTATACAAATGTTGCTCTTTGGGGTAGCTTCCCTATATGCTAGTGCAGTTGCAACTCAGAAATGAAACTTTTTTATAAAGAGCAAAAGAGAAGAAGAGGCAGTTCTGGTCTGATGATATCAGATTTCAGGCCCTTGCTAAGAAAAGCTGTCTGGAGCTGCGGGATGGGTCTCCAGTTACCCATGCCTTGGCTTCTACGGTTCAACAGAACGAGTGACAGTAAAACCTTTTTGCAAATTGAACTGTTCTGAACCACATCTGGAGTAAATCTGTTGAAATAAGGCCTTTGTTTTTCTTTCCTATGATCAATGTTCTCATGCACATTGATACATCTTGACACATGCCCAAAGGAGAGCTACTCGGTAAACATCCGCACGTGCNAGCCGCTCTGTGTTGGCACTTAGGTTTATGACCACATAATCAGTTTGGTGTAGGATTACTGTGACTTCTAAATGTGAACCGTGCCTCCTCCAGTGCTTTGGGAGTTGTTTAATGGTTTTTAATCTCCATGTTGTGCATGGCTTCAGGCTGTGCTTGACACAGGCTGGTCAGACCATTCCATGCAGATTTCTACTAAAGACAGATTTCTTCGTGGGAGAGTCTGTAGCACTGTTGCAATAATCTTCATGCTTTCCAAATTAATTGCAGAGGGGAAGTAGAACAACGAAATGGTGTGTGCCTTTAATGATTTGATAGATGTTTGAGGGTATTGTTAATTTTCTGTGTCAATTTGAACTTCAGAGCATAGGAAAAGTGTTTTGAATATGTGGTATGGGAACCAGTCTACTTGTTCTCTTTAAGCTTTGAGTTCCTCTAGCTTTGAGTGCCTCAGAATGGTGTCTTCAGAAGTGCTCAGGAAGGGGATAGTTGAGACTGATTGTGCTTTATTGTCCAGAGGGTGTGGAATAAAAGTGAGTGCTTTGCACTGGTTGAATAACCTGCAGGACTGTGCTCAGGTTTTCTTTTTTCTTCTGAGAATGTCCCTTTCTTCTCCCTCTCTGTCTTGAGGTTTCTTGCAAGAGTGAAACAAGACATGGCCCTTGCACAACTTCCAAACCCACAATTCTAAGCTAGAACAGCAACTCACAATTTATTCCTGGGCTCTGCACATCTTCCAGACTAAGGGAGGCAAAGGCCCATTGATGCTCTTGTAGCCTATTATTTCTTTTCCTTCAGCCAGGGTGACTGAGGTCCTGGCACAGGCCATTCAGTAGATCTGGCAGCTGCATCAGTTGCCAGAAGTCAAATAGCAGGTGGCACACAAAAGCTGTGAACTTCTCTCACTTGTCCTAGTGTGAGCTGGTTACTTTCTGTTTCGTCTGTAGCTGGCTGCATGAAAGTAATTTCTAAGTTTTCCTTTGCTTTGGTGTGACATACCGAAGTGGAAGATATGACATGCAAGTTGCATTGGGTTTCCCCCCACCAACTGCAAATTAGATCAGCAAGTGTAAATTACAAGATTTGGGCGGATGTTTCATCATCTGAGCCATTCTGCCAAATCTGAAATTCGTGCCTTCATCATTCTTGCTACAACCCTCAAATGTCAGCCCCAGAAAGACCCAACTGCAGGGCAGGCAGAGAGTTGATATCTGTAACTGATGGATTCATCACTTCAGGGAGGTGGCTGGATGGATGTCAGCCTGTGGCCAGCAAGTTGGGCCGGGCTGGAGGCCTGATTCCTGAGATTCCAAGTTGCAAAGGCCAGTCACAGATCCCTGGATACATGTCATGCCCCATTATATGACTGCTGTGCATAATGATTCATTATGGTTGAATTCTGGAGGGTGTCTCAAAGCTCATTTTTCAGGTATGCAGTAACCCAGACCAGGAGATGCAGGAGAAGACAAACAGGGCAGCCAGAGCACACGATTTCTGACTATCACCTTGTAGATTTAGTAATCTGTGGAGGCACCTGGAGCTGGCTGTTTTCTGAGCCATGCTTTTGAGCTAAAAGGGCTCCTGCTCTGCTCTGACCTGGCAGCTCCTGTGCACCTGTAGTCACAGCATCATGTAACCTACAACATGGCAGCAGCTCTGAACACCACACCACCTGAGGTGGATATGTCTGGGGCTGAATGTTCCTCCTTTGCTTATTTTCTTGGTAGTTTTTTGTGTTTGTTTCCTTTAGGCAAACAAGTTTTCTCCTTTGGACCTGATAGAACAGGTCCAGTTTCCTTAGGGAGCAGAATATTAAACAGCTCAGTCATCCATGGCCCTGAGCTACAGGGCCCACCTGAAAGGAATATGAAATGGATTTTTGGCTGCAATTATTGTGTCTGCTTGAGAGCCCTTAAGCAGATTTTACNGCACGTGCTGAAAACACTTCTGAAGCGACTGCTGAAAGTTCCCGTGCCCTGGGAAGGCAGCCCTGCCTTCCGGATACATCCTTTCAAACCAGTGACGCTGGGCGGAGCGAGTGCCAAGCCCCACCAAGAACGCTCCGAGGATGCCAAGTTGAAATGAGAGCCGAGCAGCACGGCGGGGCCGGTGGCGCTGGCCCTGCCGGCTCGCACGCCGTCACACTGCCGGACCCTGGCTCTTCTCTGGGCTGCGTCGGTGCCAGGTCTGGCACTAACAGTAGAGGGAATGTGTTCTTCTGGTTTAAGATGCGAATTCTGGGATTTCAGAGGCATGACAAAACTGGGGGAGGGGAGG